>JAZEWU010000020.1:7649029-7671518 GCA_036362915.1 Geotria australis
GGGGGGGGGGGCGCTGACTGACGAACGCCCGACGTACTTAGGAACGAGCTCCCGCAAGACACGATTGATTGCGGAATGTACGGTATGAAATTAAATGATATGAGAATCGATTTCAATAGCTGTTCTCTCAGGATCGCCGTGTCGAGTGGGAGGGGGCAGCACCTTCCCACCAGCTCGCACGACGGCCGAACAGCTATTTCATTCTCACTGCTGGAATTTGACCGAAATTTGCGGTGATGCAAACGTTGGGTTTCTTTGTTTGTTCATTGGTGACCGTACACCTTCACCAAGACGAGCAGGTTTATAAAACAGACGGACGGATCATTGGTGATTGTGCCGAGATTATCCAATTACCGCACTTCCCGCACCGGATACCTTTCTGCGTGGAGTTTGCAACTGTTAAAAAGAGCTACATAGCTCAACGGTTCCTCCCAGCTTCCATAAAAACAGACTGTCTGATCGGTGAATCACTGCGGAATGGCGGCTGAAACCCAGGATCTCCTCGTGCTGGCTTTGTGTCTGACCCGCGGAACCCAATCGTGTTTTTTTCAAAGAGAAGAAACAAACAAAAGACTTACACGTCGATGATCAAAGGATGCTTCTTTTTCCTGTCCATGTTTGGTGGCAGAATAAACTGATACCAGGCCTCTGCGTGGGTGACGGAGGGAACGGAAAAACGGAGGTTGACATTTAACACGCACGCACGTACATGCGCACGCTCGCTGGCACACGCGCCAAACAGATGCTCGTTAAAATCATGGCGTTACAATCGCACGGCGTATCGCGGCTACGCGACGCGCTAATGTTCCACGGGTTGCGTAACGACCGCGCGAGCGGTTTGCGCGACGCTCGCGTTTGGCGAGAGCGGAAGGGGTCGCCGCTCGGCGAGCCGGCGATCCCGCGGGGATCGCTGACACATTCCCACGAGCGCCAGCGTCGCTCGCTCTCTCTTCTACCGTGTCGACCTTCCTAGGTGCTCGCTAACGGCACTTGACCCTGCAGTCTGTTAAGGCTATACGGGGGGGATCTTTGTCTTTTGTGATACGGCGTGTGCCGAAAATAATCCACACGTTTATATTTCATGTAGAAAGAAATGCGTCGGATATTTCTGGCCCACCCTGTATGTATTCTCGCGAGGTGAATCGAACACTCCCTCTAAGTCACAGGTAATTTTGAAATTTACTATACGGTCTTTGATGCCAACTTACGGTCGAACAAACCCAATAATTTTTCAAGGCACAATCCCTTAAGTAACGGTTTCAGTCTAAAATTATTATTTTTATTACTGCGACCCCAAATTGAATGAAAACTATAAACGGGAGTTTGGCGGTAAGCAGTAAACAAATGCCCCCTCCCGGGCCGCAAGGATTACGTGACTTTTCCTTCGCCGCGCTTGCGTCGGTTTGTATATGTTAGGTGGACTTGGACTGCGCGACCCCCAGTAGTCATGCCAACGGTGACCCAACAGTTCCAACCAAATGCCAACATTGGTTGGAACTGTCAGGCCAAGTCCATCCCAACGTTTCACGTTCACTGGGACGATACGCTTCTTAGCGACACGTTCTCACGAAGAGCTACAGCAGAGGCCCTGCCGTCATACATACTTGTGATCGAAAAATGAAATGCTCGAGGAAAAATGAACGCGGGCGTTTGCCACCCTGGACGGTGCCAATCGCCGATCTCGGGTGCCGACGGCTCGAGGAACGGTTACCGTGATTTCCGAGCTTGATTTTGCCCTGTTCGACCGTCGGCATCTGTGTCTGCTTGAGGAGCTCCGCCAGGGCCGTGTTGTTTTCCAGCAGCACGATCTCTGCAAACAAGTTTCAAAGGGACGTAAATTCACATCGTGGCGACCTTCGAGAAACGTAAATGTTTAAATGAGATCTGTCGAGCCTCTCTAAACAACGGTAGTTACGCGGGGTGGCAGGGAACCAACGGTGCGTGGGTTACGGCGAGAGAGGGTGCAGCGAGCGCTGCTGGGCTGTGGTTTGCTCACCACACAACAAGCTCGGCGAGACGAGTTCGATTCCTGGCCACTGCTGCCGTCGGCAGCGAGTGATATCTGAACCAGTTCCGTGCGACCCACCACCCGTTCCCTCCCCTCCACCTCACCAACCAGCAATGGGTCACATCACCCTGTACCGTCCCCTGCACCGCCGATTCACGGAGCGCAGATTACACGATTCGGCAGCTGCCTCCGTACCGCTGATTCCTGGGCAGTATTACCAACGCCGAAGTACAAACGGCTCAATCACCTCGATAAACACACCGCGTATATATAACGTTGCGAATGTCACCTCGCCATTCGCCAGACAGGAAGCTGGCGATCACAAGCAGACCCATTGCCTGCGGGCTGATGGCGAGGCACGTTTGAGAGCGCGCGGGCGGTGTTCAACATCCGTGAGCTGAGAGCTGTTAGCGTCACCGCCGTGACAGCCGACGTCGCTTTATCGCAACCAGCGCCGCGTCTCCGGCGTTGTTTCGAGCGCGGCGAGGTTCTCCGACACCGAATCGGATTTCGGGTGAAGCAACAACAACAAGAGCCGCCGGGCAGCGTGACGCGGGGCGATCGCGAGCCGTCGAGCGCCGTCGAGCGCCGTCGGTCACGGCGACCTTTGGCGGAGCGCCCGCGCGGCGATGCCGGTCGCGGCGGCGCGGCCCGGCTCGTACCTTTGTCGTCGGAGGCGAGGCGCAGCGTGGACATGGGGATCCCGGGACCTGAGCGGGGAAGCAGAATGGCGCGGCGGTGATACGCGGTGCTTCCATCGTAACCGGCACGACCGCGTGCGTGCGTGAGCGAGCAAGCAAGCGCAGCGACAATAACACCCGGGGCTCGGTTTCTCGCCGAATACTTTTGTAGGTCACCGCTAGACCCGGAGCAAGTTGCATGTGCCGCGCAGTAGCCACAGCTGTGGCCGTAGATATATACTGGATGTGGTGTGCACATAGCTGGGTCACTGCGTTGAACCGACAACCGTGAGCAAACTGAACCGTTGGCGAGTCGGGCGCAGGCCCGGCGTCCATGGTGCGGGTCGCGCCCCCGGTTCAGGATAATCTGCTAGAGCTGCCGTGGAATGCGTTTGACAATAAACCGTGCGCGCGTTTTGCCCGCCGGTGTTTCCGTGGATTCCCGCGGCCGCCCGATGGCGCCGTCGCCGCGATGATGAACGTCGCCAATTAAGGTCGTGTTTAATCTCGACGGGTTCATGGTTATCCTCAGGCATCTCGCCGACGATGACTTGCTCACTCCCCGTTTGCAGCCCCGGGTACCTTTCTGTGTATAGTTTGCATGTTCGGGCAAGCGGGCAAGCGTGGGTAAGGGTTCGCGGGCACGTGCGGGAGAGGCGGGTGGGCGCACGTGTACCTGAGCAGGTGAGCTGGTATTGGGAGGATGCGGTGCTGAACTTGGTGGAGTAGGCCTGGCAGCGCTGCTCATCCAGCGAGCAGCTTACACAGTGCGCGGGGGCGCCCGGCGTCTCCAGCAGGATCCTGGCAAACGCCGCGGCGACACGGGCCGTCACAGCAGGGACACGGTATAAAGGACACGGTATAGCGGACACGGTACAGTAGACACGGTATAGTGGGGACGTGTTACAGCGGAGACACGGTATAGCAAACATGTTATAGTAGATGTGCGTTATAGTGGTGACGGAATACTGGAGACACATTACAGAAGAGACGTCATAACGGACATGGACCGGCTGGCACAGCGTGGGTCGTGACGCCCGGCTCTCTGGCGGTTTCGCTTGAGTGTGCTATGCGATATGTGGATTGAAGTTTGTTAAAGTTGGGCGGGGAGGTGATGTGGTGCTGTATGCGCGTTAGGATGATGCACGTGATGATTTTGGAGATTGTGGAAAGGTTGGTGATGGGGCGGTAGTTTGCGTGGTCGTTGGGGTCCAGTGTTGGTGACTTAAGTAGTGGGGTGATTTGGCCAAGTTTTAATTGAGATGGGAAAGTTCCGGTGACGAAGGCTGCGTTAGCTAGTTTGGTGATAATGTCGGCGAACTGGGCGGAGCAGTGCTTTAGTGCGATGTTAGGAGCGGAGTCGAGAGGTGAGGCCTTGGTTGTGGCTTCAATGAGTGCGAGTGTTTCCTGGGTTGTGACCAGGGCGAAGATTGAGATGGTGCTGGGGGTAGTGTGTGGTGAGGTGGTTTCGGCGTATGTTGATGGTGCGTTGTTTGTGACCGAGATGTCGAGTTTTTTCATGGTGTGGTTTCTGAAGCTGTTGATGAGGTTCTGGTCATGAGCTGGATTATGGTGGTGGTAGCTCGGTTGTGGGTGTAGAAGTGCTTTGATGGTTGGCCATCGTGTGCGTGGATTGTTCGCGCAGGCTGAGATTTGTGTGGAGAGGTGTGCTTTGAATGCTTCGATGATGAGTTTGTTGATCGCTTTACAGGCGCGGCGGTAGGCGAGTCTGTCTTGCTGTCTGTTTGATTTTTTTGTATGTTTTTTCCAGTTTGCGTCGTTGTCGTTTTGCTGTGATAACGGCTGAAGTGAGCCACTGTGATTTGTGTGTGCGAGTGTTGTGGGCGAAAGTTTTGGCTGGTAGGAGTCTGTCGATGGACAACTGTTAAAAAATAGCTGCATAGCTCAACGGCTCCTTCCAGCTTACATACATACAAACTGACTGACTGGCTTCTTCCCACGAGATGTCCTAGTTTTTTTAACCTCACACATGGAAATCCTGCCAGGTGGTGGAACTCCCCTGGGGCCCACGGGCCGGAGGGGCCCAAGCGTCGCGCTACGCAGAGTGGGGGGAGGGCCGAGATTGGACAGGGCCCCCCCCTCATTCAGCTCCTCGCACCGAGGCCCGTGCCAATTACGCTTCGCCACTGTACAGGCCACAGCTCATTAAAATCGTGCTAATTGCCGTTTAAATGTGTGGGGAGCGGCGGCCGTGCTCTCAATCCGGCGGCGAGCTTCCCGGCGGCGCCTGACGTCAGTAGGTGGAGGTCAGAACCGATATCGGAACGGTTTCTCGCACACGATGCACGCGCGTGTAAGTTGAACCGTCGTGGCGAGCCCGTAAAGGTGCTTTGTAGGTGCGCAACGTTACTCAAGCGACTTGAAAAAGCAAGTAAAGCGCACTGTAAGAGTCCGTACAGTCGCGTAAGCCGCGCTCACATTCTACACTGACACCGCACCCGGAGATAAGTGTTTAATTCGACTGCGTCCGAGAGATTAAAAAGCCGCAGAGGAACACTTAATGTTCCGAAGCTCTTCGGGGAAACCCGGAGAAAACCGTAAAAAATCACTGCGCTGCTTTGTAGCGGCTTTTATACGCGAGCGCCGTGCCACTGCCCGGCCACATGTCCAGCGCGGTGATGATGGAGGCCAGCCGCGGGTCGGTCCAGTCTCTGTGACGATTCCTATTCTCGCTCAGTTGTACCGAAAGCCGATGCCTTGCTTCTCCACACCGCACTGTGCAAACTCACTTGTACAGATTCCTGCTGCCCGGCTTGCCGTTGCATTCATTGCTGATATAGTACCTGGGGAGAGGAACAGAAAACCAGTGAGATGATGCTTGATGATGCTTCCCACGTGGGAGGTGAAACATCGCGAGGGAGAGAGGTAGAGCGCTTGACACGGATATCCCGAAAGAATAGCTCTGATGAGCAACCATCATGATGAGAGGATCATCATTGAACATCAACAGCCATGATCTATCTCTTGCCGGATGAAGGCCTCCCCATATAGCTCCTGCATACGCGCCAATTTCGTTGCCGCGTCTCCGCGGTTGATGTGCCGTCGGCTGTTTTCCTTCCTTTAGCGGTCACTCTATCATTAGTCTCGACCACCGGTTGTCATCCCTTCTAGCCACGTGTCGTGCCCAAGCCTTCTTTAATGACTATACGATATAGCCAATAGCCACCTACAGCTAATACGATCTCTCTAAGTCGCGTAGGGTGCGTTCATCCATGTGTTTTCCGCTTCCCGTCTCTCGGAGCGATTCCCAGCACGCGCACGCGGCTGCGTATAACCCGCTGTGACATGGACCAGTGACACGGGCCCTGTCTCGCCACGAGGTCTAATCGGACGTGGCGTGGCTCTGCCCAGTCGGCGATGATCATAAACACCGTGCGAATTTGGAGTGACAGACTTCACCGTTTGAGTGCTATTTCTATCGCGTCGGTTTGTAACGGTACCCCGACATTCTGAGTAAATTTCCCGGTTCAAACAATTCCAGACAGAGACATTGAGCCATGACGCAGGGAAGTTAATGTGTGGATAAAGCATTCCATACAGCAGAGCAATGAATCACTCACGTACACATAAACAAACGCCACCGCGTTCATCATTAACATTGTCTATAGCAGAAGGAATGTCACCGACTAAACGTTTTGTAAATGCCCGAAGCGAGTTTGAACGCCAGCACGGCACACGAGGGCCTTCAAACTCGCCGCGATCAGTGCCGCCTCTAAGCGTTCGGTTAATTTGCTCAAACTAGATGCGACCGAAATGTGTTTTTTTTAAAGAACGGCGTTAAGCATTTTACGGACAGACGAGAAGAGCAGCTTAAGTGTATTACGATGGCAGCAGGATTCCACTAAGAGATGATACACTAGAGTAATCAGAGAACGGCAACGTTAGAATTCTTGGACGTGTAGTGAGACAACAAGAGACTGAATACACTTGTGTTTAGTCTGCAAGATTTCTAGATGCCACGGCAAGCCGGGAAGATGGCGAAGTACGTTACAGTACTTAAGTAATCCAAACAGTCGCATGCAACAGGGTAGGGGAATCTAATGCAAAGTTTTTGAGTTAATATCACGGACTGAACTGAATGGAAGGAAGGCCATGATTGCTGACAATTGTCAGAGAGGACGCGGCACAGAGAGAGAGAGATTCGTCCGTGTGGGTTGACGGTCGCTCGGTCGCCGAGCGGAGCCGCCCTGCGGCGTCACTCACAATGCGGTCGCCGACACGGACTCTATCGAGGTGACCTCCCACGACCCCTTGGTTAGCTGCACCGCCGTCGAGTTCTGCGCCACGGCACGCACACGCCAAGCACACGCCAGGCACACGCCAGGCACACGCACACGCACGGCTTGAACCCTACAGAAACCGAATATGACGAATGCAAACATTGACGCATGTCTAGTTGTTTTTAATATTCCAGTTGGGCTCGGCATTAACGAGCAAAACAATGAACGTGTTCACTGATTTCGCTGAGCGCTCAGAAACGTCTGTTGGAGGGGCCGTGACCGGGTACGGGCCGAAACAATGAAAGAGGGAGGTGGATGAGGCTGAGCGGTGGAGTGCTACTAGAGAGCTCATCGTGGTAATGTGCTAAATAACACTTCAAAGCCAAGCTGAAAGACAATGATGTCCAGAAGCTGCCCATCGTGCTTTGAAGAATCGCAAAGAAGAAGAAGACCGTATCTAATCGGTGTGTACCAACTGCCCTCACTCCGTCTCCTCCATCTGATTAGGAACCTGGTGATTGTGACTTTATTTTTGTAACATAGTTTCCACTAAGCCAGCCTCGCCAGCCGCGCCACCCTCCTCCTCGCTCAGAGGTTCACGATAAACTGTGGCTGGCGTCAGCGGTGACAACGCGCCACGCAAACGATAAGAAGCCCTGCTCAACACCCGACTCAGCACCCTGTTCCTGAAGTGGCCGTGATAAGCCTCTTGAGGCAGTCAGTATGTTTTACGAGCCGCGCCGGCCTTGAACGATACGGCTGGTGACGCACGACGGCGCAATCGCCCCGTGAGCGCAGCAGGTGCGGCCAGCGAGAACCGCTGACACCTCTAGTTGCTTCGTCGTAAACGGCATAACAGTTTCACGATTCTTTGTGTTTCATTCTGATTAACTTATCGACACAATGGGAGGGGGGCGGCGGATTGGATCAGTTGGTTCATGCGCTGCGTAGCAACCCTGGCAACCTGGGTTCGATTCCCAGCCATTGCCAACAGCAGTGGCGAGCAATATCGGAACCGGTGCCGAGCCTTGTCCCCTTAACCAATCAGTGGGGCCGAGGTATTGAGTCTCTCACGGTCCCGCGATGCACCAGTTCATCGAGTTACCGCGCACGGGCTCGATCTCATCGTTCCATCTCCGCGGTGGACGCCCTCTCAGGCGCATTCCCTCCTTCGGCTGCCGCCCCATCGTCGGTGTCGCTCTGTGGCCACGATCTCCTCTAGCGTCGCACTCTGCCCGAACCCGCTGCCCTCGCCTCCCAATCCATCACAGTCAACGAGCGGAACGGGCGGCCGCACGCAACATGGGCGGTCGCGAGCCGCGGGGGAACGCGATCGGGTGCGCGGGCGCGCGGGCGAGCGGGCGACGCACCTCCATCACGTGATGGATGTGCTTGAATCCGTTGCCGTCGCTGTAGATGCGGTAGTAGCTCTGGCCGTCCGCCGTGAAATGCGGCTCCGTGGGACCGAACTGAGTAGCGCACCACGGGGGGGGGCGGGCAGCGACAAACGGGGCCGAGAATCCGGTCTCCGACGGGTGCCGGGCTGCGGCGGCCGAGGTCGTTCACAACGGCGTCAACGGACGGTGCCTTGCGTGACCTTGGCATTTAAACAACCTGCGACCGCTCGGCTGACCCCCTTCGTCACGGAGGTTCGGGCGGTGTCGGCTGCTAATGGAGTAAACCTCAGTAAAGGACAACAGAGTTCGGGCAACTGTAGCCGCCGTTTCTGACCACCGTCCCGCTTGTCTGCGTTCCCCAAGCGCTCTGATAGCGAATTAAGACTGCGCGCGTTAATAATTCTGAATTGTTATTGATGTTGTTGTTACGCTATCGGCGTCGAACGCACGTAACGGCCGAGCGGATCAGCGCTCCTCATGCACGCCCACACGGACACCTTAGTTATAGTGACGGGCTTCAGGGTACTTTTAAACTTTATTAGCCCAGTATAGCGTCACAGGCATTTAAAGTAAATGAGGATGACTTTGGCCTTGTTTGTAAGTGAGAAATCATCGTGTTTACCGACTCATGGGTGCGTGGGTCAAGGACCTCCCATTATTATTATTAACACGCTGCGTAGTTATTGAGGCTCGTGTGGCGATCGTGTGACTGGGTGTGTGGTGAGGGCGTCTGCATACCGTGCCGATCCATCCAGTCTCTGCCATCTCATCGTGGTTCTGAAACGGAGCAAACACAAGGCCGTTTAGTGTTGCCGACGTCCGTATTGTCTGACTTGTTACGGTTCTTCAGAGTGGTATCGGTAATTGGCCCGGCTGGCTCGGTGCGTTTCTGGCAGCATAGATGGCAGTACTTTGAGAAGCCTATGATTGGCCAATCATAGCGTAAATATATCATTTGTAATCAGAGCGGAATTGGGAAAAGATCACTCTGCGAGCGTACTTGGGTCCATGCTCCCTTTTGAGCTACACAGAGACTCCTAGAGATATGTAGCAACTCCTAGAGATTCATAGAGATACATTGAGCCACGCAGTGAATCATACAGATACATAGAGAAACATAGATACCCATAAACACACACAGAGATACATCGGGTCTAGGGATCCTCCCCCAAAAAATGTTGCGTTTATGAGAACACATTTCCTGAATTTCTGTGACTTCTGAGATGTAAAATAACCACCCAGATTTATGACAACGAAAGCCTGATACATTTCTCCAGGATTTTCACTCTGGGAGTAGTGTTCCTGCCCTATTCCACCCCTGCATGTTACCGGTGAAAGATGCTTCTTAAGACACGTAGCGTTCTCACATGAGGGCACAAGTTCGCACGAGGTCGCACGAGGGCGGGGGGGGGCTCACGGATCGCGTTCGCCTGCCACGTCCTCTGCTGCTGGTCACCTCGCGCCCTCTAGGACCAGGGCCTCATTTAAATCGAATAATATTTTCGCCCGGCACACCACGTCCAGTATATAGTCCTCGCTACGGCTGTGGCTGCGGCTGCCAATCACACGCCGCCTACTCCAATCTATCGGCGACCCGTGAATATCCGGCGAGCGAAGCTTTTAGATCTTTATTCGCGTAGTCTAGCGTCGCGGGCGCTCGTCAGAGGGCAGCGCTGGGGGCCTCACCATGCTGCACGACCAGGTGGTGAGGTTGTAGTCGCAGAGCGACAGCACGGAGACGTTCTGTTGCCGCGAGAGCCACTGCACACACAGGCGGTCATTCCTCGCCCACGTGACCACGCTGAGGTAGTGATCTCTGCCACACGATCGACCACACGTCCACACTCGCCATCATCATCGCCATCATCATCATCATCGTCGTCGTCGTCGTAGTCTTTGTCGTCAGCTGTCTGTCAAATTTGCCAAACATCACAATTGTGGTCGGAACCTTATCGTGGTGGTGGTGGTGGTGGGGTTTGCGTGTGCCAATGAACCCCAGAGCTATGTTGCCTGGAGTCGAACAGGTGAACAGGCCTGGAGTAGAGCGCTCCTGCTAGGGTCTCCCTTGGTGAACAGCTCTGGTGAGAGATTCCAAACAACTAATGATCTGAAGACCCTTCGACTAAGAGAGGTTGACATCAGGAAGGGCATCTGGTTGTAAAATTCTGCTCCGGTATCCCCACCATTGGGGGCAACCTGCGAACCCGGGTCAACCTGGATAGCGGCCAGTTAAACTTTAAACGTCTGAATAGGACGACCGGCCAGGTCTGTCAGTGTCGCCACCCCACACCCCCCGGCCTACCTCCTCGCGTTACGGCCGCGACCGTGGGTCCCCTCCTGTCCGTAGGCCTACACCGCTTTAGCAGCGACAAGGATAACATTGAGTGAGAAGCGAAACCCTGAGTACATAAGCTCGGCGAGGTCCTCCTGGCCGAGTAAACAACGTTGGGGACACGCGGGGAAGCGCGAGGCTCACCTGTCGGCGATCTGTGACGCAGCGGCGACGTGCGTTTTGACGCTAACGTTGTCGACGTCCACCACGTACAGCTTCACCTGCGGGTTCGGAGCTCCCGCCTGCGGAGACCACGTCAGCGGTTTCACGCCTCAAATATAATTCTGACTTTTTTTTTCGAAATGGTACGGTTGGGCTCACTCTCCATGACAGGGTGAGGAGCACAGAAATCCGAGTGATCCTCGGGGTAGAGTTGCTGCACCTTCGGATTGAGAGGAGCCAGTTGAGGTGATTCGGTTATCAGTTAAGGATGCCCCCCTGGGAGGCTTCCCTGGGAACTTTACCAGGCACGGCCCATTTGGCAGAGACCTAGAGGCCGACCCAGGACACGCTGGAGGGATTATATCCTTCGGCTGGCCTGAGAACGCCTGGGAATCCCTCAGGAAGAGCTGGAATCTGTTGCTGAGGAAACGAATGTCTGGTCCACCCTCCATAAAACGCTGTCGCTGCGACCCTCACCAGGACAAGCAGTTTAGAAAAAGGATGGATGGATGGTACGGTCGTTTGTTTGCATTTTAGCGCTTCGCAACTAAGGTCGATCCGTTAGGATCTTCTGTCGAGCAGTGTGGGCTTTCGCGTTGGAGAACGCCCCAACGAAGTGGGAGTCACAGAGCTACGTCTGACCGCTCCTCAAGCAATTTAACACATCTAAGCAATTAAACACGTTATTTGGTGGTGCTGCTGCTGCGTTGGCAGTGGTGCACAAGCGCGAATAATAATAATTATTGTTTATTAATGTAGGGTTTCACTGGTTGATGTAACTTACTTACCTCTTCTTGCTGACAACTGTTAAAAAGAGCTACATAGTTCAGCAATACCTTCCAGCTTAAATAACGACTGACTGATTGACTCTGAAGAGCTACTCTCACGGGGTAGCCGCGTTGAGCATTTCTCCTTCGTGACGTTTCGCCTCCCATGTTGAAGATATCGGGCTTCTGACTGGTTAGCTGAACGATGTTGTTTTATATCTCTGTAGTACACGAGTGTTTGGCTGTCATGTTGAAATACTCGCAACGGTCAAAAGGCAGCAGCTGACACGGACAGTATTTCGGCAAAACGTGGAGATGCGGTGCGTATCGACAGGGCACGTTAACCCTTTGGGATGCGAAAAATACGGGACATGTCAAACCGCCACATTGGCGCTTTGGAATGTGCAAAAAAATCACTCATTAACACTCCAAAGGAACCAGAAAGTATTAATAATTTACACAATGTATTGGTTTTTTTAAACTAATTTACAATATTGCTAATTGCTTTCCAAAGCCGTTCTAGTGTTGTTAATTTATTACACGATATTGTTAAATTACAATATTTATTATAAATGAGCAACACCGCCTGTAATGACGCGCGTGTGCTTTCCCGGCGCTTAATCATCGCCTGCGTCATGCTGATAACAATAACACAATTTATAACGGGCCGCCGCGCAAATTCCACGCCTGGTCACGGACGAGACGTGGATACGAAGGCGCCGAGCCGAGCTCAGTGTTGGTAAATTTAACACGAAGGCCTTTTGTAACCAATGTTATCCAAAGTATATATATATCCCTTTTTATGGGTTAGGTCACGTAAAATATAATAAGTGTTGTAAGCCCGCCGATACCCGACAGCCAATCAGTAAGGTTTGTCACGTGACATGTCGCTGGGAGTTGCAATGCGCTTCATCATTTCTTCTGGCTGTCACTCAATACTGAGTATGACGTATCTGGCATCGCTTCGTATGTGAATTTAAACCATTCTGTGTGTGCATCTCCTGCTACAGAAGTTGCAAGATAGGTGTCCCGTTGCTGGGCTGGGTTTGGAATCGTGGTCGGAGTTCTTTACGTCTCGATGTGCGCAACAAGTTGTCTTTCAGCTCGGCTTCGAGGTGTTTGGTAGAATTCTCAGGTAATACCAAGTATTACTTGACAGGGATCGCGACGTAAACGCTTCTACCTGGACTGACTAAGCCGTTCTCCCTTGAAGACGAAAACCTTCATGTTACATTTCGTGGTGGTTTGTCGAGGGACCTCCTCCTCGTGCTCCTCTCGAGCGGTTGGTCGGTGGCACGCGAGCACCGCCTCACCTTGGGGTACGGAATCCCGATGGTCCTGGGGTACTGCTCGTCTCCGTAGAAGGCGTACTCGATGAACGGGACCATCGTGTCGTTGAACTCGGCGTAGGCGAGGCGCTGTCCGTCGGGGGACCACCACATGGCGTTGTTGGTGCCGAGCATCTCCTCTGCAAGGCACCGACGGGGCGCAGGTAAAGGCGCGGCCTCGCAACGGCTCGCTCGCGCCACCACCGGCGGAAGAGGCCGCCGCTAGACGGTGGAGCTCTCGGGAGCCCCTCCAGTGGGTGTTAGGCCTACTCTTCCTTGCTGGCGGGAAGTCCTAGCCTGGGAATTACCGGTTGGGAAATTTTTGCCAATAGTGGTTGTATGGGAGAAAAACAAGAAAACCCGGAAGAAACTTATGCAGAACAGGCGGAGAACAAACTTCACACGGAGGCACCCGCGTCGGGAATCGAACCCGAGGGCTTTTTGGTGTGAGGCGCGAATGTCAGCACTGTGCAGCCACGCTGGTGATGAGGGCGATGATGAGCACCTCACCCTCGTAGACCCAGTCGGGGATGCCGTTGTACACCTGGCTGTACGCGCCACTCGTCGTCACGGCTACCGGAGGGCCCGTCACGTTGGGCTTCAGGTAGATGTTGTTTGCGTGCACGTAGGCCTACGAGAAAAACGTAGCCACAACAACATTTTACTGACGTAGGTTTCCACGGCTCGGTGTATGAGAATTGCTCTCCGTAGCTGATCTTTCGCGGTAGCCGTGTCGAGCGCTCCCCCTTCTCTCCTTTGCGACGTTTCGCCTCCCACTTTGGAGGCATCATCAGGCCTCCAACGACATTGTGTCACAACCACATTGTGATTTCTGGACTGTTTTTTATTCTGCACCAAGATCCCGTCCTCTGGATGTCTCACGTGGTTCGAATCAAGGCGTCGCACATCTAATTGATTAACTTCGTTATAAGAGTTATTCTTGAACTGGCCGAGTGAGACAGTGTACCGGTGTATCGCTGTGTTCTCACCAGATTGTGGCCAATCGGAGACCACGTGATGTACTGTATTTCATGCGGCAGGGGACTGTCCTCCACAAATACCCTGCAAGAGCAACAAAGATGGCCACCGTCACATTCAGTGGGGCCGATGGATGGCCGGGCAAACCGGCTCCATGCCCCCTGCGAATCAAAGCGGAGGGGCCGAGGTTGGCGGCCAGCAGTGGCCAGTGCAGATAATCCATCGTTGATGGTTGCTTTTCGGAGCCGTTCTATCGGGATAGCCGTGTCACTTCGCGATCTCCCTCTGTCACTCACGACGTTTCGCCTCCCACGTTGGAAGCATAACGTCTGATGATGCGCCCATCGTTAATCGGCGAACGATAGCCGGAGTCCGATGCATGTGTTGGGGTGTGTGGATCTACTCACTTCGTTTCGAGGTCGTATATGTGGTACGACGCGTAGCTCGAATACCTCCACAACTGCAACAACACGCGAGGCAACACTGTCATCATCATCGTCGTCAATTCCTCCACCGCGGTCATGCAGACATCGGCGATGCGCTTCGGCAAATCACTTCTCTCTCTTAATAATAATAATAAGAATAATTTTACATTCATAACGCGCACATAGTCATCCACAGTCGAAGGTGCTCATGCGACGAGAGAACGACTCAGAGGTGTGAGGAAAGTGCAGAGAAGCAGAGGAGGCAGCCAGGCGGTTTTGCCGGCGCCATATTGCCACACACTGCTTACTATATATTACGATCTCTTTTTTCTTGCCATCGCTTTCCATCCGCGGAACATCTGTTGCCGGTTTGATTAAAGTCCCGGGATGTCAGCGGTTAGCGGTATCTGGGTATGGTTCCGATGTCGCTAGCCGCTGACGATAGCCATGGCCGAGATCTCGAACTCAATCCAGCGGGTGCAAAAGCACGGAACAAATGACCGTCAGAATCTAGGGTCCGTCCGCTGGAAGGTCCGGGTTCCACTCCGCGATGCGTTCTCGGGTTTGTACCGCCGACGTTTCGCCCCATGTGCTTCGAAGAACCCGAAATCGGTTCTGAAGGGATGTCGGGCGCCGCGCTGGGCAATGTCCGGCAGTTTGACCCGGAAACCCGTCGCGGAAGCATACGGCACAGCCGCATGACCTCTTCGGCACAGGTCACTTTGCCGGCCGCTGTGGAATGTCGCGCTGCACCGTGGTGCGTGTTTGTGTGTTTGTGTATTGCGCGTTCTCTCCACGTGTTTGTCGAAGCGGCTTTTTAGAGTAAACAAATCGGCCCGTGGTTTACCGAGCACATAATAGAGGAATGATTAAGTGGACCGTGTGGTTAGCGCACTGTGCTATGAAGCCGGCCAACATGGTTCAGTTCCCGGCCACGGCTAACATCAGTGGCGAGCGGTCGACCTCAGTCCGGCTCTCGCGAAACGCTCACGGTCCACCTTTCTTTTTTGTGAATACCAACACTGATGGTTGGCTCTTCACTGGGAGGCGAAACGTTGCCAGGTAGAGAGGGAGTTCGCTCAGTTGACACGGCTATCCCGAAAGAACAGCTCTGAGGAGCAACCGTCATCAATCGAGCCGTGAAAACCTACATCAGTACAATTCCAACAATGTACATGTATACCCCAAACGTAAAACTAGCGCGCACTCCACGCACCTGATGATTGGTAATCACGAGAATCTGTACCGGGCTGGGAGGGGAGTGGTGTGCTCGCGAACATTGGCAGTTGGGAAACTATGATGTGGCACATTGCACGCGTTGTGAAACGGTGCACTGGACTTGTTGACAGAAGTCTCTTATCATCTCGAGGGTCCCGCGACAAGCAGACCTGCATCTCAGAGAGCCCTGGCCTGGTTAAACATTACCCACGGCGCGCTGGTAAATATCGGTGGTGTTACAGGACGTTCCACAGGCCGTACAATCGAGATGGGGGCCACCATTGTGAGCGAGCGTGCCAGGCGCTGGGTGCCAGGCGCCGCCACAGTGCTCGCTGGCGAACCCAAGATGTTATCGCGTTCCTTGGGCGATTGTGTCAGCGCTGGTGGGTCAGTGGTGGAATTGGAGGGACAGAGGGGAGGGGGGCTGGGCGTACCCCCCTCCAGAACAGCTCACCCATCCATCCATTGATAGAACCCGCTTTATCCTACCCAAGGTCGCGGTGAGCCGAAACCTAACCCGGCAGACGCAGGGCACAAGGCAGGGCTATACCCAAGATGAGACGCCAGTCCATCACAGGGCACCGTGGGGCAATGTAGTCCGCAGGCCAATTAACCTATGGAGCAGCATGTCTTTGGACTGTGGGAGGAAACCGGAGCGCCCGGCGAAAACTTACGCGGACACGCGGAGAACATGCAAACTAAACTCGATAAAAAACATGTCTTTACTTCGCCTCATCCAAATATGCGTTGAGTAATCATTTAATTAAACCTCGATTTGTTTTAATTCCAAGCGTGTTAAAATATTGCGTGTGTTCAAATTGACTCGGTGTAACTCATAACCAAACAGCCTGTCCGTCAGCAAACGCTGTGGCCTACAAAGGAGCAGTGTTTACGAGTCGATGGCCCTGCTGCTGAGCGCTTGGAATAATAACCGACTGACTCGATGGCGGCACAGGTCGCCCTTGATAAAGAGGCGACGTGTCGCGCGGCTCAATGCGCCTCTATTTAATCTCCCAGTTACGTAAACGTCACTTGAAGTTTTGTCAACAGATTCGGGATGCGCTGCTTGTTGACCGTTCTGGGTAAAATCAAACATAATCAACACTACGCCACGTATCTCCCTATTTAATTAAAAAAAACGGTTTAGTCCATCGTCCTGAAGTAGTAAAGTGCTGAAGTAGTAAAGAATTGTCACGTGTTTTGTTCACGTGACAAGCCTTACTAAAACGGCTGTGTCGGGTGGTACGACACTTATATATTACGTGACATAATCCACAAAAGGGATATTTTGTGACTCATTACTGTGTCTGCCGGGATAGTCTCCGGCTCACCGCGACCCTGTAAAGTGTAAAGGATTGAGCAGTTTCTGACGATGGACGGATGGATTATTAGTTTCGCGTGGGTCTCGCCCGTTCACACACGCTCGGGAGGCATGGCTTGGCGCCACCGTGGGCACACTCCCGCACCTTGGAGTAATTGCTCTCCAGAAGCGCGTAACGGAGGTCCGGCGAGACGAGGAACCCCGACGCCTGCTTAGCCTCCTGCTCGGCACACGCGGACACACGGGACACACGGGAGGTTAGCCGCACCCCGGCGACGCGACAGAGCGACCCGTGATGCTCTGCACACCCGAGTCGTGTGGCTCGCGGGAATGGCGTGCGGGCAGAGGTGAAAGTAAGCCTGTACGGTCCGGTACAGTCCTGTACAGTCCGGTACAGTCCGGTACGCCGTACAGGTAAGACAGTGGCCGAAGCGTTGAGTAGCGTATAGTTATAATAATATTATAGCATTTATAGAGCGCCTTTCACCCGAGGGTCACAAAGCGCTGCGAGAATGCGGGTTAAGATATGACCGTCCCAGTTAGACATTTTTACCTTACCCCTTCCTGCTGGACAACTGTGTAAAAAGAACTTCATAGCTCAACGGTTCCTTCCAGCTTAGGTGAAAATTGAGTGACATTTAAGTAACTTTCACCCCTGTGTGTGGGGACCACTCCGAGAGGGGTCCACAGAGCTCCCCTCCAACCGTCGTGCCCCCTTACACGGACCCCCAGAGGGGTCACGAGTTCCGGGCCGAACCGCTGCGGCGCCGTGAGAACCACCGACGACTCACGAATGTGGTGTTGGCGATCAGAAGCGTGGGGTCGGTGTTGAGATGTGCGTTCTTCTTCTGGATGTTGCCGAAGCCATCTTTGTAGATGTAATTGTCGTCTGTGGGGCGGTGCACAGCAGCGGGGAGGATTACCGATTCATCGTCAACATCCGTCATCGTCAGTTGTCGATAGTCCTCAATCATCATGACCGTCATCGCGCAGGGGGTCAAGGTAGAAGCGTTCACGTCGCGATCCCTGTCAAGTAATACTCGGTATTACCTGCGAATTCTACCAAACACTTCGAAGCCGAGCTGAAAGACAACGATGTCCGGAAGCTAACCAACGCGCTTCGAAGAATCGCAAAGAAGAAGAAGATCATTGCGCAGCACACTGTGAGGTGAACAGGCGATGGCTTCATCAGAGTGCCTCCCCCCCCACACCTCCTCCCGCCTCCCGCCTCCTCACCTGCGACCCACTGCAGACTGAACGACCTCGGGTTGTATCTCCCCGTGAAGTAATCGTCCAGGGTGAACGTCTTCCTCTGATCCACCGGATCGTCTGAAACCCCGAGAAGGAGACGGTCCCGAGGTCATTCATCGTCCAGATGTGGCAAGGTGGTGTCGGTGGTGCCAGTGCACAGGGTGGTGATGGGTGGGGAGTGTGGTGGGGGTGGTGAGAACTCGCCTGAGTCGTTGTTGATAATCACCAAGGGCACGACGACGATGAGTGTGACCACCACGGCCACAACCAGCGCCACCAGAACTCCCTTCACCACCTGCGGCGTCACGTTTACAACCAGAGTTTGTTGAAGCGGGTGAGAACTCACACCCTGTCGCATGGGACCCCCGGTGCCGTTGCACGGCCGGCACACTCCTGGATAAGGTCCGCCCCTGTCTCAGCCCCGTGCCGTTCATTACCTGCGTCTCCATCCTAAGAGGGTCGGAAGTGCCAGGCTTTAGTCGTGGTTTTGTTTTAACCGGGTGAGAGCTCTAGAGACAAGGACGGGTGACGTTTGTAAGAGTGACTCGGGGAATTGGCCTGTCAGTTGAAGAGAGGGGTTGGGGGGGGGGGACGGCGAGTGCTCCGTGTGTAATCCCAGTTGAGTAATTTGCTGGTCATTATCGAATTTGGCGAATCTGGACGCCGCACTTGCGGACGACGCGATGTTTACAGCGCGGTGATTCCTCCGCCAGGAATCGGCGCCGCCCCCTTGGCCGTGCCGCGGCAAGAGTGACCCGGGCCAGCGAGTAGAAATCGGGGCGAACACTGGTGCTCCACACGAGAAATCGAAAATATTGCACGAACGCGATATTGAACAAGGGCATTCCTTGTGGCGCGTACGAGTGGCGGGCACGTACGCCACGCAGGTGTCAGAGGTCAACGGCCATCCCTGCTCCACTGATAGATAGATGTCAGATAGATGTTTATTATTACATCAGAAAAATACCCAGTGAGCTTGCACGCTCTTTACGGGATTCCTGTGAAACAACTAGGGAATTGATAAGCATAAAGACAAATATAAAAATAACAAGCTAACCAAATTAAAACAAACAAAAAACTAAGCAGAGAGGCTCTGGCGCTCAACTTGTGTGTGCCGCCCGTGAGCCAGTGGTGTAAACTTTACGTTCACATGGCGGGAGCAAGTTCTTCTATATGACAACAACCGCTGTTCGCTTCCCCACAAAGTATGACTCGTTCTATCGACCCCAGTGAGATGATGGGTTGAGACGTCCTCGGCTCGTAATGACACGTTGATTAATCGATCGGAATCGATTATTCACTCACGGCGCGTGCATCGAATCTTGTTTGTGGGGATCGATGATTAGTTGAAAGGATAAATTGATGTCGGGTGACACGTTGGCCATCGCACTGCGCCCTGAACCTGGCCGCCTCAGTTCGGTTCCCGGACCACGGGTAGCATCAGTGGCGAGTGATAACTGAACCGACCAACACTAACCAGCGTGCTGGAATAACAACAACAACAGTAACGATGATGTATTGATGTACTGATGTAGGTTTCCACGGCTCGATTCATGATGGTTGCTCGTCAAAGCTGTTCTTTCGGGATAGCTGTGTCACTGAGCTCTCTCCCTCGCGAGGTATCGCCTCCCACGTTTGCTTACAAACAACCTCGATGACGGACGCGGCGTGGGGGTGGGACGGGGGATTCATCCAGCAGTGGATTGACCTGAAGGCTGTTTTGGAATATTGCATTATATATTGTAACCCAGTGGTCTCCAACTAGTCGATCGAAAATTCGATCGCAGTCTTGAACAGTCGATCTTAACATTTACAAAATTATATATATAGAGAGAGAGAGCGAGCGAGTGGGTCAAGCTGAGATTCTGTACGGTGGTTGTATGTAAACTGTGGCGGCCGTGGGTCGCAAATACAAGCTGCTGAAGGTAGTGTGCAGCACTCGCAGATAGAGTGCAGCAAGCACACCTAGTGTGCAACAAGCATAGGTGTCGCACTAAGAATAGTGTTATGCATAGCATACATTTTTGGAGTTTTAGTAAAGTAAGAAGGTTTTATGGCTTGAGCTTATGTTACCTTTACATTCTAAACGTGATCTTGTGTTTAAAAAGGTTGTGAGACCACTTAAGGCAATCGATGTGCAATTGTGACATTTCGACTAACGAAGCAAACCGATTGGTAATCCCGTTGCTAATATACGTAGACAACACAAACGAGACGTGAGGCTGTGGAGTGTAGAGGGTCCATAATTTAGGTGTCCCCTGTACAGGTGTACAGGTATACGCTCATACACGTGGCGAGCACCTTCATGTCACAACACAGCTGTAGCATTACACTACACCACGGCGCTAGTGCCAGGCTAGGTGCACCTTAGAGACCACGTGAAGTGCTCGCTGCTGGAACAAGGTCACGGGCACCAGGTCACCATGGATTGGGTTTGACTCGGGTGACCGACGGGCGGTACCACCCGTGCTCCCCACTGTGCTGGCACTAATGTTGGTCAATTCGTACGTTTATTGTATCGCAGGAATTGCGCTCCCAGAGCTTGCAAGCTCACTTGGTATTTTCTGCTGCCATAACACATATCTTGAAACCTCGATTCAATCCGTCGCGTGGCACCGGCGAGTTCAGCAATCATCGGGCGCGTGCAGCGCCCTGCGAACGAGGCTCCGCGCGGACAGAGGATTTCGTAAACACGGGGCGCGCCGCGGCAGTGGTGACGCATCGAGACCCACGCAGTCTCCAAACTTAGCTTGAGCACTACTGACCTTATTCATGGTGTCAGCCACGCGGCTCCGTCTCCCCGCGGTGGTCCCGCCGCCGCGTCGCGCTCACTCTCGGGGGAGGGAGGGGTGGTCGGGGCTGGTCCAGGGAGAAGCGCAGAGGGGACCGGGAATCGTGTGTTCGCGCTGCCTCCACGATTTTGTCTGTCCCCCCTCTCTGGCGCCCTCACTCATGCTCTCCCCAAAACCTCCCCGTGCCCTTCACCTCGCCCCCCAACCCCCCGACTCCTCCCGCAAGCAGCACCTCCCCACGCTCCCCTCCACGCCAGACCTCCTCTTTCTCTCCTCGCACTCCCACCCGCGTTGCTCTGTCGCTCAGTTACCACTGGCTGATGTGAACAACAATAAACAAGTTGTCCGCCGATGCTGCTGCGTGGGCACACAATCCGACAACAGCCGTCTCAATACGTGCCGCAGCAACACTTTGGCCGTGTGATGACTGCTGTCTATCAGGCGACGTTCCGGGCCGTGGCCCCCTTCTGCACAGCACAACATAGAGAGCCAGAGAGATGGACTGTACGCGGAGCGCTGAGTCATCAGCAGAGTCTTGAAGCCATGCTTTGTGAAGTACCACGTGTGTAAGGCAAGGACTCTCTCTATCTTTAAGTGTCTGAGTCCCCCTCCTCTCTTCAGTGAGTATCGCTGCCGCCTCACAGCAAACATCTCCCTGGGTTCGGTTCCCGGCTCGCATATTCTCTGTGTGGAGTTTGCGTGTTCTCCCAGTGTCCGCGTGGGTTTTCGCCGGGGACTGCGCTTTCCTCCCACAGTCCAAAGACATGCTGCTGCGTAGGTTTAATGGCCCCTACTACATTTCTCCCTATTCCCTGAGATGTTGTAACTTGGTTTCCCCTTCCCGCTGGATAACTGTTAAAAAAAGAGCTAGGTGACTCAACGGTTCCTTCCAGCTTACTACACAAACTAGCTGAGTTTCTGAACGCCGATACGGGTCCCGGTGCCTTATTCCGCGCGCTGGTCAACCCGCCTCTGGGGGGAGGGTTCGCGCGTTCATCTCGATAAATTCACCTCTGTACTGATGATGCTGCCAACGTGGGAGGCGAAACGTCGCGAGGGAGAGGAGAGAGTTCAGTGACACGGCTATCCCCGAAAGAACAGCTCCGAAGAACGACCAATCAAATTCACCTCTTTCAATGATTGACGCCGCGCGGCCCCGGGGCAAGATGCGTGTCGGCCCTTGCTCCTTGCACCGCGTTTTAGCGCCGCTGGCGTTTATTACTCGGTGGTCGGTTTACGACTGGGGGCCGCCTTATCGCGATCGCCGTGCCAGGCGCCTTTGGTCGCAGACTTTGACGCGGCCGGCGTCCTTCGTGTCCCCGCGTGCTTTCCTTCACGAAAGAAGCTACGGGGCATGTGGAGCGAAACGTCGGGACGCCCCGTGCCCAGCTACAGGCGGCGGGCGACGCGAGGAAACACGCGGCGGAACTGGGGCGACGGCTCGACCGCGAGAGCCCCGCGCGTGGGGCGTTGCGAGGGCGTGACGCAGTCCCCACCGCGTTCCCTCAGTATTTGTCTCAATATTTTGGCTCTCAGATTCCCCGTGGCAAGCCCTGCCCCATCCGCATTCCTCCCCTCTGCCGTCTCGG
>JAZEWU010000020.1:7691988-7719370 GCA_036362915.1 Geotria australis
GGCCCCCGAAAATAAACGGCCCCCAAAGTAAACAGCTGACAGCTGAGATTGAGAGCGTTTACGCATTTGGCCGCGTCGCCCGTTGGCCGGTAACGCGGGTGGCACGGCACAGTGGTCCAACGTGAACCGAGCTGCGGCGTAAAGCCGTGTCGCTCTCGGCCGCTCGCTCCGTGTTAAAGCGGTCAACGCCGGTCAACTTGATCGAGGGGTCGCAAAAGTGGACCGGAGCGTGGAGACTCGCAGGAGAGCAGCTGCGAGGAATGTTTGCAGACGTGCGTTTGGCTCTCGCGGCGTCCCGTGCACACGTGCGTCCGTCTCTCTGTATGTGTATCTACATCTCCGGGTACGAGAGTATGGGTTTCGGCGTTGGTCTATGGGTCTCGCTGCGAGTCTATGGGTCTCTGTGTGAGCGCTGCCCCGGCGGGGCGGGCGAGGGGGCCACTCACGATGCGGCCGTCGCCGTCCCGCGGCCACGCGCGCCCGTTCACCAGGTACTTGCTCTGGTTCTGTCGTTTCTTCTGCCCTCCGTCCGCGAACTTGCAGAGCAGCGGCTCGCTGGGCGCTGAGACACGGACGGAGACACGCGGAGAGTTAGACGCAGACGGGGGGAGCACGACGTGGGTTCGTCGCGGCTCGGTGCGTGAGAATTGCTCCCCGTGAGCTGTTCTTTCGCGATAGCCGCGTCGCTACTTCGCGACGTTTCGCCGCCCACGTTGGAGGCGTGGTGACGGCTATCCCGAAAGAACGGCGAAGGAGGGCAATTCTCCGATGGAGCAACGGACAGATCGACAGACAGACAGTCAAGACACCAAAACCGGCACAGCGTCCTGCCTTGAGTTCCCGCGTTTAGATCCAGCAGACTCAAACGCGCCGCAACCCATTTTCCGGTTCTACCGCGCTTCCTCCTGCTCGGCGATTGCTCCTGGTATGATTCGCGAAATATTCCCGAGTTTCCGAACAAACAGCCGCCACGATCTCGCGTCCCACCCGACTGCCGTCGAAACGACGCGGGGCGAGAATTCCCGCGAGCGAGCGGGCGAGTGTCAATCGCCGCCACTGAAAACCCCCGGAGGCCCATGTGGTAACGATCAGAGCCGGGCTCGTGTTAATATATATTATTTTGCGTCGCAGTAATCGCGTATCGATTACGCCCACCTGAAATAACAATTTTTACGAAATGAAAGCCAGGTTTCGTAGCTTTTCCCGCCGGCCGGCGCCGAGTGGCACCACGCGGCGCCTCGGCTCGCCCACGCGGCGTCGCCGGCGTTGGCCGAGCGGCCCGGGCGGCCTCGCGCGGTGCCGACACCGCGTCGCCCGCGCACGCGCCGTCTCCTCAGAGTCGTACCCCACGCGGAAACGCGACCGGCGAGCGGCACCCTCGGCCTTGCCTGCCTCTCATCTCACGATCACTTCACTTTACTCGCAGCCACGCACTCTCCAGCCTCTCCCTTCTCACCTCACTCTCCTGTCCCCGCCATATCGCTCCACCCCCGAACAAGCCCTCTCCCGCCTCTCGGTTCTCGAATCGAATCGTGACGATTCGCCGTATCTCACGGGGGCCGCGGGGGGGGATCGCCGCACGCCGACCGGCGCCGGTCAGCGTGACCCGATGACCCGACGCCGGTCAGCGTGACCCGATGACCCGACGCCGCGATCGCCGTCGATGGGATCGTCGCGACGCGCACGGGAGCCGGTGAACACCCCCTCCCCGCCGCTCCCGAGCTCTGTCCTTCTTCCCGCATCGCGTAATTGTCCCCTCTAATGAGAATGTAAACGAGCTGGATGGATTTCGAGTGGTTATTGGCTCAAGTCGTTGTAATGGCGCAAATTACAGGGGTCCCGTCCGCATCGCTGATTACCGCTTAAAAAACGGGAGGGAGAGAGAGAGAGAAAAAACACCGCCTGCAATTTGTGCGGCGGTGCGCTAATGAGTCGTCCCGGGCAATTAAGGTTATTGTATTTGTGCGTGTGTGCCTATTTTGTTAAGTTAATTTTCCCGGCGAGAGTCTCTTACGCGCGGCATATTCCACCGCGTTAGACTAATTACCGTAATTAGGGTCGCAATTCCCGTGGTGGAGGCCAACTCCACTGCTGGCTTACATCGCGTACGCTAGGCGGTGATGGTGGAACGATGGTGATGAGGTCGTCGAGCCGTTGATGGGCGCGCGGGTGATGGTGGGGATGATGATGTCTGCGATGTTGCCATAGAGTCGCACAGAAACCCAGACTCCCGTTGACCCACGTAAGGGACCCATAGACTCACACAGAGACCCAGACTCACAGACAAACATTGCGACCAAAACTCCACATAGAGACCGGTGCATAGATTCGCACGGACACCCACGGTATCGCACGGAGACGCCCGAACCCACGCTAAGACTAACAGGCTGAACTGGAGGAGCAGGCAGTGTGGGAGGACGATGTGCCCCTGGTTTTGGCGAAGGTGTAGGCTGTGGGTGCCAGTGGACCACTGCCTCTGTGGGAGGTTGAGAGACCGAGAGGGCGGTTCCCTGAACGTAACGGGGAAAATCGTGCTTTCTGTCTCTGCAAAAAAACGAAAGTCCTCCCATTTCGGCCGACCGACATTCCTCGGGCTTTTTTTATTGTTTTCGTTTATTCTCCACTGAGTAAAAAAAAACAGACTTCCTGTTTCGAGTTTTACTTGATTTTACAGAAAGTAATAATAATAATAGATAGCCTATGACTAAATTGCCTCTGGTGCCACGTGATGGCGTCTTATGAAGGGTCGAGCCCTGCCTTGCGCCCTGTGTCGTCCGGGATAGGCTCTGGCTCACCGTGACCCTGTACGGGATTAAGAGGTTTCTCACAGTGGACGGATGACAGACAGCCCGTATCAAACTCCTTCTGTACGAAGGCCTCTCTTTGCGCCGCCCAAAACAGGTTCAGACGTCACTCGGCACCGTCGGCTGTGACCTGGAACGGAACCAAGACTCGGCCAGTTTGTGATGCAATCGCCATTCCTGTCCGCCCCACGCCCTCGAGTGCCGTGCGGGCCCTGATAGGCGCTCGCAAATAGCGCTCGCTGCAAGCGGCCCGTATAATTGACAGGGAATCGGCGCCATTGTACGACGTTTACAGAGGTTGGTGGCTGGGTCTGTTCAGCGGGAGACGATGGGAGCCCCGGACACTTGAAAGTTGTGTGTTTGCTGTCCAACATACCCGGTGTTCTGAAGTCGTAAAGAATTGGTGCGTTTTGTTCATGCGACCAACCTTACTAACCAGCTGTTTCGGGTGGAGGCGCGTTTACGACACTTATTTTTTACGTGACCTAACCCGTAAGAAGAAATATACCATGGATAACATCGGTCACGAAAGCCTTCGTGTTAATTTGACTTTAAGACTGTTCGTGGCGGAGCCAGTCCTCCACAAAGGGCCGTTGTGTGTGGCGGCAGCTGCCGACACATTCCGAGCTGCGGAGCGAGTTGAAGCCCGTGCCCTCTCGCGCCGTACTCGCCGAGCCACCACCGTCAACAGCATCTTATCCACCCGCCATCGTCACTGTTTTGCCACCAACCAGCGCCAACAACACCACCTTCCCGGTCATCGTCGTTCTCAAGAGTACCCGCATCCAGAGCTAGCAGGCTCACTGGGTATTTGTCGCTGTAACGATGAACATCTTTTGACATCTGTCATCGTCAACGAATCATCGTCATGACCATCCACAGCGGCATTAATGCAACCACAGCGCAACGATTCCCAAACACACAGATTGGCTGCGCAGCCTTGAACAGACTGCTGGGGCAAGAGCTGTCGATGGCCGCCACGGCACACGAGGGGTTGCGTGAACAACACTACGCCCACCGCTGCTGCCACAGCCACGCAGAGGGTGGGTGACGAACACCACGCCAAGCCGCCTTTATCTCCCTAGTGGCGATGTTTACACACCAGGTACTCATTTGAAGCGGCGCCGACCTAGGCGAGGCCAAGGACCGGTTCAGCAAATCGTCCCGGGTTCTCGGCCGTGAGCTGGAATCAAACTCGGGTGGCCGGGTTCGTGGCGGGGCGCGATAACCGCTACACGACCGCTCCCAACACCACCATCGCCGCCGCCACCACCACCACCAAGCGACAACAGCCGCGGATGCGACTTGACGTGGGGGGTGGTGCCGCCCGCGTCGCCAGCCAGCGCGCCGGCGAGCGCTCGGTTTGCGTCAGAGGCCCTTGACGTCAACGGGAGTGGAACCGATTGTGGCGATGCCCCCCCTCTCCCCCACCGGCGCGCGAGCGAGTGGCGCGCCCGGGCCGCTGTTGTGTCTGCGGCGCGCTATCTGCTGCGAGGGCCCGCGAACGGCGCGACGGCGGCGACGATAAACACCCGCGCCAGATCAAAGCGACGCCGGGCTCCGGGCCGCCTCGCAAAAGGAATTCCTTTGAGCCTCTCTCTCTCGGCTTTGAGACGCGAAGCGCCAAGGCCAGACGGGCGGCTCCGACGCGGAGTTACGCGGAGCCGGCAACGCGAATAACGCACTTTGGCGCGAACGTCCTTAACAGCGGCAAGTGCGCCTCGACGCACTCGGGTGTCCGTGAAGGTGACGGAGAGACGGGTAAAGGGGCAGCGCTGCAACTGCTTGCTCGCGCCACTGCTGCTTGAAGGGCCTCCACTAAACGGCTCTAAAGAGGTATTCGGCCTACTCTTCCACGCGCGGCCTGACGATCGGCTGACCGTGAATATGTCCACACCGCTGGCTGTGCGTTGACCCGCGCCGGGAGGTTCAACCGTGGACCTCTGAGGTCCAGCGTGCTGGCCGTCACGGCGGCATGCCTTATCGTGAGAGAACTATCACCAACGACCGCTATTAATTAAACAGCCGGTCGACAGAGCGACGCACTCGCGCTCGGTAGTGCGGAGATGGAATCGTCAGAGCGTTATCTCCCCGTTTGAGTGTTATCGAATCGTTTGAGCGTTATCTCCCCCCGTGCCCCCACGTCCGCCGTGCTGTCGGCAGCGCGCGTCGTATCGCGATCGAGCGGGTCGCAGCTGCGCGCCACCGTCAGGGCCGCGATTGTTTCAAACGCTCCCGTTCCCTGTCACTGACGATCACTCGAGCTCGGCGGGTTGTGTAGGCTAGCGGCTCATCCGGCACGGTTCGGCGCGACGCTCGGCAGAAAACATCACGAGGACCGGCGAAGCGAGCAGATCGGCGCCAGCACCTGTGCCGTCGCTGGCACCCCCCGAGCCCCGCGTGACATCACCGCACGGTTAAGCACCGTGACGACACCGTACCCGAGCGTGACGCGGCGTGATCGCGGCGTCGGTGCCGCGCGGGGGACTCACATGGGATGCCGTGCGGCGTGGTCAGGAACTTCCCGTTGAATCTCTGGATCACCGCCTCGCATTTCTCCGTCGATTCCATCCTGAAATTCCAACAGACGCACGGCGAAAGGGCGTTCAGTCCGCGGCACGCTCGGCCCAGGCACTCGGAGTCGAACCTCCGTTCGAACCTCGGAGCTCACGCCCGCACGGGTCGGGTGTGGGCGAGCGCTCCCGTCGCCGTGTGTGACCGAGCGAGCTCCCGCCACGGTGTGGCGGCTAGCGCGCCGGGCGGCATCATCGATCCGATTCGATCTCCCGTTCCCGCAAGTCGCGACGACGAGGAAAGTTTCCAAAATCCCCCGCCCCCCTTAGGAAGAGCTGGAATCTTGCTGAGGAAAGGGATGCGTGTCTGGTCCACCCTCTTTGGACCGCTGCAGCCGCGACCCTCACCAGGACAAGTGGTTTAGAAAATAGATGGATGGATAAAATAGATGGATAGTCACAGGGATTGTTTGACCATCAGGGATAGTGCAGAGGGGCCGTGGCGGGGGTACAGGGGGATGGGGGGGTGACGGGGGGGCGGTAGCGTGGGGGGACGGGAGCGCTGACCGTGCGAATCCGACGCCCCGGCTGGTGCCGCTGGCGTCGCGCAGGATGCGCGTGGAGATGACGTGTCCAAACGGCTTGAGCAGGTTCTCCAGCTCCTTCTCGTCCACGCTGATGGGCAGGTTGGAGATGTAGAGGTTCGTCGGGTCCTGCTCCTGTTGCTGGAGACGCCGGCAACGGAGCAGAGAGGAGGCAGAAAGCGAGAACGCGATTGGGGTTTCGCGAAGGCGTGGAGCTGCGGCGCGGCGATTTACGCGCCAGGCCTTGGTCTGGGTTACAGGTCACCGGTTAGCGTCGCCGGCGAGCGGTAGAGCGCCGGCTCCCGGCTACCTTCCTCCTCGCCAACCGGCACCGAACGTTACGGTGACGTACGGTCAAACAGCGCGGCCGTGGCTGACGCACCGTCGAGATGCCGTTCAGCGGTTTGAAACGGCCGTGAAGTGGATTTACTATTATTACAATTGTCGTTGCTTTTCTTCGCCGTCGTTCTCTGAACACAGTTGCGAAGGTACACTCGTTGAAACGCCATATTTTTTTAATAACGCTAGAGCAGGGGTGAGAAAATTACGCAACGATGAATAATGAAACGCGCCATCATCCCGTAAAGTCAAACGCCGGCTGGATACATTACAAACCAGAGGGAGGGGGCGCGACAGGGAGGGGGGTGGAGGACGGGCGGGGAGGGAGGGAGGGAGGGAGGGTGCATTTGCAATGAATTTCCCGGAGGCTGGCCTGACGTAAGCGATTGACATTTTTTGACAAAACAATGCGGCCCCTGTGACGAGCCAGCTCATCGCGCACGCTCCGCTCCGCGCCGCGCCGTCCGTGGAAGCGGCCGTGTGACTCGGGTCAGCGCAACACTGGCGCCTTGTGCCCGCACGGCAACCCGGCAAGCGGTGCCCGCACGCCACCGCTTGCCGGGTTGGGGGGGGGCGGGGAGTGGGGGCGGGAGCGGGCGGGCAGCCACGCTGCACGGTGGCGTAGCGGTGAGGAGCGCTGCCGCCTCGCAGCGAGTCGGTCCCGGCTTCGAGTGAATAGCACAAGACGTACGATAGCGTAGGATATCGCGCGGTATCCTACGATATCGTCCGATGTGGTAAACGGGGGTGTGTATGTGGGTGAGTGTGTGTGTGTGCGCGCGCGTAGCAGCTGTGTGTGCGTCCTGTTTGGCACATGTAGCGTGTGTATAGCACGTGTGCAAGAGGAGGCCGGATGCCACTGGCGTGCGTGCGTGCGTGGCTGGGTGGCAGGAAGCTGGAACGTTAAAGCCTAACTCGGAGACCGTGCGTTGAATTGGCGATGATATGCAAATGCGTTGTGAAATTCCCGCGACGCCGCGCCAACGCCGAGATTCCCCAAACGGCCGAGAGACGCCGGGGTACAGTGACCGCCCCGAGAGGACCCGAGTGTTTTCCGTGAAACTCGGGTGAAAACTGAAAACCATCTTTCCCCGATAGTTCATCGGCCTGCGAAAAATCCCCCAACGTTGGTTTGGAACGGCGAGGCTCTTAAATGGCGAAAAAGAGAAGAAAAAAACGCGGTACTTTTCTTGTTTTTTTTTTCCGAAACTTGAAAGCTTGTTTATCCATTCGTTTTTACATCCTTATTCTTGGAAGACGTTAATCCTATAAAAGGAATTTTGGTTTAGGACGTGAGCCTTGCCATAAAGCACAGGTTTATTTATTTATCACGTTAGTTTAAATATTCGGCCGCGTCAAATAAGTGTTATCAGGAGGACGTAAATCCACGCCGGGTTCACGCGGAGGTCGCGGAACCCACAAGCGAGACCACGGAGGGACGCGCGCGTTCTTGGAAGCCGTTCAAGTGTTCCCGAACATTCTGCTCCTTGCCAGAGAGATTCTTTCCGCCAGTTATTTTACACGGGTTCGAAAAACAGCGCCTGCTTTCAGAAAATCCATTGCGGAAAAAAAACCCAGCTCCCGCGCTCGAATAATGCTCATCTTTCACGTGATTCCCAGTGTCGGAGCGGCCGAGGAATTTGTGACTTGACCCGAAAAAAAAAATTCAAGAAACGCCGCTTGTTGAAATCGTTCGGCCGGCGGTTCTCAAAGGCTCGTCGGCGGATGACGGCAGCACAGCGTGCGTTGTTAGGCTCATGACCGATTCGTTTCGAGACGACCCGTCCCGTACACTCCGAGTTTCGTCGCGCTCTGCCCGACTCCCCGACCCCCCACCGCCCCCTGATGCGGCGCACGTGTATGACTGGGGGAGCGATGGCGCCGCGAGTCGGCGCGCCGCGCTGCAAACCCGGCGGCCGGGGTTCGATTCCCGCTCACGGCCAACACCGGTGACGGTTATCTCTGACCAGCCCTTGCCTCCCCTAGGCCTCAAATGAGTATCTGGTGCGGTGTGCAAACATCGTCAAGGAAAGGTGGCCAGGCGTGGTGCTGGCCACCCACCGCCTCGTGTGACGTGACATCCTTCACAGGTGCTCACTAACAACGCTTGCCCCAACAGTCCTTTGAGGCTGTATGTGGGGATGTTTTGCGTTTTATGGGAGTCTTGGCGGCAGCCGGCGCCGGCTGTGTGCGCCACGCGCGTTAATAACCGGCGCCGGAGAAGATCCGCTCCCCACGGAATATCTGTCGTTCCTCCAGGAACGAATGTTTGCCGTCAGGAAGAGATATTCCAAAATCTGTGTTCACATTTCAAATATGTGAACCGTCACATTTGTTCGTAACCAAAGCCTTTGTTTGAGTACGACGTGGCATTCCGCGCGTTTAGCAACTCGCCCTATCCCTGCGCAGCATTTGTTTCTGGGGGGGATACGTATCCTGCCAAATCTGCGAAGCTAAACAGGTTTGAGCCTGCACAGTGGTGATGTTGGCGGCGGCGGTGGTGGTGGTGGTGGATGTGGATTAATGAGACGCATCCTGCCCACAATCGTCGCCGGGACGGTTCCCGACACGGGAAGTGGAGACGTAAACACGGCGGCTCACAGAGGGAGAGGGCGGCCGTGCGTGTGTGTCTGTGCGTGCGTGCGTGTCCGTGTGCCCGTGAGCACAAGAGGTCGGTGGCCGTGAGGATTATTATCCTCACTCTGGTTGATCGTGTCACCGGCACGTTCATTTACCTCCTCCCTACAAACTAACTCTGAGCCGTGTGGCAGGGTACCTTTCTGCGCGTAGCTTATATGTTCCCCCTGTTCTGCATGGGTTTCCCCTGGGTTCCCTGACTTACAAAGCTAAAAGCATGCAATGCGGCGTTGACCAAACATCCTAATCCACGCCCGTCCGTACCGCGCGCCCGCGTCCCCGAGTCGCGCTGATTAGGGCCCGGTGGCGGCAGCGCTCGGGACCGTTTGCCGGGAAACAATAGCTCTCGGAGGACCCGGCCGCACGGATTCCCGCACAATGGAACCCGCAAACACAATGCTCTCCGGCCCGATTGAAAACTCGGCGGCGAACCGCCGAGAATCCGGCCCTTTTGCAGAATTCGGCGGCTTCCGGCCCCCCGCGACTGCCCGCGCCGCCGGACCTCGGAGAGCGCCTGCCTCTGGCCTCCGTCGGCCAATTAGGCCGCGCTGGAGAGGAGCGGAGTTGGAAGCGCGGTGCGGCGAGCGGGTGACCCGGCCGCCGAGCCCGGCGCGCTCGATCACGCCGGGGCAGCGCGATGATTTATCGTCTCCGCGGGAGTTTCGCGGTCGGCGCACGGCGCCGCGAAAGAACCCGACGACCCGACTTCGATAGCCGCTCGTGGCCAACGTTAGCGAGGGATGTCTGGACCGGTCTGGTTGGCTCTGCCTTTATAACAATAATAGCATTTTTATAGCGCCTTTCACCCGAGGGTCACAAAGCGCTGCACAAGGCTGCGGAAAGAACGACATGTTGGTTACCGAAATGCCCCGGGAGCAAACCAAATCGAGAGTATGGCCGCATCTGTGAGTGGGAGATGTCACGTGTTGAGTGAAGCCCAATAAGGTCAGAGTGGCCATGAGATCCCTTGCATCACCAGACACCGTAATCGCTCGCAGGGGCGAGCGATAACTGTTGCAAGCCCTTCAAGTGACCTGGCTGCTGTTGGACCATCATCATTGTCTTTAGCCATGATCTATCCACTGCTGGATCTCTCGATGCATCCTATAATAAGCTTCGGCCTATCTTTGTCTGTGTCGCCCCAGCCTGAGATCACTTCCCGGGGACGGATACAGCGTCCGCCCGTCTGCGCTTCATCCGTTCGAATCGCGTTTGGCGTCAAACCCATCGCGTTCGCAAGTGGGGACGCCGCCCCCGGGGCTAATCGGAGCTCCGCGTCTCGTCCGATAGCCGGGCCGCGGTGGGGTCGCGCGCCTCCGGCTCGCAGACCCTAAAGTAAGACAAATATTTGGGGAGGCCTCGGCCCCTAATTGCGGTGGCGGCGCGGCGGCGTGCGCGCCGTGCCTGCCTTTTCTCCGCCGCCTGTCTTGGCATCGCAAAGGGAACACATTCCTCGGGTGGAACTGGCCGGCCTCGGCTGACTGGGGAGCACGAGCGGAGGGGCCCCCGGGCCGTAAATAATCCCAAACTAGCCGTACACAGAAACGGCGCTCGTGTTAACAACGCGGCGCGCGTCGCCGTGCCGAGGGCGGAGGCGCCGCCGGCCGTCGTCGCCATTTGTGGGGCGCGAGCGCCGGGCGAGACGACGCCGCCGGAGCGTGACGAAACCCGGCGCGTCGGCGATGACGCGTGTACGTCCGCGTCCGAGGCCTCGCGCAATCGATCGAGCGCGGAACACGCACGCGGCCGGGAAGGTCGTCCTCGACGGCGGCGAGGGCCGCGTTAGCGATGGTGAAGCGTAGCCGTAAGCTACGAGGGACGGACGTCGGGATCGGCTCATCGTGAGGTGTGGATCGTGGAATCGCCAGGCCGTGAGAGTCGGTGTCGGACGCTAACCAGCAGTGGATCGATCATGTCTCGCAGCGCTGGAGAGCACGCATTGGGTCACGTTCCGTCGTCGATCGGGCAAACGGAGATGGGATTGCTGTCTTCACACGATACGCTCGTTACAGATCGGTGAATAATTCACAGCTCCTCGGGGCCTATGTTATTTTTTGTTTGTTTGAGAAAATGCAAAAGGAAACATCTGTTTCTGTTTCAGCAGACTACAGGCTCATCAATTGTGTATTTTATGAATCGCACGATTAAAGTTTTCCCGACTGAACGGGTTTCACGCTAATGGTAAAGTCATAGAGAGCTCTATTATTCGGGTAAAGCTGGGCGGAAACTTGACTTTTTCCCCTTGCGAGAAGTTGGAAAAACATCGGCGAAAAAAAATTCACCCCGTGAGTAAAAGCAAAATACAAATTACTTGAACAAAATGTGGTTTACGTTAAGCTATCCGCTTCTCCGTAATTTTTTTTTAATTCATAGTGAATATAATTTTATTATTCCATCCTTTGAAAACGATCTCCGGGCCGCAAGTTCACAGTGCACGAACCGCTGGGGCACCCTCGCGAACCCCCACCCGACCCCCCAGTGCCCCCCCCACCCGGGCGTTCCAGTCCATTTCTATTTCCTGAAAAGTTTTAAACTGATGGTTGCTCTTCAGAGCTGTTCATTTGGGAGCGAAACGTCACGAGGGAGAGAAGGAGAGCGCTCAGTGACAGCTCTGAAGAGCAACCATCATGAATCGTGCCGTGAAAACCGACACCACGTTTGAAACTGTTGAAGGACTGAGAATTGCTCTCCATTCTTTCGGAATAGCCGTGTCGAATGTTCCTTCTCTGTCCTTCTGGACATTTCATCCTCGTAAGCGTCGTCGACCTTTCGACGACTAACACCAAAACGACACACGCCCGCGACAGGTCTATCCCTTTACCTTTGCCATCTGGGCCTGAATCCCGGTCGCCTTGAGAGCCGTCACAGCCTTCTGAGCGGCGGTCGGGCTGTCAAAATCCACGAAGCCGTAGCCTGCGGGATCAGGAGAGACGCACGGGGTCACGGTCGCGACCTCGCCGGCGGACAGCCTCGTCCGTTCACTTACGTCGCCCGTCGCGCAAAATCGCCGATGCTCTGTCGTCGGTGGAGTTGGCGCCGCGTACCTTTGCACTGGTTGGTGGTCTTGTCCAGGATGGCCTTCGTCGACACGATTTTGCCGTACCTGCAACGAGGAAACGGGACACTCGGTGCGGTGCATAGTTTGGCCCGGCTCGGTGACACGGCTATCTCGAAAGAACAGCTCTGAGGAGCAACCATCATGACTCGAGCCGTAAAAACCTACATCAGTTCGTTACTCTTATCGTTTATACGCTCGAGGCGGCGGTCGCCGGGATTTCTTGCTACGGGAGCGGGACGGCCGTTACGGCGGTGCGAGCGCGGGCGGGTGTCGGATTCACGGTGGCGTTGCGAGCGCGAGGCGCGCGGAGCGATTCCCGCGACGACTCGAGTCCGCGGCCGAACGCGTGCGGCGCAGCTTTAACGATCGCTGGCGTTTGCACGCGAGCGCCATCCGTCATCGTTACGCTAGCGAGCGTAGCCGAGCGAGGAGTCCGCACGCAACCTTCAAACCCTCGACGCCAAACGTTGTGAAATTTACGACGATAATTGTTACTATTATTATCCGACCGCTGCGGAGCGTCGACCTGCAAATAGTGGGCGCCGTGACGCGAAGTTAGCGAGACTTGGCGGAGGAGGGTCACGGTGACGACGACGACGACGGTGTACGGAAACCGGGTTCGGTTTACCCGGCCCACTCTAGGCATTTGCAATCTCCGCATCTAAGAGGAACTAACCTCAGAGAGCGCGGGAAAAGCACCAAGTGGATTTTGTTTTGAAAACAACGCTGTTAGCACGGGGAGGGGGGGTTGGGGGTAACGGTTGTACGATCGCAGCAAATGACGCTCGGGTTGCCACCTGTTCGAGATTTCCTGGGAAATCTTAAAGTCTTCCCAGGATGATAAAAGTCTCGTTTTTGTTTTTGTCAGTTGCGTAGTAATACTATAACAACAATCACTCAGGAGTCGAGGCAGGGCGTTTACACCGCATGCTTCTTACCACAATATGCTCCGGTTATAATTCTGTTTAACTCTGTCAGAGGGGTCGCAACGCCACTTCAACGCGACGACAATCCCTACAACCGTCCGAAACCTCTCGGCTTCGCTTTAACGATTGGAAGCCCGCTCTTCGACGCCCGGCCGCCCGGCCGCACGCGGCGATTCCCGCGGCCTCCGCGGCACGCCAGCCGCGGCGCGGTTCTCTCTTTCTCTCTTTCGAAGAAAACCGCGGCGGCCTCTCGTGCGCTTGCCGCTAATAGGGGCGCGGGGACTCACTGTTCTTTCCAGGAATGTTACGATCTAACCGCACGCACGCACGCGGCACGCACACGTTCAATATTTGTTTTTCGGCTCGGGCGACCTTGAGCGCGCAGCGCGCCGCTCGTATCGCCGCGTGGCGACGCCGCCTCCGCCGCGTTGTCGGCGTGGGCCGGAGACCGCCGCGGGCCGGCGACCGCGAGATCGTCCCGCTCCGTGGCGGGAAACCGCGACCTGGCATCGACGGCCGCAACACCGGCCGCCCGGCGTCTGGCCGGTGGTAACCACGCGTCGACCGGACGAAGGGGACGCTTGCCGGCACGGGCCTCGGCGCTCGACTAGATGCGCGTCTTGCTCCACCGCCCATTATCTCCGATTATGTCTCCCCCGATGAAGTCTACCAGACACGGCCCACTGGGCGGAGACCTAAAGCCCGACCCGGGACACGCTGGGGGGAATATATCGTTAGGCTGGCCTAGGAACGCCTGGGAATCCCCCAGGAAGAGGTGGAATCTGTTGCTAAGGAAAGGGATGTCTGGTCCACCCTTCTTAAGGAGCTGTGGCCGCGTCCCTCACCAGGACAAGCGGTTTAGAAAGTGGATGGATGGTAATGGTGCACCCAGCTGTGCATGGCTCGGACCTTACGGCACGGCACCGTCGGTGTGCGCGGTGGCGCTGCTCTCCCCGTGTCGCACCGCGTGTTGCCCGACACGCGACGTCCGCCTTGTCGCTCCACGCGCCGGGAGCTTTGAGGCGGTGGAGCTCCTCCGCCGCCCGTCGCGAGGTCTGCCCGTCGGTTTCCTCGAGGACGTTGTTCTCGCCGTCGATTCGGTGACGCGTATTAATTGACCGTTTGCCTTCGCGGCGCGAGGCTTCGGCGCTGACGTGTGTATATTCACGTAAACCGCGCAAGTGTACGACAGCGAGCCGCACTGCCAGGCAGATGTCTCGCAGCGACCGAGCGCTGGCGCGATTACGCCGGGACGGGGGCGTCTCCGCGCGGACGGGTGTTGATCTGGCGGCGGTTACGGACGCGCCCTAGCCACGGCGGGCACGAGTGACGAGAGGCTGGCAGCGTGCCAGGCAAAGCGGGCACAGCCGCTGCCCGAGTTCGGTCGGGGAGCGGCTCTGGATGTGCGTACGGGGCGGCGCGCAGGCGGATTAGCGAGGAGGAGACGGGAGCCGCCTCGCTCCGCGCGCTCGCTCGCGTCACCGGCACGCTCGCTGTCATCGAGACGGGAGCTGGCGTTAGAGACAGGAGCCTGTGTTAGGGCGTCGTGATGCGAATGCGTGGCTGTGAGGATAAAGGCGCAGCACTGCGATTATTCTCTCGAGCAACTTCTGGTGGAGGGGGTCGCCGCCCACAAACGAGGGAGAGCCCTTCGAGACGGCACTTTTGCCGATCGACGCAGTTGTACCCGCGTACAACCACTGGGCGGACAGAGACAGGGGACGACGGAATCTCATCACTGGCACCATCGCTCCAGCTGCCACGCCGAGAGCAGGGTTGTCGCCTGTCACGTTTTCCCAGGATCGTCCCCTTTTCGAGGAGGCAGCCGTCCCGGGCAAGCCGTACGTTTTCGTGGAACAGGTCATTATTCAAAGTCTGGGTTTTTTTCCAGTTTCACAGGGTACGGTCCCCTCTCCCTCTCAGTCTATTGACCCGCGCTAAAGGACGCGTCCCGGCGTGTCGCGGCTCCGAGACGGCAGCCCTCGCCGGCAGACGGCATCGAACCGGCTCCCGCCGGATTGGAAGGCCGGTGCGGCCGCTAACCGTGCCGCCCGCCGTAACGGGTTGGACGTGTTTGTTGTCGTTTCCGGCCCGCCCGCTCGCGCGCGCCCGCCTGTCCGCTCGCATTCCCCCATCGCGCACGCCGAGCTCGAGAATCGCTCCGCGGGTGGAAACTCCGCGTCGGAGAACGAAACTGTGCGCCGATTTCCCACGAACCCGGCATCGCCACCACCGCCACCACCCCCGCCACAGCCGCAGGGGCATTTGCGCTAAGTTGAAACGGCGCCAGACGTTCGTCGCGCCTAAACTCCCGGTGTAGTCGTCACCGCGGAGGCGTCGCTTTGCGCTGTCGCGCTCGGAAGAACACGCCGTGTCGGCGCGTTCGCTCGCGCGACGCGCCATACTTCACCGCCGCGAGTGTAGCCAAGGGGGTATGGAGGGGGGACGCCGGGACACGTGTTGCTACCCCCACCCACCCTCCGCCCTCCGCCGCCCCCCTCTCCCCTCGCTGCTGCAGTGCCCTGCGCCCGGGGCCGCCCTAGACGCCGTGTTTTTGAACGGGCGATCGGCGCTGAACAACTCGGACGGTGTTAGGCTGCCGAGTCAAAACCAAGAAATTGGGCTTTACGTAAGATGCCTGTGGCAGGAGCGGCCACACAGAGCGGGCGCACACACGCACACAAAGACGAAGAGCCCCTACATAGCCTTAACAGACTGTCGGGGCAATTGCCGCTAGCGAGCACCTATGAAGGTCGACACGGCACACGAGGATGTGGGTGACCAGCACCACGCCGGGCCGCCTTTGTCTCCCTAGTGACAATGTTTACACACCGCACTAGGTACTCATTTGAGGCTGAGTCGAACTGGGAGAGGCGCAGGACCGGTTCAAAAACTCGTCACTGGTGTTGGTGGCCGTGAGCGGGATTCGAACTCGGAGGGGGGGCGTCAGGTTTGCAGCCCACCTGAGCGCTAACCACCGGGCCGCCGCCGCCGCCGCCCACCACGCGCGTGCACGCGTCGCATCCCTTCGCGCGTCCCCCACTCGACCCCCGGTGCGGGCCGACGGACTTACGGGTGGCACAGCTTGACCAGGTCCTGGTCCGAGGTGTGCGGGGGCAGTCCCCGGATGTACAGGTTGGTCTTGCTCAGGAGGTCGTTTCCGGCCGGGCTGCACGAGCTGCTGGGCGTGCCGGGGCTGGGGGCCAGCGGCGCCGACGCGGCGTGGCTGTAGGGCTGCCGGGGAAAACACCGCGCGGGGGGCAGAGGGACAGCCGGTCAGTCGTGCGATGCCCCGCGACGCGGTGCGGTTTCGCGCAGCGGAACAGTGGTCGCGTGTTCCGATGAACACCCACGGCTAGGTCAGCTGGAGTCCAGAGCTTGTCCAGAGCTTGGTGGGGAACAGGTCTAGAGTCTAGCTCTCATGCTAAGGTATCCCTTGGTGAAGAGGTCTGGAGTCTAGCATTTCTGCTAGGGTCTCCCTTGGTGACCAGGCACTACTCGCTAACAGCACTTGCCCCCAGCAGTCTGCCAAAGGCTATACGGGGAGACCTTTGTCTTTGTGAGGGTGTGCGCGTAAGTGCGTGCATATTGACAGACTCCACACAGTGTGCGATTGTGTGTCAAACCCGGCGCGCGTGCGTGACGGTGTGAGCGTGTGATTGTGCGTGACAGCCACCTCATGCGTGTGCACGTGTCTGTGTGTGCGCACGTGTCTGTGCACGTGTCTGTGTTGCGTGCGTGCGCAAGAAAAGGTTTTGGTTTAAATTCGGTGAATGTGGTTTGTTTTTCTTCTTCTGCTCTTGGACTCAGTGGTCGTTATGGCGCAGTCCACGTCTCGCGCTCCGTGGCCGTCTTTGCGAATGTTCCTTTCACGGAACAACCTCGTTACTTGCACTGTACCGTGCGCGCGGGTGGTGGTTCGCCGAAATTTTAAAATGCCCCAAAATGTTTGGCGAGCCGTCTCAATTTATGCCCGCGCGCGCGGTTTACACCGCCTCGCAGGCCTCGCGTCGGTGCCAAGGAATGATTTATCGATCCGTCTGAGAAATGCCGCCCGCTTGTTGGAACAGCCCGCGTTACGAAATTATATTTGATGGGAAAGGCGACACAGGTCTGGAGCAAAATAGAATGTAAAAGTGCAGCCCTGAGACTCACACTGCTCACTCCTCTGCTGGCAGAAGGGACTGAGCTGTACGGAGAGCTCTCTGTAGAGGATATTTTTGACCTAAAACTCCACGCTCGCCAGACGTCTTCAAAGAAATGGGAGCAACCCACACTTTACCCCACCGCATGCGACCAACCCCCGCTCCCATGTATTTGGCCGATAACATCAAAATATCTAAGATGCAGTGTCTGGGAAATGTTGGCGTCGGCTGGCTGCGTGCTGCCTTTCCCCTGCCTCTCTGCGGTTTCCTCGCCGCGCCTCTGCATCGTTCTCTCTTTGAATGAATTCAACAAATATGCGAATATTTTAGTTTTAGTCGGTTCATTCGCACGTTTGTTGCATCGTGGGAATCCCGCTTCCAGAGCTTGCAAGCTCACGGGGTATTTTCTGCCGTAATAATAAACATCAATCTACGTATATCCGCGCGTTATAAATGGCAGTTATCATTCGTATTCATGCCAATGGGTGGACAGAGGCCGCGGCGTCGATTTGAGAAACTTGTCCCCGTCGCACTGTGGAATGCGGCGTCGAACCTCCGACCTCTGGATTGCAAATCCAGCGCAGCGACTGTTGCGCCGCTGCAGCCCCTGCGGATTTGCACTCTAACGGCTCCGCGAATTCCAGCCCCGGCTGCTTCCCATGGCACAGTGAGTAATGCCGCTCGCCTTCCTTCCTGCCGCCACACTCGTGCGCCCACACACGCGCGCGCACGCATTCTTGCGTGCGCGCGTGTGTGTGTTGCTGCGGACGGGCGGCGGGGTGGGGAACGGGGAATATCTCGGTGACCATCGCTCGAACCCCTCTGTTTCGTACCGCCTTCCAACGTTTCCCGCTTCTCCGCCCTTCTCCGCCGGCAGTTTGGCACCCGGCCCTGGGTGGCCTGGCGTCGCGGCCCGAGCGATCGACCCCCCACCGGGCCCGCTACGGCTGTCGTTAAAAAGTCCTTTACTAACCGGGATGGTGCTGGGGCCGCCCTGTGACAGTCGGCGCTAGGATCGGATAAAGTTGGCATCTGAAATATATTGTTACTCTCCGAACGCCAGGCTGCGAAACTACAAAATGAATGTTAGCAGACGGTTGTTTATCGTAACACACTGTACGCGTTCACCTCGCGCGTCAAACAACCGGGGACATGTTTACAAGAGTGCGGCGGCAACGCGGGCTGGAGCGGCGGTGCAGCGGTTAGCGCGTTGCGCTGTCGAGCCTTGTTTCCCAGCCACGGTTCACATGAATGATGAGTGACAGACGAGGATCGGTCCCACCTCCTCCCCCCCTCCACCCCCGTCACAAACTGACCGGCGCGGTAAAGTTTCGCATCTGGGTGACAGGGAGTAGGGAAGCCATCGCGAGTTGGTGGATTGAGAAACGGCTGGAATGTTTATGTTTCTTTTATTACAAGTAAGGAACTAATGTTTAATTCAATTTCCCCTCTGGCTTTTACGTAAAAGGCCGATCTCTGGCGATGGAGATGCCTTTCTATATTAAGTGCAATTTGGCAGTTGGACCGAACATGTCATTTTGGTCGTGTTTTTAAAATGTTCTCGTGTAGCGTACTGTAACGGTTAAAGCATACATTTTCTGATGCAATATTTATGCGTACAGTGCTCATATTTTTTTTTTGACGCGCGCACGAAGTATGCGGCGGAGCGGCGGCGCTGCGATTAGCACGCTGCACTAAAACCCCAGCTAGCAGAATTTCATTTCCGGTCGCGGCTAACATCAGTGCTGAGTGACATTTTAACAGTTTCTGGGCTCGCCCCCCCCCCCACACCCCACCCCCTTCACCAACCCGCATTCACCGTAAAGTATGGCTAAACCACCCCGCATCGCTTAGATGGCATGAGGAGGCCTTCATTCAGCGCTGGCTTGACACATCGCGACAAATTATAATATTTTTTGTTCTAAATATTAGTTTCTATTCCGCACCGTGTGCCAGTCTACGGTCACATCACCTGCAATGTCATTCAGTCAGTTTGTATTTAAGTTGGAAGGAATTGTTGAGCTGTGTCGCTCTTTATAACAGTTGTCCAGCGGGGAGGGGTAAGCAAGTCACAGCATCTTAGTGTACCGGGGGCAGTTTAGTTAACAGCACAATTAACTTAGGCGCAGCATGTCTTCGGACTGTGGCAGCAAACCGGAGTACCCAGCAAAAACCCACGTGGAAACGGGGCGAACATGCCAACTCCACACAGAAAGGCACCCGAGCTAGGAATCGAACCCAGGATCTTCTTGCTGTGAGGCGGCAGCGCTACTCGCCGCTACGCCACCGTGCCGCCCAATGTGCGTGCTCTCGTCAGATGTCGAAGGCTCAGCAGGGTTGTGCCAGGGTGCACACGCAAGCGTCACACTCGAGCCCTCGTTAAATCGTACGGCTGTTTTTTTCTACAGGACACAGTGTCTGGCAAATGTTGGCGCCGGCTGGCTGCGCGGCTGGCTTCCCCCCACTTCTCTGCGGTTTCCTCGCGCCTCCGTATCCGCGTCTCGTCCGTGACCAGGCGTGGAATTTTGCGCGTGTTCTAAATTGCGTTGTTATTATTATTCTGACTGGCGTCCCATCATGGGTATAGTCATGCCTTGCGCCCTGTGTCTGCCGGGATAGGTTCTGGCTCACCGCGACCCTTTATAAGATTAAGCGGTTTCTGACAATGGACGGACGGATATTATTATTCTTACTTTCAGAGTGCGATTCAAACGGCCGATCTCCCTGAATTCACGCGCGTGATTTTCGTCACAGTAAAACCACAGCCCTTTATCAAACCGCTGCTGGATTACAGCCTCCCACAGGACGTGTCGGTCACGGGGGGCTGTTTGACCCGACTTCCCCGCGCTCGTTAACGCCCGACCAGCGACGCGAGGAGCCCCGCGACCGGTTCCGATTTCCCGCGCCAACTCTCCGTGGCTGGAACTCCGCTCAGCGCCGGATCCGTATCTCGGTGCGCAAACCGCTCCGCCACAACCCCCCCCCCACACCCTCTGCTCGTATACAGTACGCGGCTCAACATCCATTAGCGAAACACAAACCAGGCCGGCGAGCGAACGCGCTGGAAAGACAGTGCGCTACGGAGCAACATCCGAGCGCCGCAGATTCTGACAAGCCGGCGAGGGAGGGGGTTGCCACCTCCAAGCCACAAAAACCCGGGACGTATCGCAGGATAACGAGGGTTATCTCGCGATACCAGGATACGGGAGAGTTGTACGGAAATGCTTCGTGTTGGGTGTTGTGTGGATGTTTTTTACTATCACGGTAAGGCTCAAATTCTTAGAATGGCAGTGATGCCTCCACATCGCGTGACAGGGCGATGGCCTGGGGAGGCCTTCATCCAGCAGTGGACACGGGGAGAACATGCAAACTCCACGCAGAAAGGCGCCCGAGTTGGGATTGGAACCCGGGGGCTTCTTGCTGCGAGGCGGCAGCGCTACTCGCCGCTTCTTCGAGGCCCTTGTGCAGCGCTTTGTGACCCTCGGGTGAAAGGCGCTATATAAAACGCTATTATTATTATTATTACGCCACCGTGCTGCCCGGACTTGAAACAGTCGCCGGCTTTAGTTGGTGGCCCGACTCCAAGAGCGGATTACGCGGCAATCGGTCTGTTTGTGCGACTGTGTCGGGTGTCCATGAATCTGCATTGCGGGAATAAGCGCAGCTTAGCGTTGAACGCAAGGTTACCTAAACAGCCACTTTGTCCGCGGAGAGCAATCACAAACAGCCCCCTGTGGAAGGGCGAGTGCCTAAAACATCGGCTGGACCGTCGGTGACGCCCGGCTATCTGCGTTCGATTCTTGGCCACGGCTGACATCAGTGGCAAGCGCTATCTGCACTGTGTTTGCTCGTCCCCACCCCCCATCCTCACCGCGCTTTACCGGCCCCGTCCCGATCGGCGCGGTGAAGTGCGGTCAAACAAGCCCTCTAAAGAATGACGCGAGGGATGTAAATAACTCCCGTGGCATTGTACGCGACACAAACCAAACCCCCGGTTAAAGCTAGCCGTCGTGGCTCCAGGGCCATTCCAGAACCCGTTCCCGCTCTTGTACCTGTTCCCTCTCTAGACCGCGTTCCCTCTCTAGAACCCCTGTTTGCTGTCTAGAATCTGTTCCCGACGTAGATTTTCTGACGTTTGCCAAAAAAACTCCACGGTGAGTCGCCGCGACTCCCCGGCGGCAGACTCTCGATCCCGGCGGCTGGCTCGCCCAGCCGAGCCGAGCGACTTCCCCGATGTCACCATCGGCGGCGAGACGGCACAGCCGAGAGAGACGGCGCCAGGACTGAGGGGGGGGGTCCCGGCTGTAACGACCCCGCACCCCCCACCAACGCTCTAACGCGCTCTCCCCGGCGCGCCGAACCAGGGCAAGCCGGAGAAACAAGACGCGCATTCACCGCGCCGACGGCCGCATTGTTTCCGCCGCCGCCCGCCTATAACCTATAACGAGAGGCTGCGATGTGGCGTCGGGCATTCCCCGCGACGAAAATAGTCGCCGTGAAAAGAGAGGCACTTAAGTCAGCGGCGTTTGAAGCGCGGTTTAACGCGGGCGTCGCCTGGGCGCGCGGCGGGCCACGAGTCACAAGGCCCGGTGGCCGAGCGCCGGCCCGCGGGGGGAGTTTCTCTCGCCGTGAAACGCCCGTCTGCGCAACCGTTTCTCCGGTCACGCCGGCCGTCGTGGCGCCGAGGTGCGTCGGCGAGCGAGCCCTAGGCTTTCTTAGAGACGCGGGGACTTTACGCAGAGAGAGACGCGCGCGGACATTCTTCTAAGAAAAACCAACAACCGGGCCGTGCATGCGTGGGGATGATAAAAGTGCTGGGGGTTTTTTATGACTAAACTACCCCGCCCGAGACGGTGCATTGCCGCGTAGTTGTCGCCGCTTCCGCTATTGTGAGTCGTTATTTTTTCTCTCACCGCGATATACCCCCGGTGACTTTATTCGCGCGTGACGGAAAAGCGGCAATTCTAGCCAGCTTGCCGGCAAACGCGTCGGCCCAGACTGAAGCAAGAAGCCAGTTTGCCGGGGTTTCCGGTATCGGGGGCAGCGGTCTTCTTCTTCTTTGCGATTCTTCGAAGCACGATGGTCAGCCTCTGGACATCGTTGTCTTTCAGCTCGGCCTCGAAGTGTTTGGTAGAATTCGCAGGCAATACCAAGTATTACCTGACAGGGATCGCGACGTGAACGCTTCTACCTTGACCCCCGGGGGCAGCGGTGATGGCGACGGACGGACGCGCGCACACACGTAGGCGCGAAGACAAAGATCCCCCGAATAGCCTTAACAGATTGTAGGGTCAAGTGCCGTTAGCGAGCACCTATGAAGGCCGACACGGCACACGAGGGGGTGGGTGACCAGCACCACGCCCCCGACCGCCTTTGTCTCCCTAGTGGCGATATTTATACACCGCACTAGGTACTCATATAAGGCTGAGTCGACCTAGAGGAGGCCCAGCACCGGTTCAGAAATTTGTCACTGGTATTGGCCGCGAGCGGGATTGAAACTCGGTGTTCGCCAGTTTTGTAACCCAGCGCGCTAACCACTGAGCTACCCGCTCCCCACACGTACACACACTCGCGCACACTCCCGCGCACGCACACACACACGAGAGCCTCTCTCGTAACCGCCAGGGGAGTGGCGCGCGTTTCCTCCCCCCTCCCGCTTCCTGGCGGACGCAGCTGGAGCGAACGCTTAATTCACTGGCAATGGCCGTGTCAGTTTGGCACGCCGGCCGTGGCGTGGGCAGCGCCGGACGGTAACCCCTGGCAGCCGCGCACAATGGGGGCCTGGCTTTCCGCTCGGCCCCCGTGTCAGGAGGTCAGTCTCCGCCAATTTCCTATCGGGGTTAGAGGCCACGCGGCCCCCGCCCCCCCGCGTTTCTTTCCCCGCCGCGCGACCGTTCGTCGTGAGGGGCGATCGCTCGGGGACCCGGAGGCCGGTGCCGTGAAGGGCCCTAGTTTGTGCGGCAGGTCACGGTGTCGCGGACGAGGTGCAAGTGGCGCCGTGCAGGCCCTCGCATGGTGTTCGAACACAAACCGCGATCACGTGTGTGTGTGTGTGTCTGTGCTGGTAAACAACGCTTGCCACTTGGTAAATTCCTTCGCATGCTTACTTTTGTTTACGTGCTTGACGTAGGTTTGTCATGGTTTGAAGTTTGAGAATTGCTCTCCATAGCTGTTCTTTCGGGCTAGTCGTGTCGAGTGTTCCTCGACACGGCTACTTTTCTTTACGTTACTTTTGTTGACGCTATTAGAAATGTATCGCTGTGAATGTTTGCTCATCACGTGGTCCGAAGCGTTGTGGATATCCGAATCGCGACAGTATTGACTACAAGCAGGCGCGGATATAAATTGCCTGACTTACATAATGACGATAACAATGTATTACTCCATTCTCGATCCGCTGCTGGATGAATACGGGGTCCTTGCGCCAGTCCGCTCGGAGCGGATTGGTGTTAGCCACAGCCGGAAATCGAACCCAGGCTTCCGGGCTCGTGGCTCGCGGCGCTAAACCACTGCCTCACCAACATTGCGTACAGTAAGGTGAAATGCAACCAAATATTTATCGTGCTTCCTCAACACTTAAAAATGACCTCAAAAGCGCACCTAGCCTGGCACGGGGCACCGTGGAAACGTCACCGTCACTTAGTGGCGCATGGCACTTGTTGTTGCGTTTAATGTGACGGCTTGCTCCGGGCAGTTCCACGGTCCGGAGCGTGGTTTTCCAACACTTGTGGGCTAATCGTTGGCATCATCACCAAGTGGCTTTTTCACATGGGCGTAGCGTGCCGACCACTTAGGGCAGTAATTTCCGAAATAAATCGTCAGCGTCGCCGATCGGTGACGGAGCCCGGCGGGGAGGGACGCCGCAGACACATCCCGGATTCCCTCAGTTTGGATTCAAGCTGGAAGGAACCGGTGAGCTGTGTAGCTCTTTTCAACAGTTGTCCAGCGAGGGAGGGGTAGTTGAGCACGTTACAACATGGCAATTTAGTGAGCAGGACAATTGACCTAGGCAGCAGCGTTTGTATTTGGACTATGGGGGGAAAGCGGAGTGTCCGGCGCAAACACACCGGCACGGAACATGCAAACACCCGAGCCGGGAATCGAACCGGGGACTTGTTTCCGTGAGGCAGCGGCAGCAGCGCTACTCAGTGCACCACCCTCGCAAAATCTCCCGACGTGGGGTGATGACGCGGTGGTGACGTGGGGCTGCCCGTCCGTTCCCCGCGCGCGTTCATCCACCGCCCCACTCCACGAACTGCGGACGTTTCCGTAAACTGTTTAAATGTCGTTTCGGGATGACGCCCCCCACCCCGTGTGTGATCTTAGGGTTTGTTTTGATGTTGTGGTTATCCGACATTTGCAGAACTGCCCTGGTCCGCGCCGCGCTTGTTTCAACTCCAAGTGAATATTTCCTTCCCGCGCTGGGAAGGAAATACGTAAACGTACCGCAGCGTTCACCGTCACAGGACGGAGTGTGACGGCTTGGGGAGAGGGTTGGCGGCGAGGCCTTCATCTAGCAGTGGATAAATCACGGCCGGCGATGCCGTTCCTGAGAGGTGAACGTGAGACGTTGCATGGTCGTCGGCCCTACGATGCGTGGCTCTATCCCGGGCACAGTCTGCACTTCCTGCCAGCTCCTGCGCTGCACCCACTGCTTACTGTTTAGTCAGGACGCTTAACCTATGCAGCAGCATGTCTTTGGACTGTGGGAGGAAACCGGAGTATCCGGAGAAAACCCGCGCGGACACGGGGGGAGAACATGCAAACTCCATACAGAAAGCTACCCGAGCCGGGAATCGAACAGGGGACCTTGTTGCTGTGAGGCGGCAGCGCTTCTCACGGCGACGCCACCGTGCTGCCCCTAGAATCGGTCACACCAGCGAGACCGCTGCTAAAGTCTAAGAAAGAAGTCTGCCGGTCAAAACTTGTTTTGCCTTATCTGCCAACATACTCGTTAGCGTGACACATCAAAGAGCCATTCCCCATAACGTCTTCCCACTCTGCAAGGCTGAGACCACAAGAGCAAAACAAAAACATCCAAATCTGGTCCCGTTCTTGGCCAAATCTTGGCGAAGATCGGCTCGTTGTTGTTGTTAACTGCGCCACGCAGCGCCCCTTGCATACAGCCACACAAACACTCGTTCGGTGGGTTGCTCATCACAGCTGCTCTTTCGGGATAGCCGTGTCACTGAGCGATCTCCCTCTATCACTCGCGACGTTCCGCCTCCCACGTTGGAAGCATCGTCAGGCGTTAACGTGGGATGCGAAACGTCGCGAATGAGAGAGGGAGAGCGCTCAGTGACACGGCTATCCCGAAAGAACAGCTCTATAGAGCAACCATCCTGAATCGAGCCGTGAAAACCTACATCAGTACAAACGCTCGTTTGTTTCGTAAAACGCACGCACCATCGTCGCCGCGATTCTCCGTTCAGCCAGGTGACAATCTGTCAACACGGCGCGGCTCAGGGCCAGGAGGGCCTGGTGACACGCTTAGCATCGCAGGAATGAAGGCGGTTGCACGATAACAGCTAGCGTTAAGGCTCCGGCTCAAGGCGACCCTGCACAGGATTACGCGGTTTCTGACAATGGACGGATGGAATATGCACGGTCGCAAAGTTACCATGGGACAAGTGTGAGTGGGCGCTGGGTGGGTTTGGCCGCTCCGACGCTACGACGGAGGGGTTACACCCGCGCGATAGGACTGAACATAGTGGCTGCTCTTCACATCTGTTCTTTCGGGATAGCCGTGTCGAGCTATCTCCCGCTCTCCCTCGCGACGTTTCGCATCCCACGTTCGAAGCACGAATCGAGCCGTAAAAACCTCCATAAGTATAAGACTGAGAGCAGCCGAAACAGGCTTGCTCTCAAGTCGTTATGAAACAAGTTGCTTTAACAAACACAAGTTCTGACAGCTCAACCATCCACGTAGGAGGCGCAACGTCGCGAAGGGGGGGAGGAGGAGGCTCGACACGGCTATCCCGAAAGAGCAGCTTTTGCGAGCAATTCTCACACATCGGGAGGCGTGACTAACACACATCAGTACATCCGAAACTGGCAAAATAAATGAAGCCCAAAATAAATAACTCAAAGAGAAATCGATCTAAATAAGGCCATAACAATGAAGTGTTCATTATGAAATAATAAATCAGCATCTGCCTTGTGTGTGGGGGGACATCGTGTCCTTGTGCCCCCCGGTGCGGCGCCCAGCCTCGCCCGCTCTTTATCGGCTAGAGCGGCACACTCCGCCGGAGGCAAGTTACTCGGTTTACTGCTGATCACGGGGCTTAGCGACTTGTAAGTGCTCGACTCGAGACGCTCAGCAATTTAAGACTTGAGGCTGACCCCGTCGTTTACAGTAAAACTCAACCTCAGGGCTGGGTGGGGGGTGCACAAGTTGCGAGGCCAACATCGCCAACGATCCGGTGTCTTTCGCAAGCTGCAAGTTATAGTTTGTACAGTAACATCTGAGCCCCCCTCCACCGCGCCCCCCCCCCCCAGCTCTCCAGCCAGTGTGTAATAACACCGTGAGAATGACACTGCGCTCGCTCAGGTCACCACCGTCTCGCCACGATTTGTGAGATGCGGAGCGACGCACAAACACAACAGCGGACGCCCTCCTCCTTACCGGCTTGTTGGGGTTGACCCTGTTGGGGCCCTGTGGCAGTATCATCTTCCTTCTTCTCCCCCTCTTGCTCCTCCGCCTTCGTGCCGCGTCCGAGACTCGGGTCCCGCTGAGCGAGGCGCGGGAAAGACGGGGGACCCTGCCGCTGTGCTCGGCTGGGTGGTGAGCGGCCGCGCGGTTCCACAGGCGAGGTTGTGGTGGTGGGGGAGGCGGACGCTGTCGACTAAACTTCGCGGCGGGGAGGCGCAGCGCTTGGGACAAACCGCGGATTGCACTGTCGCTCCCTCTTCGCGGTTCCACCCTCTTCTGCGACGCGTCAAGTCAGTCGACGGCAGCGCAGTCCAACTCCTCCGTCGCGTTGTCCCCGCGCGGTCTGAGTTCACCCCCCCCGTTCCCTCCTTGTCTCGTCAGAGTGTCCGGGCGTGCCGCGGGAGCGAGTGTGCGGGCGAGCGGGCGGGGGGAACAACGTCACCGAGCCTGCCGTCAAACACAACTTCAATTACTTGAGCCTCCTCTCCATTTAGCCTCGACGCTTCGCTGATCTGTGGCGTTTCCAAGTTCCACCTACCCGGGTCGTACCATTCGCCGAGGCGCGGTTGGGGGTGGGGGTGTGTGTAGCGCGCCGCAGTTGAGAAATGTACGGCTTTGCGTCCGGGGGCGTCCCTAATCGGAGCGGCCAAATTTAGCCGAACCGTCGTAAAAAAAACACGCGCGCACAAAACCACGCCAGAGCGGACGGGTTTTGACGAGTCCC
>JAZEWU010000020.1:7741993-7759963 GCA_036362915.1 Geotria australis
GGCCCCAGAGTCTGTGACCGTGCCGGTTCCGGGGGGGAATCGTTTCACTGTCTCGGGACGGATCGCGGGATCTGCCGAGGCCGCGGCGAGCGTGACGAGGGCATGACGAGGGCATGACGAGGGAGTGACGAAGGGGTGATGCGGCGCGGGACCCGGAGACTCGGTTTGGACCGCGGGAGGAACTCGATTCGCGGGCGATCTTGTTCCAGGCGTGTAACGCGTCCGTCTGACGTCACGACAAAGACGGGAGTGTGCTTGGGAGGGTTGATGGAACGAGTGCAAAAGTGTGAATTGAACGCTAAAAAAGTGTTACACTTTCGCAAGAGCAATCAATACGTGTGAAGCGACGATTAAATAAGACATACATGTCTTGGTATTGTGCGGATGCAATGACGCATTGTATCCTCGGACGCACATACACACAAACATTTGCTCCTTTAAATATCGAATGAAGGATAGTAACCCGGTACCCTCAGTGTGGACATACACGCAAAAACTTGCTTCGTTATGTATAGAATGTCGAAGGTATTAGTTCGAAGAGAAAACGACTCTGAGGCACTGCGAGGAAACCGCATGGAAGGCGGGAGGGAGTCATCCACGCGGTCAGCCGGCGCCAACCCGCCACTAGACACTGCGTTCTATACACCACGATGTGGTCGGCGGATTAATTAACGGGGGAGAGAACAAACAAACTCTGCATAGAAAGGCGCCGGAGGCGGGAATCGAACCGTCTCGGGCAGGACCTTCGATCATCTGTGTGGTGCGGATGTTGCTCCTGCATAGCCACGCCGCCTGAAACACAGGAGCGGTCGTTTAGGAGCAACAACAGTTGCGGGGAAAGTCTATCCCCGTGACAGTCTTTGTTTTCCTCTCTTCAAACGCCGACATTTGGTTTGCGTTTCGCTCGGAGAAATGTTTTCTATATTTATTTAGTCGGGGTTATCTGGGGTCGGGGGTGATTTTGTGGAGACTGTTTCTGTCCCCTCTCCTGCAGTTGACGTTGATGAAAGGTTAAAGGCGCAGCGCTGCAGCGGCTCGCCCACGTCATTGCGGAAGGGGCCTTTGCTCGTGGGTGTTCTAACAAGGACAAAGATGCCCCGTATAGCCTGAGCAGAATGTAGAGTCAAGGGCCGTTAGCGAGCACCAATGAAGGTCGACACGGCACACGAGTAGGTGGGTGACCAGCACCACGCCTGGTCGCCTTTATCTTCCTAGTGCCAATGGTGACACACCGCACTAGGTACTCATTTGGCCGTGAAAGGGATTCGAACTCGGGTCGCCAGGTTTGTAGCCCAGCGCACTAACCGCTGAGCTACCACTTATCTACTTCTAACAGAGCCGCCTCTCACGCGGGTGTTTGGTCGACTCTTCCACGACAAACGCTAGAACTAACCAACGCTTCACGCCGCGGTGCCCGTTAGTGCAAACCTATCACTCTTCCCTTCGAGAGCGTGGGCTTTCTCTCGGTATCGGATTCCCAGTTCCCTCCCACGTGTTCCCGTTAAACGGGACTTAAGCCAAACATCCCCACGTGGCCCCGGCACGGTCCCAGAGCGGGGTGCTGAGACGCGGCGTTCCGAGACACAGAGAGGCCTTCCTGGCTGAACCAACAACTCGGGAATGTCAACAAAGCGAGCTCGTAAATCCGCATGAGCAGCAGAGGCGGCGGATCAATGTTGACAACGACTCGGTGCCTGATTTATCCCGGCTCGTGGAATTAATTGTTATTTTTAGGTTAAAGGGCTCGGTGTCACAGTGGCGGACCGGGCTCACAGAAACGATGGCCAGGCAGACATCGCGGATAGTCTTTGATGGGTGGCACGGTGGCGCGGCTGAGTGGCGCCGTGCCTCGTGAGTCTATATATTGTTTTCGTTGGTTAGTTCGTCCGTTTGTCGTATAGCAGGAATCCCGCTTCCAGAGTTTGCAAGCTCACTGGGTATTCTCTGCTGTAATAATACGCAGCTATCTCTCCGTGTCCGCGTGCGTTTTCGCCGGGTCCTCCGGTTTCCTCCCACAGTCCAAAGACACGCTGCCCATGTTATTTGTGCTGACTTAATTAGCCCCGTTGCCCAGCAGTGTCTTGCTGTGAGGCAGCAGCGCTACTCACCGCTCCACGGAGTCTAACCGCGGCCGCCCTTGAACAGGCGCTCTGAGCCGGGTCGCCAGCCCCGCGCGAGGCTGGGGATTGTGTTTCACGCCCGGAGGTCACGACCCCGAGGCTCCGTGTGCTCGTAAAGCCATCGCTTCCCGTGCGGCCTCCACCGCTATTCGCGAGATCGTCTCCGCCTCTCCAGCAAGGCTTGGCGAGCCCGACCCCGGGGGTCACATCCGGTGGCCATTCCGCATAGCTGTGGCTGACCGCGCCTGGAATACTTTGCGCGATGATTAACACGTGCGATAAATCGTAAGGGAATGAATATGTCGGTGGCCTTACGCCCTGTGTCTGCCGGGATGGGCTCCGGCTCATCGCGACCCTGTACAGGATTAAGCGGTTTCTGATAATGAGATGAAATTAGATTTGTTTTTGACACAGGGGGGAACATGCAAACTCCGCAACCCGGGGCGGGGCTCACTCCCGAGCGGGGAGGAATAGAACCCGGGTACTTCTAACTGTGAGGCGCTACTCAGGGCGCCACCGTGCCGCCCTCCCTATGGGTCTCACGCGTCTCCCAAGAGCCTGGCACCGCTGCTCGCGTCCTGTTGTCTCACGAGGGCCACGAGGGCGCTCTCGCGGGAAACTCTCTGGGTCCCCAATCCTCGCGTGCCTCGCACGCACACCCTGGCACGCACACCCTGGCACGCACACCGTGGCACGCACACCGTGGCACGCACCCCGTGGCACAAAACAAACAAACAAACAACCGTCTTTCGCCACTAAGTGGCGGTGACGTCACCACGTCGCCTGTGCCAGGCCACATGCACCCCGAGGCCACGTGAAGTGTCGAAGGCTCGTCGACAGGAGGTCACAGGACAGACCCAGGTGTCATGGGCTGCCAGACTGAGATGACCGGCAGATGCTCCACCTGAGCTCCCTACTGTGCCAACTTGCTGTGCTTTGGCCGCTCGGCGCTCGGCTCGCTGTTGTGAGCGTCGCTCCTCCGCCCTCCGTTGTTGCTGGAGGGCGACTGCCACCAACTGCCCAGTAGCGTCCTTCACGAACCTCCTTCACAGAGGTCGATCTTGACACCGTGGCACGCACACCGTGGCACGCACACCCTCGCTGTGCAGAACACGGGGCGGGGCCCACTCCCGCCCCCGACCTCCCCTCCTGGCGAAACCCAAGGAACACAGATAGTTTCATCATGACGTTTTGTTATTTTTTTCTCTCTCGCCAAAACGTTTTGCATTATCTCGGTTCTGCTCTGGGCGTCGTGTCATGAGACACATTATCCGTTCTGGCAGAGCAGCCCCCCGCGCCCACGACCTTCTTTAGAGAACGACCCACGGAAGTGGATATCACAGAGCTGATAGTGATACCGGTCGCCCACACGGTCACGGGCAGGTTCGGCGAGATACCTTCATTTAAACAACACACACCCCCGGTGTCCACGCATTCCTCTCGTAGCTCCTGGGCCGGCAGAGCAGTTCCACATTCTCTCCCCTCTGACGAGCAGTGGTTAGCGCACCGCACTGCCAAGCCCCAGTGGGGAGTCATGGTTGAACATGCTGCCAGGGCACCGGGCGCAATCAGTCAGCAGGGCAATTAACCTTTGCAGCAGCATGTCTTTGGACTGTGGGCGGAAACCGGAGTGCCCTGGGAAACCCCACGCGGACACGGGGAGAGCATCCAAACTCGACACAGAAAGGCGCCAAAGCCGGGATTCAAACCCGGGATCTTAATAACGTACCGGAGAAGCACTGGCAAAGTGGCAGCGGAAGGAGACACTGAGAACTAGCACGCAATGAGACGAGGATCCAGGGGCTGGAGCGGGGGTGGCTCGACTGGACGGGGACGCCATCCCTCCCGCGCCAGGCGGCCCGAGTTGGGGCCCCGCATGAGGGGAGCTCCGCGCCGCGCCTCAGGATTCCAAGCGCGAGTACAGTGGGTCCCAAGGGACCGGCCGCCGTGATTGTTAGCGGGGCCCCTCTCCACCACCACCACCACAGCAGCAGCACGCGTGCCGGCTGTGTGCGTGTGCGACAGGGTGTGCTAGCCCAGTGGTTAGCGCACTTGGCTACGAATCTGGTGACCCGAGTTCGAATCCCGCTCACGGCCAACACCAGTGACGATTTTCTGAAACCGGTCCTGGGCCTCCCCTAGGTCGACTCAGCCTCAAATGAGTACCTAGTGCGGTGTGTTTGGATTAAAATTAATGTAATTCCCAAAGACGCACGTGGTGCGAAACGTCATACATCATGGGGAGCGTGTTAGAGACACGAACTCAATCACAGGCTCCGGTGTCAATATACGTTCTAACATGACAATGCCAACAACGCGGGAAGCGAAACATCGCGAAGGAGAGAGGAGGAGGAGGCCGCTCCACACGGCTATCCCGAGGCAGCAGCTCGTCAGAGCGATCCCCGTTACGGCACCTGTTGCAGGAACTAACCCGAACCGAATTAACTCCAAGTGAGTTTCTAGGAGACTCTCCCGGCACGTGGCGCGAACCAGTGAACATCGCTCCAAGCGACACACCGCGGCGCCACCACGGCACGTCACCGCGGGGCTCGTCTCGCAACCTGGCTGTTTTCCTCCAGCTCCCCCGCGCCCCCCCCCTCCCCCCTCGCCTCACCCGGTGTATCTCCCATCTCCGTGGAAAGAGGCCGTTGTTGCAGCACGTCAGGCATTCCAGTTTGCGCGGAATTTGGAGCCGCCCGCCGGCTCAGCGGCACTGCTTTCGAGGTTTGAAGTGACACTGTGGAGGAGGGGAGAGGGGAGGGGGTGATGACCCCCCCTCTACCCCCTACTGCCCCCCTCCCCCACCTCCCCCGACGCACCTGGGAATTATTACCGAAGGGGTCAAGGTGACGAGCGGAGCCATTCATATCAGTTAACGGCGAGCTTTCAACTTTGCTTTGTGTTGGGTCTCTCAATCGCGATCCGATTAAGGCTTTCTGTGAAGACGCCGTGTGGCCGCCGACACTCGCCGCCAACTCGCCTCCTTGCTGCCGATCGCGGTTCCGCCAGTGGTCGCACCGACTGTCGGTGACTCTCTGCGGAGGCGCCGGTTCGCCGCCGCTCTCTCCCGACCGGGGCCGGTGACGTGGCCCCGCGGTAGCGCGTTGGTCGGTCGTGGCGGATTCGCGTCAAAGCGGCCGCCACGGTTAGTCCTGCAGGTGCGTGACAGCTCCAGTGATTTATAGATAGATAGATATATGTTTATTATTACAGCGGAAAAAAATACCTAGTGAGCCTGCAAGCTTTTTACAGGATAGTACCGCGCGCCGTCTGATGCGCTCGCAGCGGGTGACGGAGGTCCCCGTGGCGTCATCAGTGAGATGTGGGCCATCGCGAACTCGCGTCACGGTCCAAATTGGCCAAATTCGGCGATGAGAATCTGCTCTTTCGGGATAGCCGTGCCGAGCCTTGGCCCTCTCTCCGTCGCGACGTTTCGCCTCCCACGTTGGAAGCAGCGCAAGCTATCTGCAATGGTGATTGTAAAGAGTGTACATTGCTGGAGGATTCCCCGGCTCGATGTGTGGCAATTGCTCTCCACAGCCGTTGTTTCGGGATTCCTGATGATGCGCGGTCGCCTGACGATGCCCCCGTCGTGGGAGGCCGAAACGTCGCGAAGGAGACGCAAGCAGGGACACTCGACACACAGCTCTCGCTTTGCGACCCGGCTCCCGTCTACGGCCGCGAGTCGGCGCGCCCACAGCCTCGCACATGCACGGGGTGCGGCCGCTGTGGCACCGTGCCAGGCCGGGCGTGCCAGGCCGAGCGTGCCAGGCCGAGCGGACTGTCGGGTGGTCTCAGCGGCGCCACAAGCGAGCGACGTACGCGGGTCTGGCGCCGCCGCCTCCGTCACAATCCCGCTGGGTGGTGTATGGGGAAGCGCTCGCGTCTCTCTCCCCGTGAGGGTTCAGCCAGGGATGGATTGCAGGGATTTCTCGCTGATTCTCGGTGATCGACGGCTGCTTGTAAAGGCTGTTCTTTTGGGATTAGGCGTGTCACTGAGCGCTCTCTCCTCCGCGACGTTTCGCCTCCCACCTTGGACGCATCTTCAGGCGTTGAGCGCGCGGTTGTTTTAATTGAATTAGCACCAGTAGCTCCGGGACGCCGTGGCAGTTCGATGCCCACCTCGTGGCGCCTTTCTGTGCGGAGTTTGTGAATTATCCCCCTGTACTGCGCGGGTTTCCTCCGGGTTCTACTGTTTCCTCTCACAACTAACAAAAACAACTCATTAATTAATTGGCCGATAACAGTATAACATACAGGAAGCAGTGTCTGGCGGGTTGGCGCCGGCTGACCGCCTAGCTCTCTCTGCAGTTTCCTCCCACCTCCGTGACCCTGTCTCGTCCAGGCGCGTTACACACGCTCCCACGGTCACACACACAGACGAAGATCCCTCGTATAGCCTTTTAAACCATTGTTGTGGCAATTGCTGTTGGCGAGCTGCGCCTATGAAGGCCGGCACGGCATACGAGATGCCGCATAACCAACACCACGCCCGGCCGCCTTTGTATCCCCCCCCAGTGCTGATGTTGTTTAGCACACAGCATCAGGTAGTCGTTTAAGTGGGGAGGCCCGGAACCGGTTGAGAAGCTCGTCACTGATGTTGGCCGTGAGCCGGAAAGGAACGCGGTTCGCCTGGTTTTGTCTCGCGGTGCGCTTACCGCAGCACCACCGCTCCGCGCACACAGCCGCGCAAGCGAGTCACCCAGCTCGCACATCGCTCGCGTTCCTCGCGTCCACTGGGGAGGAACAGACGTGATGAGACCGGTTCCGAGGCGGCGCTTGAGGTTCCCGTACCTGCTGCCAAGCGCGCACTGCTGATCCATCACCGCGCTAAGCAGTCAGTCTGTTTGTAATTAAGCTGCAAGGAGCCGTTGAGCTGTGAAGCTCTGTGTAACTGTTGTCCAGCGGGTTGCAACGTCACAGCGCTCCGCACAATCGGATATTGTTAAACAACTACACACGTCTTGGGTTTTGAAACGCCATCGGAAATTAAATACTTTGTGCGATCACACCTATGGGGAAGCACTGGTGCACGAAGGACTTGGCCACCCCAGTTAGATTCCCGCCCGAGGCTCAGTGGCGAGTGGTGTTGCGGTACGAAATTTAGATTTTAAATTTCAGTTTGAAGGACAATGCGTACATTATGAAGGCATTCCGTTTACATGTTTTGCCGCAAACATGTGTTTTTTTTTTGGCAAACTTCACACTTTGTGAAAGGTGTTTATTTGTTCTTTCAAGATCTTAACAGTTGTGTTATTGAATCTTTTGACATCATCTGTGTGCTGGCAAAAAGGGTACCCATGTATAGATTTCAAGCATTTGTCAAAAAGCGGCAAACCTTTACACAAAAAGTGAACAGAGGCTTTGGTACTATCAACGTGTCAAAGCGCATTGAGCAGAGCGGTGAAGTAAGGTGAAATACGATCCAAATCCGACACGGCGTGGGGAGGCCTTCATCCAGCAGTGGAGTGAGAAAGTCCTGCGATTTACCATTACAACAACAAAAAAACTGATGTAGGTTTTCACGGAGTGATGCGAACATGGGAGGCGAAATGTCACGAAGGACAGAGAGGGAGGGTTCGATACGGCTATCCCGAAAGAGCAGCAGCTATGGAGAGCAAAACACGGCGTGTATTGGACGCCACAGGGCTGCGGTATCGCAATGTTCTCATCTCAACGGGAAACTACGAATCACTGTTTCCACCGCAGCTGGCCTTTGACATCTCTTGAGAAATGCTCAAGTGACATCATCCGCTCTCTCCTTTCCGTTTGGAAAGAACACGGGACGTCAGTCAAGAGAGTTCCACCCTCAGCCCTCTCCGAGGTTCCGGAGACACCGCCGCCGGGTCGCTGCACGGGCCGTACTGACGCTTTCTCTATTCACTGCTGGATGAGCGCCTCCCCACGCGGTGCGGCTCGCGGGATGGTTAAGTCCGGGAGCAGAATGCTGCTGATGATGATGATAGTAAGTTAAGTGTCTCAACGCGTTTCACGCACGGGTCGCAAGGCGCTGAACGTAGCTACCATACACAGTACAATTCTGAAAAGGTAGTTAAGGTCAAAAACTGAAATTAAGTTAATGGTTGCTCTTCAGAGCTGTCCTTTCGGGATAGCCTTGTCGAACGCTCCCCCTCTCTCCCTCGGGACGTTTCGCCTCCCACGTTGGAGGCATCATCAGGAGTTGGAGGCGTGATTTGCCTCCAGCGTGGGAGGCGATACGTCGTGGGGGAGAGACGGAGAGCGCTCAGTGACATGGCTATCCTGAAAGAACAGTTTTGAAAAAGCCACCATCGTGAATGGAGCCGTGACACCATACATCAGTCCAAATCTTAGTGATGGACGTGGGAGCACAGAGTACAGTACAACAATGTGAACTGCTCCGCCCGGTGCACTCACTGTAGCCTCGCAGCGGCGTCCAACAGCCGCGTTACGGTATTGATACAACGGTCGAGATACGATCATACCTCGTGGTCCGTGGAGACCAGACCCAAGTGGGCCATGTTGGGCCTTGAGGTGCAGGAGGTTGCGAACCCGTGCTCTAGAAAGCCACGCTGCCCGCGGGCCCCTGCCGGACCGTTAGCGGCTCGTTAGAGGTGGGGGGAGGGGGGGGCTGGATGAGACGGGAGCGACCTCTGCCGTGGGTCACCTATCAAGGTTGCGGGGATGTGTGGGGGGGGGCTGGAGGGTTTAGAGGGTCGGCTCGCGTTGCAATCTGGGTTCTGCATCGGCGCTCTCGGAATGCGGAATGTGCCGGGGAATTGAGGCGGGTCGCGGACATCCAAGGGCCCTGTGTCGTTGATGCTCTTAACTCGACAGGCCCTGTGTGGTGGAGCCCACGCCCGCGTGATGATGAGCCCACGCCCGCAACGCGCAGTGATGAAAGCGGACAGGCCGAGGGCATTTGCCGCGGACTGACCTGGGCGGGGTCGGTACGGTGGCCATGCCACTAGTGAGTGGCGCTGCCGCCTCACAGCAAGAAGGTCCCGGGTTTGATTGCCGGCTCCCACCGGTGCCGCCTTTCTGTGTGGAGTTTGCGTGTCTCCCCCCCCCGCCCCCCGTGTCCGCGCGGGTTTTCTCCGTCTTCTGGCCTCTCCAGTTTCATTACACAAGCCTGTCGCTGACCGGTGGCAAGTCAAGCGGTCTGGCCAGGCCCCTCACACTCCACGCAAATATTGAACCGATATTTGCGTGACGCCGAACGGAGGCAGGTCTGAGGGTTGCGCTTGAGAGCTGTTCATTCTGGATAGCCGTGTCGAGCGATCTCCATCCCTCCCTCGCGACGTTTCGCTTCCCACACCCCCCTTAAAGTGATCCCTTAATTCTTTAGTTCGATTCCTGACCCCTCAGGAGTGTGTGGGGGGAGGTTAATAATCCCCTACACGCTAAGGGGCGTGGTGGGTGGGGTGGTGGGTGGATGACTGGGGGGATTCGGGGTGAGTGGTTGGGTGGTGGTTAGGGTGGTGGGTGGAGTGTGGTGGTGGTGGTGGGGGTGGCTGCCGGGTGGTCCTCTAGGACAGCGAGCGGTGCGAGAACGGAGAAAAACACCGTGTCTTGGCAGCCAGCGACGACTCTCCGCTCCCCCCTCCACACCTCCTCCTCCTCCTCTCACTGTACCCATCCTCCCCCAGGGGGGCCCATCGCGTGCATCCGCATCGTGGGCGGATGTGTCGCGCTGGTTAATTTTAGCCGGCGCGCGTTGTTTGTGCCCGGGGCAAGTCTCGGCGTTGCTGGCCGCGCGCGGGCCCTGCCAGCGGGCCGGTCCGACCCGTCCGCCGGTCCGACCCGTACGCCGGGCCGCTGCCCGGTCGGCGGGGAACAACATTTCGCGGCGGAGGACACGGACGTGACGATGACCGAGATGTCACCCGAAGGCTTTCGTGACCAAATGTTGTCCGTAGTAAGAGCTTTTTTAACGAGTTAGATCACGCACAAAAAGAATAAGTGTCGTAAACCCGTCTCCACCCGACACAGGCAATCAGTAAAGGGCTGTAGGTAACACGCCGCGATGTTAACACAGCCAACTCATCAAGGAGTCCTTGAGATTTGTCATGTGATCTCCTGGGACCCATTGGCTGGCACCAGGTGGTGCACTGCTCGCTTCTGGGAGAAGTCCAAACGGGCGTTTGATTGTCACGATGCCACAATGAAATTGCCCTATACCAGCCTATTTTGTGTTTCTTTTTGTACGTTGACAGCCAGTTGTCAGTCACTGCTGTTGGAGGCATCATCGGGTCGCTGGTGCGCTGCGGCGCGGGCACCAGCGACAGCCGGCGCCGCGTGTCGCTCGCCGCGCATTCCGCACGGAGCGACGCTGGCAGGCGCGTCGCGCCCGCGGGTGTTGCGGGTGTTGCGACACCCGCACTTTCACAGAAACATAATTCCATCCCCCCCCACTTTTTCCTGCAACACCCGCGGCTGCGACGCGCCTGGACGCTGGGGATCACGAACCGAGCCGCCCGGGGTGACGCAACGACACGTGTCTCTGCCACATCGCCGCTGGCTCACGGCGTCGCGAGGCAGTGGCAAAGCGAACGCTTGGGAATGTTGAAACTAAATGAGCAATTATTATTAGTGGTAGAAGTAAGAAGGTCCCCGGGTTCGAATCCCGGCTCGGGTGCCTTTCTGTGTAGAGTTTGCGTGTTTTCCCCGTGTCCGCATGGATTTTCGCCGGGCACTCCGGTTTTCTCCCACAGTCCAAATACATGCTGCTGTATAGGTTAATTGGCCTGTGGACTAAATTGCCCCCGGTGCGCTGTGATGGACTGGCGTGCCATTCTGGGTATAGCCCTGCCTTGCGCCCTGTGTCTGCCGGAATAGGCTCCGGCCTGTACAGGGTCGCGGTGAGCATTGGCCAAGTAACACAAAATCCGGAACTAACCACATAGGTCATTATCAGCGTCATCCGCTAGCAGCGCCGAACCAACATCGTAAATTCCACATTCCACAACGAACACGCCACATGCGATCTCTGTATTGACATTACACACACACACGCAAAAATATCCCCCGTATAGCCTCATCAGACTCTATGGTCAAGTGTCGTTAGCGAGTAGCAACCTACACTCACGCACACACTCACATAGAGAGAATGATCGCGACACACATCACCATCGCCCACGCCACCAGCGCGTGGCGGCGACTTCCCCACAGCGACGCGAGGCGCCGGACACTCGCGAGCGCTCTCGGCCACCCGCGCCGGAGGGGAGGCGGGCGACGACCGTCAGATGTGTGTTTACGCAAATCGCGTTGTTTGTGTTTGTTTGGCGAGCGTTTTGTCGCCATGCACAGGCTGGCTGCCAGGTGTGGCCCCGATTAGCTGCGAGCTGGAACCGCGGCCGCGTTTGGGAGGTGGCTCTAAGCACCCTGAGAAAAAACAAACAAACCCTGAAACACTGGCGCGTCTCGAACCTGCGGGTGCGGTTCGTGACACACAGACAACCACGGCGGTGACGCCGCCGCACCGCCCGTGACAAGCCAGGTGCACCTTCAGGCTATCGCGTGAAAGTGTCGAAGGCACGCTGAAAAGCGGTCACGTGGCAGGCGCAGGTGCCACGGGCTGCCTGATTGAGATGACGCGCGTGGCACCACCTGCACACCCCCGCCACCTGTGACACACACGCACACACACACACAGACACGCACACACAGGCAGGCTGGCCCGTAGTTGCGCAATTCAATGACACAATATCTCGGCTGCGCATCTCGGGCTAAAAATATGAACGATGAAACGAGGGGCGGGTGAGCGGGTGCGAGGGAGCGGGAGAGAGAGCGGGTATGCGGGCAGGCTGGTGGTTACAGTTCCCTTTTCGGACCGGCGCATTTTCGACGTGTGCCAAAGCGAAGGACGCCACCGGCCGGAGCGGTGAGGAACCGGGTCCCGTCGCCACGTACGCGGCGCCGGGCGCGGCTCGCGACGCCGCATCGCACGAGTCGGAGTTTCGCGACCGCAGCCACCAGCCCCCGCCGCGCCTCCCGGGGTCATTTAGCAAATTGGGCCGATCATCTCTCGCATCCCTCGCGTAAGTGCGCAATGACCAACCCTGTTCCCACTGGCTTCGTCTAAATGACAAAAACACGCCGATAACAAATTGTCGAATTCCTCCCGCGTTACGCTGCGCTCCTGTCCCGCCTCTGCCAGAGGCGAGACACGCGACACGTCGCCTGCAATTATCAAGAATATTTTGTAAGCGAATTGATACGCTAATAATTGACAGGCCTCTTGTCAAACCACCGCCGGATGAAGGCGTCGTATTGATCTTCGGCTCACGATTGACCGAGCTGGTCAGTCGGGGTTCAGTCATATTGTATTCAAGCTGAAAGAAGCCGTTGAGCTATGTAGCTCTTTTTAACAGTTGTTCAGTGGGAAGGGGTAAAGAAAGTTACAACATCTCACGGCATGGCCGGGGGGGATATTTAGTCAGGACAATTAACCCTGGCAGCAGCATGTCTTTGGACTGTGGGAGGAAACTGGAGGAGACGGAAAAACCCCCACGCGGAGACGGCACGAACTTGCAAACTCCACACGGACAGATACCCGAGCAAGGAATCGAACCCAGGGCCCTCTTGCTGTGAGGCAGCAGCGCTAGTTACCGCTTTGCCGCTGTGTCAGCCATGCCGGGAGCTGTTAACCTGGTCTGCATCACGCACGCGCCGCGGGAGCTTCATGCGCCTGCTGGGGTGCGAGACAAACCACATTGTCGTATTTCTTGTATTATACATGTATTGTATTACATACGTAATGTATTATGCAAGCGTTGTACTACAAATGTATTTATGAATAAGAGGTGAAGGGTGCCGGCTGGAGTCCGGGTTAGACCATCTGCTGGAGAGAGACAGCACACCATCTTGTGGCCCTTTCTAAGAACAATCATTGCTCCTTTAAACTTGGCCAGCTCCTCGCTGGTGAACTCACGCTGCCAGCCGGCACCGTCGGGATCCTGGGTTTATGCGGGTTCACCCAGAGAATCGCAAAGAAGAGGAAGACCCAGGTAAGTCTCACAGTCGTTCTCTCACACTGCCGTCTGAGTTAATAGAGCCGATTCAAATTAAGATTGGGATCTGTTTGTGCGTGGCCTCAAGGTGCACCTGCCCTGGCACAGGCGCCGTGGAGACGTCACCGCCACTTAGTGGCAAACCGCGGTTGTTGTTGTGTACACATGTTGCGTGTGTCTTCGTCCGTGTGTGTCCACGTGTGTGTGTGTGTGCACGAGCCGAGCGCCGAGCTGCCAAAGCACAGCAAGTTGGCACTGTAGGGAGCTCAGGTGATGCATCTGCCAGTCATCTCGGTCAGGCAGCCCATGACACCTGTGTCTGTCCTGTGACCTCCTGTCGGCGAGCCTTCGACACTTCACGTGGCCTCAAGGTGCATATGCCCTGGCACAGGTGCCGTGTTGACGTCACCGCCACTTCGTGGCGAATGTCGGTTGTTGTTGTTGCTCGCTCGCGGCACTTGACCCTTACAGTCTGTTAAGGCTATACGGAGGGGGTCTTTGTCTTTGTGTGCGGTGTGGGTCGTGCTCCAGCGCACGTGTTCCACGTGACCCACCGCGGTAATTGCTTAGCGCGTCACGTGGGACCTGTTACACAATCATCGGGCGCGTGCAGCCCGAGGTGATTTGCGCGTGAATGGCGCCGAGTCTATTGCTAATGGGAGTGGGAGTAGTGTAGCAATCAGCGAGCTGCGCTACAAACCCGCACGCCAGAGTTGGAGTCCCGCTCACGGCCTACACCGGTGACGATTTTTTAGCTCGACTCAGCCTCAAATAAGTACCTGGTGCCGTGTGTAAACATCGCCACTAGGGAGACGAAGGCGGCCGGGTGTGGTGCTGCCCGCCCGGCCGCCCACCCCGTCGTGTGCCATAGAGAGCTTCATAGGTGCCACTCGCTATTATCGTAACATGACCCTACAGTCTGTTAAGATTATTCGGGGGATCTTTGTAAACTGGAAACGGCGGGACGACGGGGGTCGTGGGTGGCGAGGACTGGATTTGGGGACTCCCCCCTTCATCCGTTACGAGTCAAACACAACCTTCCAATGCCTCGTGTGCCCTCTACTGGGCCAAACTAAGCATTCCCTCGTGACAGCCACTGACTCAGGCTGCATCACACGATAGGGCGACTCCATCGAAGCACGACAGAATGCGATTTTGCGGTGAAATGCGACGCAAGAAAAGGCGTGGCCTGCCCATATAAGGAGTTACAGTGTCCGCAACGATTCAGACGATTCAGAATCGCCGGTTTTATTTTGCATGTGATAGGCTGGGTGCATTTGAATTGAAACACTCACACCTTTAAATTATGGCAGTTTGTTGGAGTGAAGACTCAGCAGGAATCTGAGAGATGCAGCGCATGCTGTCCTCTACTAGCTGATGTTAATCTGTCAGTCATGCACCATCATAGGATTGTGTGTTGCTTGAAACCACCGTTGTGTGACTGTTATGCATTTATATATCTGCATGACAAGGTTAAACGCATTACGTGGCACACGGTGGTACAGTCAATAGCTTTATTTTTTTCAAACGCAATGAACTTTTGGAATGTGGCGCCGATCCAAAATCGTTTGTATCGAATGTGCTGTTGGAGACACGTCGTCTTGCGGCCCGCGCGGTTTCGTGTGATGATTGATGATGCTGCTGATGGCGCGGGATTCTCACCGAGTTCATGGGAGTATGGCGGAACGTTGCTGGCCGGTTTGGGGGGGGGATTCGGGGGGTCACGGAGGCGCGGTGAACAGTGCTGCCGTCTCACAGCAAGAAGGACCCGGGTTCGATTCCCGGCTCGGGTGCCTTTCTATGTGGAGTTTGTACGTTCTCCCCGTGTCCGCGTGGGTTTTTGCCGGGCACTCCGGTTTCCTCCCACAGTCCAAAGACATGCTGCTGCATAGGTTAATTGGCCTGCGGACTAAATTGCCCCGCGGGCCCTGTGATGGACTGGCGTCCCGTTCTGGGTATAGCTCTTCCTCGCGCCCTGTGTCTGCCGGGATAGGCTCCGGCTCACCGCAACCCTCTACAGGATTACGCGGTTTCTGACCATGACTTAATGTACTCAGCGCCCATCGCCCCCTTCCCGCCGCTCAGACAAACGCGACGGGACCTTCCTGATGTGACAGTTACGAGGCCCTGTGAGTCCTCCCTGTGCAAACAAGGAGGGCTCTTCACAGCTGTTCTTTCGGGGACCGCCGTGTCGAGCGCTCTCTGTCTCTCTCCGTCGCGACATTTCGCCTCCCACGTTGAATGAATGAGCTGAACGGGGGGGGGGAACTCTGTGCCGAGCCGGTGGCGTTAATGCAGCGGCGTGAGTTATGGTGGCGGCGACCTGGGGACGGCACTTAAACCCGAACTTGCGAGGTCCGCTGTGATTCGGCGCGGCAATTAGCGGGACGCGGCACGCGTGTAACAGTCCGCTCGCATTACCGACACGCGCCTCCGGTGGCCGAGCCGGGAGCCCCGTCACCCCGAGCCGGGAGAGAGGCGGCCGGCCAGGTGTGGTGCTGCTGCTGGTGGCTGTCTGCACGGCTACTTATTCTCCCAGTTTGCCCGAGCGAGGGGGGGGTGGGGTCTCGCCGTCGTGCTGCCCCCCCCCCCTCCACAGCAGCCCCTTAAGCCCAACCGTGAAAAGTATCTCCCACTTTTGAGTTTCGCTCCCGTCATCCAAGATCGTCCGGCACTCCGTTTTCCTCCCACGGTCCAAACAAATGCTGCCTTGGTGAATTCGCCTGCCGTCTAAATTTCCCCCAGTACCCTGTGATGGACTGGGGTCCCATCCCGGGTATAGCGCAAGTTATCTGCTAACTCGCTTATCCCTCCCCGCTGGACAACTGTTAAAAATAGTTCAATAGCCCAAGAGTTCTTTCCAGCCTTCATACAAACTGACTGAGTGACCGAAACGGAGAGACTTTGGCTGACGCGAAAACCCGCGTTCGAAAACCAGCGTTGGCGAGTCGCGCGCTCGTGCAATCGCCCGGTTCGCGACGTGAACCGAGCGACTCTCGCCGTAAACGAACGCCTGACGATGCCTCCAACGCTGGAGGCGAGACGTCGCCAAGGAGAGAGGAGGAGGAGCGACACGGCTATCGCGACGCAACAGCCGTGCGGAGAGCTTCTCCCGGCACACCGAGCCGTGACAGCCGACACCAGCAGCTCCGTTGTAAGCGTGTGGCGTCGTGTGTGTAATGAAGTGGGAGCGCGACCCATTAGGACGCCGCACGCTGAGCAGGAGCGCGCCGTCACGCGGCTTTGCGCGGATCGCACGCACGAGGCGCGCCACAATGCCCGAGGTGAACGTCGGAAATCGTTAATTAATCTCCGTCGCTGGAAGTCCCCCACGAGCTCTATCGACTGTCGAACGCCGGTTGAACCGACGTGCGGGGGACGCCCGCCCTCGAGCGGCCACTCTCCGCGTTACTGGCTGGGCCACGGAGCCGGGCGCTAGCGTCAGAAGCTTGAGAATCAAGCTGTCGGCGTGTGAGCTCGGACGTCTGAGACGGATACTAGATATTTCGTGGCAAGTTGTGGGACAAGCGATACAGGAGTGCGGGAGAGAGGTCGCGGCAGGTGGCGACCATTGTGGACACGATTCGGCAAGAACGGTTGCACCGAGTGGGACTGTATTTACGCGCGGACCGGTCTTTCCGTACGGAAGCTCGATGTGAGCGCGAGCGGGCGAGCATCAGCGTTAATGTTTAATGACGATCCGGACGGGCGCGCCGGTATCGCTAGCTGCGCAGGTTTGTGGAGTCAGATCAGATGCGCATCACAATTAAGGCGTTCACACGTCCGTAAGCGAGCGGAGATGTGCTAAAATGACACACGCGAAAAAAAAAAACCCGGAGATTTGCCACCTAAACTTCGCACCTATCCTCGGCGCCGTCACTCATCGCAAATGCCAGCACATCTCCCCGCCTTCAGGCTTCCATTAGGCTCAATCCAAACTGACAGGCCGTAATTTAAGTAATGAAATAAAGATACGCGGGCGCTTCGCGGAAACAAACAAGCGCTCGCGACGAGGCGCGGCGCACGCGACGCCGCGCCTCCACCGTCCGTCCGTCTCGCTCCACTCTGCGCGATGCTCATCGTCCTCGTGATGTTTCCAGCGCGAGCGGCCGATGTGACGGGGGCGACGCGCGCCGACACCCGGCCGCGGAGGCGGCCCCTTAGCGCGGCGGGCGGGCGGGCGGGCGACCCGCCGCAGGCGCCATCCAACTTTCCAACTAGTAGGAGCGAGCGCTCGTCACTTTTTAGTTGTGGCGGATGCGGCAAAGGCGCGGCCCTGCAGCGGCTCTCGCTCGCGGCCCTGCTGTGCGGGCGAGCTCGAAGTAGCCGCTCAAAGCAACCGCGCTACGGCTGATTTTGCTCCTCAAGGCCCGCTTGGCCGGCTCGAGTCTGGTCTCCACGGACCAGATGCGGGGATACCCACAGTTGACCCCACCGTGCGCGACCTGCCGAGCGAGTGACCGCGGCGAGCACGACGGAGCCGGGAGCGATAAACCTGCCGCGGCGTGTGAACCGCCGCACCTGGAGGTCACACGGAGCCGGTGACCTCCAGGTGCTGACCCCTGCTCCGCGTTGGCAGAGCAGGGGGTCAGCATCGCTCGCTCTGTCGACGCGGCACGCCTCCTCCCGCTCGCTCTCGTCTCAAGCCCGAATCGTCGCCCTATTGTCGACTTTCTCGCGGAGCGTCCCGCGGGGCTAATGCCGCCGAGTCGCGCATCGATCGCGCCGGGCGAGTGAAAGGGGCATCGCGGGGCGCCCGGTGCCCGTCGCGGTGCCTGGCATCAACGATCTTATGCCTGCGCGCCCATTGGGGGCGCGCGGGCTGCCGCTCCCTGTGTTTTACGTATTTATTTAGCTTT
>JAZEWU010000020.1:7768899-7780951 GCA_036362915.1 Geotria australis
TGGGTGGACAGGGTTCCGTGGGTCACGGAGAGCGAGTTAAGCGCCAGACACGCGCAATGTACAAACCAAGCAGAAAACGATACGGGGTTGGGGTTTTTTTTGCCAACAACAGTAAAGCGTAACGCGATAATGACAAAAGGGCCGAGTAATTGCCCGTGTGCCATTGCCCATGGTCCGCAATGCGCCGGCCTTGGGGAGGGCGCAGGGTGCATCTCTGTTCGTAATAAGGTCAGAGCCAGCGGTTGACCCCTCTCGAGAGACGCCCGCTCTGCCAGCCTATCCCCCTCCTGCCCCGCAGCCTGCCTTCCCCTCGGCCCCCTGGGCCCCCTCGGTCCCTCTCGGTCCCTCTCCGCCAACCGGCCACTGCTTGCTGCGACGCTGCCGCAGGTCAGCGTGCTAGACCCGAGCAAAAGCGCAGATTCCTTAAGCAGCTCAAGGGGCACTGCCCGCGCGAACGGAGCACGGAGCGCATCACGTGTTTGCCCACATTCAGATAATCATCAACGAGTGCTGTCCTGATGTAGGTTTGTCACAGCTCGATGTATGAGAATTGTTCTCCATAGCTGCTCTTTTGGGATAGCCGTGTCGAGTGTTCTTTCTCGACGTTTCGCCTCCCACGCTGGAGGCATCTTTATTTTTTTCACAGCCCATCTACAATACCCTCACGGTCCACTAGCGGTCCTCGGCCCACAGGTTGTTGACACCAGCTCTAAGCGGGTCTATCTGGCGCCGCCCGAGTAGTGGAGTGAGCAAGCTATTGCAGCGCCGCGCCTTTAGCTTTTACCTTGTACCTTCCTGTCGGCGTTCCGCGCCGGCCTGTGAATGCCGCCCTCCCCTCCCCTTCCCTCACCCCGCACCCCCTTGCAACCCGTGCCATCGGGGATGTGATTACGGACTCGCGGTCGGGGGCTGGGGAGCACGTGCCAGAGACATGTGCCGTGATCGCATTAATTGGCGGCGGAGGAATAATTGGGACTCTTAACGCAATTTGACGACTCTCGGATCTGGTGTAAAAGCAGCGCGCGAGCGAGCGAGCGTGAGTGAGTGTGCGTTGCACGGAGAGAGATAAATATAAAGAGATGGATATTGGGAGAGCAATAATTAGTGGCATTTTCACGAGCGGAATACGTGTAACTGAAAAGTAATAAAACACGTCGCGATCGTGTGAGGATCGCACACTGACCTGGAAAAAAAAAAACCCACAACGCCGCTTTATTTTCATTAAACAGCAATTCGGCGTGTGACGCGGCCTCCTGTTAATTATTAAAACACGGCGTGTGTGAAGCTCTGTTTGTGAGTTTAGGTCGCGTGAAAAAGTAGAAAAAGTGTGTAAGTGTAGTGTACCCGTCGATATGTTGGAGCACTACACTTCTACACACTTTTTCACATGACGTAAACTCATAAACAGAGCGTCACTATGCATAACATTGGTCATGAAAGCCTACGAGTTAACTGTACGGCGTGTGTATTCGTGCATACTCTAGCATGGGTTATCCGGTAAATGCGCGGCCTTCGTCATTAATACCAGAGCGGTATTCAGGAAGCCGTCCATTGTCAGAAACCGCTTAATCCTGTACAGGGTTGTGTTGAGCCGGAGCCGATCCTGGCAGACGCAGGGCGCGAGGCAGGGCTATACGCAGGATTGGACGCCAGTCCATCACAGGGAACCGGAGGCACTTTAGTCCGTAGGCCTATGCAGCAGCATGTGTTTTGACTGTGGGAGGAAACCGGAGTGCCCGGCGAAAACCCACGCGGACACGGGGAGAACGTGCAAACGCCACACAGAAAGGCACCCGAGCCGGGATTCGAACCCGGGTCCTTCTTGCCGTGAGGCGGCAGCGCTACTCACCGCGCCGCCCGGTGTCGGAGTCAGGGAACAGTAATCGAACTCAAGTGGGTGACGCTGCACACAGGCATGCATTTGCACGCAGCACATACACAGAGAGCCAGACGGCGCTCCTCGCAATACATATCCCCGTCTCACATCCACAGCCTCCCACCTGTAATCACCCTCCCACCCCCTCCCACGCTCCCACCCCTCCCCCACCCACCCCCTCCCCCACCACCCCACCTGGATCCCGCATGCTAACCCACGTGGCGCTCTACAGGCGCAGGGAGGAAGGTGCACGCCCGGATGGGTGAGCGGTGAGCTGCACACGTGTTGTCCACCTGCCCCCTCCCCACACCCCGTTGTGCGCAGGGGTGGGGGGGGGGGGCTGCAGTCGCACGGGTTGCGCCGTAGTTGAGCCCGCTAGTTGATACAAGTCGCTTGAAACTTCTCCCAGCCTCTCGTCCGAGTGCGGGTGGCGGGCGTCTCATCGTTCCCAGCGACGCGCCGACCTGACTCGGCCCCGACCCCCCCACCCCATCGTCTTGTGTTCCCTCCCGCTAGCGGTGGGGGAAGGGGAGTCGTCATTGATTTTTGCCCGGGGCCCCACCATCACGAAGACGGCCCCTGCTGCGTGGTCTGCGCCGACAACTCGCTCAAACTTGCTCCCGTTCGTCTCGCGAGCAGCGCGGTGGTCGCGCGGACACACAGACGCTGATGCAGGTTCTCACTGCGCGATGTGTGTGTTTGGTGTCGCTTGTCACTGCTCGATACGTGATGAGAATTGCTCTCAAGAGCTGCGCTTTCGGGATAGCCGTGTCGAGCGTTCCTCGTCCACTCTCCTTTGCGACGTTTCACCTGCCACGTTGGAGGAATCTTCAGGCTTCAGTAGCAGCGCTTGAGAGCAATTGTCTGTGTGGCTCAGTCTGTAACGTCGCGGATCAGCGTTGTAAAGGAGCAGCTCTTGAGATAAATTCTCACACAGAGGGGATTTACGCTTTGAGGCTCAAGTTGCCACTCATTTGTTTTGATTAACAGTGGGGCAATTTGTGAGTGGGAGAGGGAGGGGGTGTGGAGAGCGGTGGGGCAGTGGTTAGCGCGCTGCACTACGAGCCACGCCACCCGAGTTCGATACCCGCTCACGGCATAACAACAGTGACAATTTTCAGAACCGGTTCTGGGCCTCTTCCTAGGACCACTCAGCCTCAAATGAGTACCTAGTGCGGTGTGTAAACATCGCCACTGTGAACAAGGCGGCCGGGCGTGATGCTTGCCACCCGCCCCCTCGTATGCCGTGCTGGCGTTCACGGGGGCTTACTCGCTAACGGCACTTGACCCTACGGCCTGTTAGGCTATACGGGGGATCTTCGTCTGTGTGTGTTTGTGCGTGAGGATGCAGAGCGGGTGCCCAGTAAGGGGCGAGCGAGTCAGGGCAAGTTAACCAGATGGACAACACTAACGAAGGATAACGAATATCTCACCGAGAGGCCGCGTGACTGGGCGATGACCCTACGGAGAGGGAGCGAGAGAGGGAGAGGGCGAGGACAAGACATGGCCAGGGGGCACGCGTGAGCATTTGTCAGTCTCATCACGGGCGAACAATGGACGCTGCTGATGACTGCGGGCGCGGCGGAGACTGCGCGGGGTGGAGGGGGGCACGGGGAGAGGGGGGCACGGGGAGAGGGGGGCACGGGGAGGAGGCGCGGGCACTTTGCGCAGTGTGTAAATAATCAGCACCGAGGAGACGAAGGCGGTCGGGGTTGGGGCTGGCCACCCACTCCCCCGAGCGCCGTGTCGACCTTCATAGGTGCTCGCTAACGGCACTTGACCCTACAGCCTCTTAAGGCTATATGGGGTATATTTGTCTTTGTGCGCTTAACGAGTGACCACCGCGAGGTGTGGCCGCCTCCCAGCGCCGGGTGAGAGCCAGTTATTAAATAATAATAATTGCCGCTCGTTATTATTGCGAGTGGAAACTTGGCGGGTGACGTGGTGGTGGGGGGTAGCGGCGGTGCCGTGAGGTGGGTAGCCGCTGCGCCGTGAGCAACGCTCGTCCGAGTTCGATTCCCCGTCGCGGCCGGCGTCGGTAGAGAGTGAGGTGTGTCGGTGAGAGCGGCGTGTACCAGTTCTGGGCGCCCGCTTCGCACAGAACCGGTTATAGATTAATATCTTCAGCGGCGAGTGCCCTGTGATGGACTGGCGTCCCAGCACGGGTATAGCCTTGTCTTGCGTCCTGTGTCTGCCGGGATAGGATCCGGCTCATTCCAACCTTGTATAGGATTTTAAGCGGTTTCTGATAATAATTGGATAGATGGCGATTGACATCGCAGTTGGTCTCGGACACCTTGTGAAGTACGGTCATTTGCCTGATTCTGCATGGGAAGGCCTCCGTCCAGCAGTGGATTAACAACACGCCACGAATTATCATTCATCGTAATCGAGATCGCCGCTTCCGTCGGTGAGGCGGCATCGTAATTACGGAACGTCCTTTATTAGCGCGGCCGCATTATTACAAATTATTATAATCCCACGATACCGTGACGGCGGGACACCTTTGAGGAAGGACACGGTCCGTGGACAGATTCCGCGCGTGTCGGGCGAACCGGTCGCGTAACAACAGCGATCACAACAGCAGCGCGGCGCATGTGTTGTTTACTTGTCGCAAATTCGCACGCGTTAATTTCCGTTACTGTCCTCCAATTAACAGACGTTTAAGGAGGACATCATGCTACAGACGCATGTGTTCGCGCATTCCCTCCCCTCTTCATAAAAGCTAATTGAATTACCGCGGTTTGCGTGTACTTGCAGCTGCGCGACCCGCGCTGCGCGGGATCCGACACGGACTCGACACGCGCTCGACACGTGCTCCTCTGCGATCGCACACGCAGCGGACCAGGACCGTCGCCGCCCGGCACCCTCGCCGCGGCTGCCGTTAGCGACGGGGAGAGGAGCGCGACGGGCTTGACGATCGGGGTTGACGGGCCAGGCGTGGCGCCGCCGCCTCCCCGCGCCCACGGGACCCCGCGTCTGCCCGCGCCGGCCCCGGCCGCCCCGCCGCACTGCACCCTGGGTAAGGGCCGCGCTGCCATCCCTCGCCGAGCGTCGTGCGGGTTCGCGGGTCGCCGCGCGGCTCGGCGCGGCGGCACCGCGAGCGCCGCGGCCGCGGCGGCGGCTGCAACGAGAGGTTGGACTTGCAGGGCCGCCCGCGGGATGCTGTGGGCCGCGGGCAGCCGGCCACGTGGGGACCCCCTATTCACAGGCCCCGCTGTGTGGCCCACTTTGCTGTGAGGCCCGGGGTCGGTTGCCCCTTTTGTCCTCCCCATCCACGGGCAGCGCTGTGTACTGGATGTTGAGCGTGTGCCAACTACAGAATATTTCCCTGGGTCGCTGGTGCACCCAGGTAGGTGGCACGGTGCCACAGGTATAACTCCCCCCGTCCCGGGCATTTTTCGACGGTGGCGCTGTGACGATGGACATTTAGAACGCCGAGATAACTCAGAGCTGACGTTCGGATAAATTGCCACGGAAGGACATCGCCGCCAAACTGTGACGGCCGCCGCGGGTCCCGGCATCGGTTTAAAGCCCTCCGTTGTCGGGACGAGCGTCGGGGTCGGGGCGAGCGTCGGGGTCGCGGAGCCGCGCGGACGCCTCGCCCGACACCAAGGAGGCCGCGTCTAATATAAGCGATTCTATTTTGGGTGAAAAGTACAAATAAAGCTGTCCCGGCAAGCGATGCGGAGCGCCAGCGAGCAGCGTGTCATGCGAGCGGGCCTTCACCTCCCCACACAGCCCGCCCACTGGGGGCCCAATCAGCCCCACTGACAGGCCAAATTACATTAGACTCCTTGTAGCTAGCGCAAATTACGCTGGCTGGGACGCTCCTCCGAGAGTGATTAGGGAGCGCGCAGAGCATGAGTGCAGGCGGTTCTTCTAATTATCACCGGATTGGCGAGGGATGGCGCGAGAGGAGGAGGAGGAGGTTTGAGCGGGAGAGAGGGAGAGGGCACGGAGAGAGAGGGAGAGCTAGGGACGCAGGACCGCGGAGAGAGGGATGCGGGGAGAGAGGGAGGGAGCGAGACAGGAGTTGAGGCACAGGAGGCACGGTCTGGAGAGACCCGCCCGTGTGTCAGGCCTAATTAGTTACCTGTTTACCTGCCGTCATCATATGTGCTTGGATCCGCGTTGCACAACAAGCGCCGGGCCGCGCGACGCTCCCAATTTGATCGCGCCGCTCGCCGCTCGTTGCTAATTCCTCGCTGAATACGGGAGCGGCGTGGCTCGGCACGCGACGGGTAGCCACGGCGCGAGCGAAGCGTGTGCTGGATGTGGTCTGCCGGGTTCCCCACCTGGACATACCCGGCCGAAGTAAATGCGTTGTTGTTTTTTCGTGTTGCCGGCGGCTCGTCGGCAACGCGTTCCACGTCTCGTTGGCTCGGCTCGGCTCCCCACCTCAGGGCGGCTTGGATCCGGCACGCGGTTTAGACGGAGAGATCGGCAAAGTTGCGGGCGGCAGGGTGTCTGTGCCGCGGTAACATCCGCGCCGCACAGAAAGAAGGTCCTGCCTGAGACAGTTTGATTCCCACCTCGGGGGCCTTTCTGTGCGGAGTTAGTGTGTTCTCCCCCTGTTCTGCCTGGATTTCCTCCGGGTTCACATCGGCGCAGCCACGCGGCGTTCCGCATTGTCAGTGACATCGGCAGCGTAACGACACCGCACCGCGCGGTCGCGCGTGACGCGGCGACGCGGAGCCGCCGCCGCCGGACCGCACGGGGCGCCGCGCGTCGCCGCGGAGCTCCCCGGAGGAGGCGCCGCGTGACGTCACGCGGACGTCACGCGGCCGCCCGGTCGCGTCCCGTCGTCGCGACGAGGAGGATCCCTTCGGAAATCTGGGCGAGCGGCCTCTCGTCCGCGCGGGAGAGCGGGTTCCGGCGAAACCCGGAGCGCCGATCGTCACACGACGGTCGCGCGCCGAGATTTAAATTCTCATAGATGGATTTTTTATTTTTGGCCAATTTATTTTTCTAGAAGTGAATTTAATATGCTGCGTTTTTTTTACGCAGTCACCTGCAACCCTCACCAAACTCACGGTGAGGGTTGCAGGCCCAGTGCTCTGACCTCTCACCCACCCGGCATCCTCTACCTCCCCGCACGCTGCCCCTTCTTGTTTACGTTTCCACGAGGGTTCCCGAGATTCCACGATCCGCGATGCAAAATTACATTTAACGATCGGACGCTTAAAGCGATATCAGTTTGCCGCAACGTCGTAACGGCGTTGCGCATTGTGTCTTCAAGTTCGGGTGAAGATCGCTTCAACCGCCGCTTGATCAACAGCGAACCGTGTTCCGACGGAGCTGTCGGACGATGGCGTCGTATTATCGCCATGACGTCAGTCGCTCCGGAAAAGGTGTCACAAGGCGCTCCTTAAGACACCGTGATCCGTTTAGTTGCGCGCTCATTGTTACCGTGAAGTCGCGTTATTGTGATTTCATAAACATTTGATCTGGTGATCTAACGGTCATCACTACGTTACGACATTTCACAATCAGCTCTCAGGAGCCGCTCTTTCGGGACAGCCTTGCCGAGTGTCGCTCCTCTCTCCGTTTCGCCTCCCACGTTGGCAGCAACATCAGGCGAAGCGGCCGCAAAGGCGGGAGGAGGAACGCTCGACACGGCTATCCCGCAAGAGCAGCCCGCGAGAGCGATTGTCGTCGCGCATCGAGCCGTGACAAATCTACGGCTGTACAGTACCGGCATCGTGCAACCCGCACGCTGCGTTCGCCGCGTCGCGCTCCCCGCGCGCGTCGCGGCGCCGCCCGTCGCCGCGCCCGCTTCACGCCGGGTGTTTCCGAGGCAGACTCGGCAATAATCCAAATCCAACACTTTCTATAAATGACGCGAAAGCCCATCACAGCGGGAGACGCGCGCAGGCTGGATACAAATATAAATAACAACACGCACGAGGTGTGGGTGATTGAGTGGATGAGCGGGCGGCGGGCGGGCGACTGTGGAAATTTAACAACGTGCAAAGGTGCGCCGCTCGCAAGCGGCGGGCGGGCACGACTCCCGACCCGCATCCTTTCGCGCGCGTGTCGCGCCCGGCCTTGCCCCAGACCGTCGGTTCAGGAACTCCGTCGATGACCTTTGTCGTTAACTCTCGTCGCCGACGACGGAACGAAACGCGGAATAAGTACACAACCGCGTTGCCGCTTTCGTTGGGCGGCGCGGCCGAGCGGGTGGCGCGGTTGGTATGACGACCCGGAGCGACGGGCGCGCGGGCGAGCCGGGCCGGCCTGACGTCACGCTACCTGTGGCGCGCCGAGCCGAGGTGGAAGCTCGATTCTAAATTGGGCGACGAAAATAAATACACGGGAGTGTTCGCTCGGGGAGGCTGCGCGGCGCCGCTCACTGTACGCGAGTGGGGGGGGGGCGGTGGGGAGGGGGGGCTGCGAGCCGCTAATTGACGACGCATCGCCAGAGTGGCGATTACGGTCGCTTGCCTCTCGAAGAGAGCGCGACCGCGGTGCGCTTGGCGTGGCCGACCGCATAGCCGCGTCGCGAATAGCCGCGTCGCGAATAGCCGCGTCGCTGGCATCGCGGTCGGCGTCGTGTCGCGTGCGTGCATTCGGGGTGTGCGTACCCGGTCGCCTCGGTTCGATTCCTGGCCGTTTTGGGTGGTCCTGAGCCTCCACTAGGTCGACTCGGCCTCAAATGAGTACCCTGTGTAAACCTGGGAAGACAGAAGCAGCTGGGCATGGTGCTGGTTACACCACCCCGTCATGTGCTCTCCAGCCTGTATGGGTGCTGACTAACAACACGACGAACACGGTGGCACACTTTCAATTCCCAGCCACGGCCAACATCAGTGCTATGTCTGAACTGGTCATAGGGCTCACTTAGGTCGACTCAGCCATGAACAGGTAGTTGGTGCGGTGTGTTAACATCAACACTATGGTGTCGCAGGAATCCCTTAAAGAGCTTGCAAGCTCACTGGGTATTTTTCTGCCGTAATAATAAACATCTATCCATCTATCTAAATAATAACAATAATATGCCGATGGCTTGGTAATCGCCGCTCGTGGCTCGATCATTTCCACCGGCCACTTTTGAAGCGCCGCCACAACGGACGATTTACCTGCCGCAAAATGTCCCGGCATGAAATAGCGCACCAGCGCGGCTCTCCGTGAGTAACGGGGTCGTTTGCGGAGAACGGCGGAGGAGTTCCCGGGACGATTCGCTCGCGGCCAGCTCCAGTCTGGCGGCGGAGGTCTCGCTCGCAGTTCGGCGTTGTGCGGGAGCCTCCCGGCCCGCCACTCGACAGCAAACTCGGCCGTGTGTAATGTAAGGCTTGTGTGGTTGGAGTCAAGTCAGGTCAAGTTTATTGATTACATACATATAGGGTAGATGGCAGTGAGATTCCTTGTTCCCGTTATGTCTCTCTCTCTCAACTCTGGGCAAAACAATTCTGTGCAACGTACGAGCGCTCAGTGACACGGCTGTCCTGGAAGAACAGCTCTGAAGAGCGACCGTCGTGAATCGAGCCGTGGCAAACCTACATCGGTACAAAAAAAGTCAAGTCAAGAATACTATGATACGATAATAAGTACTGGTAGCATATGCACAGACAACAAGTGTTAGTGACATACGCGTAGCAGCAATGGGCTCCTCTGTTCGGCAGCGATTAATGTTCAGTGTTCATGTTGGCGGTCATGTCCCGGATCGCCTGCCTGCGATCCACGACGATGCGGAGAATCTTTGTCGGTGTTTACTTTTCGTGACGGCGGACAATCTGTTTACCGCGATTCCTCACGCACACGAACGAAACGGTGCGCTCACGCACCCAATCACGTCTCATTTTTACCGTCATCTCCGGCTGTAAGGGCGGCGACCGAGGGAGAAGCGCCACCGCTAATGATTCCGAAATGTCAGAAGACGCCCAAAAATGAAAGCCGTAATTTATTGTTTTTTTTGTGCCCCTCAAAGCGGGAACGAAACCTATTTGCATCGCTTTCCTCACTGCACCGCATCCGAACCGCGCGCCTTGTTTGTCTCCGCATCACACCGCGCGCCAGCGAGAGAAGCAGAGAGGGGGGGTGGGAAGAAAAAAAATCTATTCGCACCTTCCCGAGAGGTGTCAAATCATCAGAAGGTGAGATGTCCCAGAGTGCGGTAGACACGGATAACATCACGTCTGCCTAATGGTTGGAGGCACGGAGCGGGCGGCCCGCGCCACCGGGCCGCCAGCGCCGGGGAAGCCGAGCGCCGGCCATCTCCCAGGTGGCGCTCGGAGCGGCCGGCTGCCGGCCGCCGCCGCTCGGCGACCCGCCGCGGTTCCCGATGCCCGCCGCCGCCGGGATGCTCGGAGCGGGTTTGACGGAGCGGGTTCGACGGCCGGAATTTGGCGCGTTTGGCGTCGGAACCGCCGCCGCCGACGTCGCCAGGCCCGCGAGAGGGCCCGGGTAGCGGCCGCGAGTGCCAGATGTTAGCGTCGGCCCGCGGGACGCCGCAGTCGTGATGTCTCGCCGAGTTCGTCTTTGAACGGCGGCTCACGTTCCTGAACTCGTTGTTTGGGTTCCGGTTCGTGTTATCGGAGAGGTCGTGACGCTCGGCGCGACGCGGCACACCGAGGGTTAAAACCGCGGGAAGTTCGTGTCCTCCGTCGCCGGAACGTCGCCGCATCTTGCGCGACGACGCGAGCCGCTTAAACTAACGCGCGCGGCGCGACGCCGCACGTGCGGGTCAGCCGGGGCAAGTGCAAACGGGCGGTCACGGGAGACGCGGTCACGACGCAGTCACGCACCGACACCGCGCCAGGTGTGGCCGGTTAACCGGTCAGGGCGGGCATCTGACGGCCGTATTTGCGACGTTGTACCAAAGCCCCCCACGAAAAAAAACTCGACACCTTGTCTGCCGCGACGGTGACTGAAACTCCGGCGATGGAAACACGGGTGTTCCCGCTGATCGCTCGTTCGCGCGTTGAAGCGACGGGAGCGAGCGGGGTGACCGGGGGGGGGTCTCGGCTCCGGGGGACGGTCACCGACGCCGTTGTTGCCGTCGGCGCCGCTCACCGGCGGAAGGGCCGGGGCGGGCAAGCCGGCGTGCCGCGGAGAGACGCGGCGATACCGGCCGATGGCCGCGCGTCCCCGAGCGCGGGGACGCGCGGGTTTGGCCGCCTTAAACCTCTGCGTGACCTCCAAAATGTTGAGCCCGCCGGCGGGGGGCGAACGGCCAAGAGTTTGCGTTGGGGCCATGAGCTGGCGGGCGGAAATTAACCGCCGTCTCACCCCGCAACCGTCCCCAGCTGTCAGATCGGGGGTCTCTGCCGTCTGAGATTTGGTGTTCGGTGCCAAGAAGGGTAAAAATAAAATTAAACATATCCACCCCCCCCCGAATAAACGCCGCAAAGCAGGATTCCGTAGGTGATAGCTGCCCCCCCTGACGCCCCCCGTAAACATCGTTAGTCTCCCGCCCTCGTTAGCCAACAAATCTCCGTCGTGCGGAACGATCCGCGGTCGCGGTCCGGCGCAACGTCCCGGTGCGCGTGCGAGGGGCCGCGATCCGAGGCGGCAGGCGTCGCCGTGCCACCCGCTCGGGCGCCGCGACGCGTAGGCACTCGCGCGAGTTCCGTTCGGTTGCCCGAACGGGCGAGAATAGTGACATTAGAATTGCTGTTAAGAGTTGCTCTCGCGAGTGTTGTGCCTCTCTCGTCGCGCATCGAGCCGTAACGAACCTACATAAAGACGTTGAGTCAAATTGCAATTAGCGGCCGCTTTTCGTCTCGCCGTCGTTCGCGAGGGCGCCGAGCTCGTGAGAGGCGATGGCTGCTCGTGCGTGCGCGTAAACAAAAAACAAGAGCATTGCGCGACGAGCCGACACGACGACTCGTCTTTTCCCAACGCGATGTTTTATTAAGGTTACAAATGTAGCACGCACTCCAAGGAAACCACTCGCAGAACGACGCAAACTCAAAAAACACACGTTCAGACAAATAGTGGCGCGAATGTGAACGGGAGACGAGGGCGGAGGGACTGGAGTGAGTTGATGCAATAACAACATTGCAAAGCCACCCATAAAACCCGTTATTACGTTGATGGGCTGGCGTCCCATCCTGGGTATCTGACAATGGATGGATGGAATATTGAACCTGTTTCATCGTACTATCAGCGAATTATCGTATCGTTAACTAAGCAGGGAAATTAGGAGAAGAAGGGGGAGGAGGCAGGGGATGG
>JAZEWU010000020.1:7815368-7834194 GCA_036362915.1 Geotria australis
CCTTCCTCGCTCCGCGTTTGTGACAATGAGAACCTATCCTGGCACAAGCGCCACGGTCACCGCCACTTGGTGTCGGTCACAGGAGGCGTTTGACGATACGTACTTGTTCACTTCGCCGGGACAGTGTAGGATGGAGGAGGGTGGACGAGGCGACAGGAGGGTGGAGGAGGGTGACGAGGGTCCGGCGGAGAGCAGGCACCAGTTCAGATAAGCGTCACTCGCACGTGATGTTTGACAGGCAGTGGCCGGGAGTCGAGTTCAGAGCGCAGCGCGCTAACCACTGCGCCGCCGCTCCCGGACAACGTGTCTGCGAGTCGATGTGAGTTGCTGCCACCTCTGGCCTGCTTGCGGGAAGAGCGGTCGCCTCGGTGCCATCATCCTCATCGTGAGCCGGGGTCAATCCACCGCTGGATGAAACCTCCGCCAGCTGTCCCCGTCTCTCCCGGGTGTGCGGTGTCGCAATCCCAGCGCCGAGCCCGCGGCCACTCCGCCACAGTCGCAGCACAGCACCGCTGGTAGATGGATGGTTATTATTTAAGCCGAAAGTACCCAGTGAGCTCGCGAGCTCTAGACTCGGAAATCCTGCGATACAACAAACGTGCGAAGTAACAGCCATAAGCAGTAGATCAAATCAGAAGGTAATACGAGCGAGCGGTGTGTGCTCGCTAACAGCACTTGACCCTACAGGCTGTTGAGCCTATACGGGGGATCTTTGTCTCTGTCCGCTCGATACGGGGAGGAGGGGGCTCTGTACCCTGGGGGTCTGGACGGGACTGAGCCCCCCCCCCCCACCACATTGTGAATCATCACGGGTCGAGTTAGATAATCGTCGGTTTACTTAGTGGGAGCCAGCCTCGTGGCAGTGTCACTGTGTCGGTCACTGCTGTCAGTTACTTTTGTGTCACTTTGAGTCACTTCTCTGTCAATGTATCAGTCACCGCCTTCACCGGATTATAGGACGCTCCGGAAAGTAAGACGCACGGGGTGAATAGACTGACACAAATCCAGCCACGTACAACAACACACAGAAACTACCGGATTATAAGACGGATCAATTAAATGTTATAGTGCGGACACGCGGAGAGAGGAGAGAGAGAGAGAACGCGCAAACTCCACACAGAAAGGCGGCACCCGAGCCGGGAATCGAACGCGGGTGCTCGTTCCTGCGAGGCGACGGCGCGAGGCCAGCGTGCATCGCGCCCGAAGGCCGCGGCTCACGGCGCCACCGAGCAGCGCCGTGCTAACGCGTGCAGATGGAGTGCTGTGGTCGCATTGCCTTTCCCGATATCGATTGACCTTTGCCACAAGGTCACGGTTGCGTCTCGCGGGGGTTTGAGGCGCCGCGCGGCCCGCAGCTCGCGGGGCCCTGATTGGGTGTCGAGAGGCGCCCGGGTATCAACGCGCGCTCCTGCACGGTTACAATCCGCACCCTTCACAACGAGCATCGTTAATAGGCTTCTGGTTGCATGTTTTTGTTTGTTGCCACGATGCATGTGTGTGGCTGTTTGCAAACTGGACACTTTGTAAACAGGTGTCTGTGTCGGGTTTTAAGATCTTAACACTTGTTTCGTTTCCGCTTGTTTTCATTGCCAATACCGGTGACGATTTTCTGAACAGGTCCTGGGACTCCCCTATGTCCACTCGGCCTCAAATGAGCAACTGGTGCATTATGTAAACATCACCACTAGGGAGACAAAGGCGGCCGGGCGTGGTGCTGCCCACCCACCCCAAGTGTACCGTGCTGGCCTTCGGAGAATCTTTGTCTTTGTTTAAAACATAAGTTTTGGGCCCTTGCAGTATCGGCTGTCGTTATGTGACGTTGTCACTGTGTGAGAATCGCTCTCCAGAGCTGCTCTTTCGAGATAGCCGCGTCACTGGGCGTCCCTCGTCTCTCCTTCGGGACGTGTCGCCTCCCACGTCGGAGGCGTCATCACCTCTGCTTATCTGCCTCGACATTTTGAAAACGCTGCACCGGCTTCAACCTTGGCTTCAAGCTTGGCGGTTCTCATCAGCAGTCAGACTTGTGACAAACGCTGCTATGGGTGGCCAGATGTTGCTGTCGTGGCGAGAGCACGCCATCGTCAGTACGGGGCCGCGGTTCAACACACAACAGGGTAATATTCCACACACAGCAATAACCTACACACACAGCAATAACCTGCACACAGTGCAGTAAACCACACCGTGCAATAGCCTACAGAGTGCCATGGCCTGCACACACACGGCAATAATCTAGACAGACGCACGAGTAGGCGCTGTGGTAAGTGATGTGTCAGAGCAATACACAGGAGGATTGTGTGTGCGGTGCGCGGCGGTAACGCTCTCCGGCCCCCGAGCGGATTGGCGCGTGTGGGCGACGTGAGGCGCGTCCGATTTCGCGGCTGGCTGCGTTGATCCCGGGTCCAGGGTTCCTAACTCACTCCCAGGCGCCGATCTCGCACGCGCGTCTTCAGCCGGCGGTTTGCGTGGTGTGCAGGTGTGCGGCTGTGTTAAGGTGTGCAGGTGTGCGCGTGTGTGAGGTATTGTAGGTGGGCTTGTGTGTGTTTTGCGGGGAGCGGTGGCGCAGTGGTTAGCGCGCCGCGCTCGCTCCAAATCCGGCGACCCTAACTCCATTTCCGCTCGCGACCAGTAACAGTGGCGAATGATGGTTGCTCTTCAGAATTGTTGTTCTGGGATAGCCGAGTAGAGCGGGACAGACGGCGGCTGGCTCGAGGAGGCCTCCATCCAGCAGCGGAGAGACCAAGGCTCCCCGCTGATGCCCGCGGGCTTGCGTAATGGGATGACGTAAGTGGCGGAAGGCAATTTTAATCGCGGGCTTTGGCAGCCGCCTAAGAATAGTTCATCAGCGATGTAATTAATAATTATATAATTGCTCCAGAATCCGAGGGCGAGGCGGGCGCTCGCGTGCGGCACGGGATGCCACCCGTGCTGCTGCTGGTGGCGAATATCTGAACCGGTTCTGGGCCTCCTCTAGGTCGACTCAGCCTTAAGTCAATACTTGATGCCGCTTAATCCCGTACAGGGTCGCGGTGAGTCGGAGCCTATTACGGCAGACACAGGGTGCAAGGCAGGGCTGTACCCTGTCTGGGACGCCAGTCCATCCCAGGGCACCAGGGGCAATTTAGTCCGCAGGCCGATTTACCTATGCAGCAGCATGTCTTTGGACTGTGGGAGGAAACAGGAGTGCTCGGCGAAAACCCACGCGTACAAGGGGAGCACATGCAATCTCCACACAGAAAGGCACCGGAGCCGAGATTCGATCCCGGGTGCTTCTTAGTGTGAGGCGGCAGCACTACTCACCGCTACGCCAGTGGCGTCGGTGTCTCTCGACGCGAGGTGTCACAGGTGTCGGGTGTCGAACTCGGAACCCCGACTCCGCGGCTCCCCCCGCGCCCCGGGAGCCGCTCGACGTGTGAAGATCTCGTCGCCGCCGCTCTTCATTAAAGTTTAATCCCGGCCCCTCGGAGGGCGCGCGTGTCCGCGAGCGCGTCGTGCGGTTAGAGGGATGGCGTGAGGGAGGGAGGGAGTTCGGATATAGAGATCGCGTTGCCAACTACTTGAGAGCAAAAGTCACCAAACGTACCCGGATAAGTACCGGAGTGTCACTAGATAGACAACGTAGTATAATGTATTCCAATGTACGAGGCGCGGTGAAGCGAGACGCGTTAGCCCGCGGGGCCGTGAGAGAGACGCCAGCAGCCGTGGGATGCCTTCATCCAGCTGTGGATTGACCATGGCTGCTGGTGATGATGATGTTCTGATGTAGGTTTTCACGGCTCGATTCATGATGGTTGCTCTTCAGAGCATGATGATGCTTCCAACGTGGGAAGCGACACGTCGCGAGGGAGATCGCTCAGTGACACGGCTATGCCGAAAGAACAGCTCTGAATAATAATAATAATAGCATTTATATAGCGCCTTTCACCCGAGGGTCACAAAGCGCTGCACAAAGCTGCGGAGAGAACTACATGTAAACAACGACAGAGCACGGAAAATCAGCAACAATTTTTTTTTGGGTTTTTTTTTTTATATAAATACGAGCTGTGGAGAGAACGGCATATCAACAACGGGGAGACAGAAAACCGAGAGTCAAGCGATAGCATAGAATTGTAAGACATAGGACAACCATGCGGATGATGCTGTTTATCCTGGTACACGCCGTGTACGCGTAACCCCAGCGCCGGAGGGACACGGCGCGCGGTGTCTATGGAGATGTGGAGATAGTGTTACGAGAGCATCCCTCGCGCTCATCTATTATTGATGGGAGCAAATGGGGCTGGGGCGCGGGACAACGGGACGCTGGGGCCCCCCCCGCCCGTCCACGTCGCCCGGCAGGGAGCGGGCAGGGGGGGGCACGGGGTGACCCCCCCCCCCCCCACTCACCGAGCTGGCGTTACGATCACGATGGTCATGATCAGGACGGTGGCGATGCTGATGATTGTTACAATAATAATGCAATGATAGGCTCCGGCTCACCGCAACCCTATACAGGATTAAGTGGTTTCTGACAATGAATGTATGATGTAAGGTTGGTCACGGCTCGATGTGTGAGAATCGCTCTCCACAGCTGCTCTTTCGGGATAGCCCTGTCGAGCAGTTCCTCCTCTCTCTTCTGAACAACCGTTAGACAGAGCTACAAAGCTCAAAGGGTTCATTTCAGCTTAAACACAAACTGACTGACCGACTCTCTCTCTCGCGACGTTTCGCCTCCCACGTTGGATGATGCTTCCAACGTGGTGAGGCGACACGTCGCGAGGGGGAGAGGGAGAACGCTCAGTGACACGGCTATCCCGAAAGAACAGCTCTGAAGAGCAACCGTCATGAATCGACCTGTGAAAACCTACTTCAGCACAAAGAATACGTTAGCGCGTATTTGCTGTGAGCGCAGCTATCGAGCGGTGCGCAGGCAGTGCAACTGTGCCGGGGCGCTGGGCCAGAGAGGCCGCTGGCTAGGAACAGCAGAGGGTAATTAGACAGACGCCCTCATTTAATTACTCGCCGCGGCCCCATGGCAGCCTCGCCACTCTCCGCCGCCGGGTATCGGGTGACAGATACTGTGTTGGGAACTCGGCAAGCCACGCTGATGGCGAATTTTGGCCGAATTTAGTTCGAGAATTGATCCGCAGGGCCGCTCTTTCGGGATATCCGTGGCGAGCGTTCCCCCTCTCTCTCTCTTTCGCGACGTTTCGCCTCCCACCTTGGAGGTTGCGGAGGAAAGCGGAGGAACGCTTGATGCGGCTATCACGAAAGAGAATCTCTCGAGCAATTCCCATCGTACAGATCCGTGCTAAACCCACATCAACATATAGGAGGAACGCTGGCCACGGCTATTTAAAGAGCAGCTCTCGAGAGCACTTACTGCTCACCAAGCCGTGACAAACCTCCAGCACTCATGAACCGAGTTGGACACCGGGTGTGCCCGGCAGCCAGGCCGTGCGGAGCTCCGTGCCGTGACGCCCACAGACGCGAGACACCGTTGGTGCGCGCGCGCGTGCCAGCGTGTTAGAGCAGCACGTGCATATAGGGAGGTTACGGCCTATTCTCAATCCACAGCTGGATGAACGTCTCCCCCTGGTGGGCGTTGGTTTGTTGTTTGGTTTGGCCATACTTCACCACGCTGGGCAGGTGAAGGGACACGGGTGCGTTGTCAAGAGTGATTTTTTTGTTTTTTTGCCCAATTCCACCGCTGAGGTTAACCGTGGCTTGGATTCGAACTCGGGTCTGGGGGCGCGCGTGCCGTTCCACTCCCGTGTGACCCGATCAGTAACGAATGATGACAAAGTCGAGGCACAGATGCGCCGATAACAATAACTGGGACATCAGGTGGGCGACGCGAGATAAGAAAACAACCATAGCTCCGAGGGAGGCGCAGTGATGCGAGCGCTCGGATTGTACCAAGGTGGTGCCACTGAGGGGGAGTGCGGACCGATCCAAACAGACACCCCTTGTGGTGGTGGCGGCTCTGCGTGTGTAAGGCGGCCGGACGTGGTGCTGGTCACCTACCCCCTTGTGTGCCGTGTCGACCTTCATAGGTCAGGTGACAGCGTGGCGGCGGAGTGGTAACGCTCGCGCCTCACAGCGAGAACAACCTGGGTTCATTTCCTGACTGGGGTGCCTTTCTCTGCGTATTTTGTGTGTTCTTTCCCTGTTCTGAGTGTCTTCCGGTTTCCTCAGATGGTTAAACAACCCCACATACAGTAACTGGTGTTGCTTAAAGCGTGCCATCGCTAAATAATTAATGCAAAGTAGCTCAATTGGGCCTGTGGTTAGCAGCATCGATCCCTACAGTGAACCTGGGCAGGACCCTCCTGGGGTTCTGTCCTGGGTGAACGTGGAATGTCACATTCTCTGCCGTCGAGTCGAAGAAGGAGGCCTTCCGAGCAATGCTTGTGAAACGCGTGCCTCTTCAATGTTGCGTGGAAAGTGTGTTCAATACCTCTGGATTGGCAAACCGGGGTGGTGGTCCTATCTTTAAGAAAGGGGATCAGAGAGTGTGTTCCAACTACAGAGGGATCACACTCCTTAGCATCCAAGGTAAAGCCTGTGCCAGGGTTCTGGAGAGGAGACTTCGACCATTAGTCGAACCACAGATTCAGGAGGAACAATGCGGTTTCCGTCCTGGCTGTGGAACCATGGGCCAGCTTTCTCCCCTCTCACAGATAATTGAGGGGTCATGGGAGTTGGCTAATCCAGTCTACATTTGTTTTGTAGATCTGGAGAAAGCCTATGACCATGTACCCTGAGATTTACTGTGGAAGGTGCTGCGGGAGTGTGGGGTGCCGGTGTCTTTTTTTAGAGCAATCCGGTCTCTCTATTCCAAGAGCGAGAGCTGTGTCTGTATACTTGAAGTCGAATCCGTTCAATGTGGTCGTTGAAGTGTCAAAGGCTCGCCGACAGGAGTTCACGGGACAGACCTAGGTGTCATGGGCTGCCTGAACGGAATTACTGGCAGACGCACCACCCGTGTTCCCTACTGTGCCAACTTGCTGTGTTTCATCATCACAACCGCTACCATCATCATCACCGCTACCTTCAGCGTCGTCATCATCACGCATTCTCTTAGAAACCGTAACTACAAACCCCTTTCAATTTCCAAATCACCGCTGATTGCAGGCAGCTCGCCGTGAAAACGGAGTCTGTAACTTTAAGACAGGATGCCGTGGATGTCGTCCGTCACGGGGGGGGGGCGTAATCAACATCACAGCGGATACATTACATTCTCGAGTAAATTAAAATCCCCAGTAATGTTGGCGTTGGCAGCGAGCGTCGCGGGCGAGCGTTCGACGAGACGTCACTCAGTTTCAAGCCGCGCTCGGGTTCCAGTGATGTCGCGTGTCACAAAGCTGACGATTATCGCGCTATTTTCTGTGCTCGCGGCGCGGCTGACGGGTTGATTCCCGCGTGCTTCTGCCGAGCGGCGACCACGCGGCACGCTCTCCTCTGCGGGTCTTCGGCCACGCTTCGCTCCTCAGCGTCTCCCGCGGCGCCGCGCGTCGCCACTGCTCCGTATCTCTGTTTCGCGACGTCTCGCCTCCCACGCTTGGAGGCGTCGTCAGCGTCGCGAAGTGTAGAAGGAACGCACGACACGGCTGTCGCGAAAGAACACCTGTGGGGAACGATTGTCGTACATGAAGATGTGACAAACATACACCAATGTAGTGATGTAGGTTTGCACTGCTCGATTCATGATGTTTGCTCTTCAGAGCTGGTCTTTCGGGATAGCCGTGTCACTTTCGGGATAGCCGTGTCGCGAGGGAGATCGCTCGACACGGCTAACCCAAAAGAACAGCTCGCAAGAGGAACCATCAAACATACACGAGTAAACATCGCGACTCGCAGCACCGCGTCTCTTGCGAGAGACGGATTTCGCGACCGCGCCGGGCACGCGACACCCCGTGACGTCGGTGTGACGTCGCTTCGTCGATCGCCCGGAGTCCGACTCACAGAGCGCGCATTGATTGGCCGCGAGTGCCGCCCCGACGGATTCTGTTACAGCCCTCAGTTTGTTATTTATAGATATTTTTCTCTAAATGGAATACTTAAGATAAAGTGCAACACGCGGCGCTAACGGCTCGTCTAATAATATCGAGCAAACGCACGATGCCACTGTTGTGTACTGTAGAGCCGCCATTCGCAACCGGTGGGTCGCGACCCATCAGTGGCCCGCGAGCGCCACCTGATGGTCTGTGGAGACCAGACCCGAGTGGGCCGAGTGGGCCTTGAGGTGCAAACGGTTGAGAACCCGTGACTTAGAGTAAAGACGTGGCAGCACAGAAGTCCGGTAAAATGATATGGAGACGTCTTAGTATTACAGCAGGAAACACCCAGTGAGCCAGCAAGCTCTGCCAGCGGGATTCCTGCGACGGAACAAACGTACGCATTGTCTCACACGATGACGGATCATATATCCACCCCCTCCTCCCCGCCGCGACCCCACGTGGCGCGGATGAGCGACGCGGCGCCGTGATTCAGCAGAAGCTATCGCCAGGCAACGTTGCGAGGCCAATACGCGGCTCCGGACCCGCGTGCCAGGCCAGGTGCACCTTGAGGCCACCTGAAGGGCTGAAGGCTCACCGGCCGGTCACGGGACAGACCCGCGTGCCATCTGCTCAGGTGTAATGGTTTGCCTTATGCAATAGATAGGTCGCCGGTTCGATCTCCCGGCGCGGCAGTTGAAGCATTAGTTTAATACATCCGCTCCCCACGCCTCTGTCAGCCCAGCGGTGTAACAGCGGTGTAAGCGGCCGATTTGTCATATTATATGAGAAATGCGTGTGGCTGGCTGGCATGACGTCCCGCTGGGAGGGAGCGAGAGCGGGAGGGAGGGGACGCGGGTTGACTTCGCCGCTGTGTATAAACCCACACTGCGTGGACTCGCCCGCAGAGACACGTGTCCTCACAGTGGGCCCCACAGCGACCGTCCCCGTCCGTCACAGCAACGCGCCCCGCGCGTGTGGGAGGCGGAGGCCCTGACAGGCACTCGCGCCTGTGTCGCGTCCCCGCGCTCTGATTGACACTCGACCGAGACGGAGCAAAAGCATCTCCCCGCCCGAGCGAGCTCTTGATGAGACGATCATCTCTGTCGTTATACACTCCCGCCTGGGCCGAGCCAGCCAGGTTAAATTCCACGTTCCCATGGCAGGGGGCTGTGAGCTCGCTGTCCGTCTGGTTAAGTGGCGACTACAGCGAGGCGGCGCGGGCCGGCGGGGGTTAGCGGAGCTGTCCAGCGTAGCGCCAGAGTCCAATTAGGGCGGCGCAATTATCTGGGCGCTATTGCGAATTAACCACTCTGTGTGCTGCCAGCGTTGTGTCAGGGGGGAGGGGAGTGGGGGGGGGGCACACTCCGTCACCCTCCTCCGCCTGCGCGCCACGCGGGCCACATCTGAATGAAGCAAGTCAGTTTGTATTTAAGCTGGAAAGAACTGTTGAGCCGTCTAGCTCTTTTGAACAGTTATCCGGCGGGGAGAGGCCAGCAAGTTACAACATCTCAGGGCACGGGGGGAGCAATTTAATCAGGACAATCAACCTAGGCAGCATGTCCTTGGACTGCGGGAGGAAACCGGAGTACCCGGCGAAAACCCACGCAGAAACGGGGATAACGTGTGAACTGCCCACAGAAAGGTACACGAGCCGGGAATCGAACCTGAGTTTTCTTGCTGTGAGGCGGTATCACTGCTCACCGTGCCGCCGGATGGACACAGCGCCATAGTACCGACCGATGAATTGCACAGAAGGAGGAACTGACGGATTAGCGAGAACACGCTGGGGAAAGACATCGTTCAAACTGCTAAGACAAAACAGGGGCCTTGGGCCGGAGCCGTGGCGGCGTGACGGGGCGACAGCCGATGGTCGCGACCAATGACGGAACGCGTCCGAGGGGACGTGGGCCGGGGAGATGGAGCGATGCTGACGGCGGCTCGCGTGCGGCTGCTGGGTGGATCATTACACCCGGCAGTGAATCGACCACGGCTGAGATGATGATGATGATCTGGTCAACGGTTTGAGATTGACAGCCACGGAGACGCTGTGAGCGATTGCCAATCGCCCATCGGTCACCGGTGTTGAGTGGAGACAGCCTCCTCTGCCGGGAGGCGGCTCTGCCCGGAACGTTAACGAGCGGCGCGCCGAACCGGTTTCCTGAGCTCACGGAGAGCGGGACGAGAGCCACTCTTCAGCACCGACGGTGGGAGAGCGGGGAGGAAGAAGATTATTTCCCCCTCCTCTCCCGCTTTCTGCCGCTCTCTCTCCCGTTCTCTCCCGCGCTGGTCTCTCTGCCGTGCAGCAGCATTGCGCAGGGGCTGCCATTGGCTGACTTTTTGCGCGTCGGTTGTTCCGCTCTCGGCGGCTCGAGACGAGACCCGGGACGGAGTCGCGACGTCCACCCGGCGCCGGCGCCTCCATGCGGGGGAGATGCGGTGTCTCACCGCATCCCGTCACCGCCTCCAGCGCGGCCACTCGCCCACTCATCCACTCGTGCCCCACACCCCACCACTCCTCCTGCCAGCCCAGATGCCCCCGTTTCACGCCCACAGACTGACTGCCAAACCCGGGCAAAGCTCCGCGCAAACATTATCCCGTTGCATAATGCGTATAACCTTACATAGCGCTCGTCGTCTTGCTCGTCGTCTTGCTCAGGCGGCCCGTGGCTGACTGTAAGACACATCGGCTGCCCTAACATACAGAGGCTGTGTGATGCCGATGCGGTTTCATTTCATTGGTTTGATTTTCCACGTTCAGAAGGTGTTCGACAGAGGGAGGAGGGCCCAACGGACGCATCGGCCAAACCGCGGCGTCTCTCTGCAGCAGCAGCAGCAGTAGTGGCCGCAGCAGCGCCGCGGGATCTGATTTAGATGTTCCGAACGAAAATAGATGTTTTCCCAAAAAGGTCTTTTCGAGGCGAAACACGGCACGCGCGGTCCCTACATGGGCTCGTGTTGAGACATACACGGGCGCCCTGTGGGCGCGTGGGAGTCAGCGATCCGTGGGGAGCGGTGGCGCAGCGGTTAGCGCGCCGCGATACGAACACGGCTGTGACTCGAGTTCGATTCCCGCTCCGCGGCCAATACACCGATCACGATTTATCTATGAAGGTCGACAGGGTACACGAGGGGGTGTGTGACCAGCACCACGCACCGGGTACCAATTTGAGGCCGAGCCGACCTACTGGAGGCCAGCACCGGGTTCATAAAATCGTCAGTGGCGTCGGCCGTGATCGGATATCGAACTCGGGACGCTGCACCACCGTTGCCTACGTGTACAGGGCTGAGAGGAGCGCCCTGCATGGCCCACGGCTACAGACAGAGACCCCGACAACGGACCCTGTTTCAGCCTCCGGGGAGTCGAGTGGGTCGAGTTGCCTCCGCGGCTGCCCGACTCGCCACCCGCGGGGAGGGGAGACGGGGCGGGCGGCTGTGGCAAGGCCGACTGGGAATTGTTGATTGCGGTAATTTGCTATTGAAGGTCGTGCTTTGATCCGAGAGTCTACGGCGAGTCCGCGGTGTCGCGTGTGGAACGTGGCTGCGTGTTTACTGTACCGCTGTCACGCGCAGCGTGGACGGGTGAACGCGCATCACTATCATCACCATCATCACCATCGTCATCATCGGCCACGATCGACATCCTCTCCGGGCTGTGACGTGACGCGACGATCCACTCTGCTCCCGTCGGTCACCCCGGGTGGTGACGCGCGTTCCTCGCAGCGCCAGAAGGACCTGCGTTCGATTCCCGACTCGGGCGCCGTTCTGCGTGGACTCTGTATGAGAATTGCTCTCCATAGCTGTTCTTTCGGGATGGCCGTGGCGAGTGTTCCTCCTCTCTCTTTGGCGACGCCTCGCCTCCCGCGTTGGAGGCTTCGTCATCAAGCGTTCTGAACGTGGGAGGCGAAACGTCGACACGGCTATCCCGAAAGAGCAGTTATGGCAAACAATTCTCACGCATCGAGCCGTGACAACCCTTCATCAGTACCTTGGAGTCTATATGTTCTCCACCTGTTCTGCATGTGTTTCCTCCAGGTTCTCCCGTTTCCTGCTAAGAACAAACACATCGTGACCGGTTTTGGCCAGCCATCCCAACGCTGTTGAACGTTACAGACTCCGTAACGTCTTTCAATGTGTGGGTAGAGGTGGTGGGTCGCCACAACCATGCCCGGCATCCTTTGTCTCACGAGTGTCGATGTTTACACACCCCACCAGGCACTCATTTAAAGCCGAGTCGAGCTTGGGGAGGTCCTGGACCGGTTCACAAAATGGCCACGGGTGTGTTGGCCATCAGTGGGAATTGAACTCGGGGCGCCGGGTTCGTAGCGTGGCGCTCTAACCGCTGCACCGCCGTTCCCCCCTCTCTCCTCCGTACAGGACCCTCATGCAGACGAGTGTTGAGACTCAGAGAGCCCGTGTAAACAGGCGGAGTGACGCGACCGGACAGGGCGAGCAGAGTCGCGCCGACACAACACGCGTTGTTTGTGCTGCGGGAAATCACGATAAATCTTTACCGTCTTGTTAGTGCAGCCGGTTAGAAATACGAGGCCTTGAGGCAAGGGGGCGGGGCGACAGGGGGGTCGGGGGGTGGGGGGATGAGGGGGTAACGTGCTCCCCCGGCGTTAGTTAATTCCCCGTGACAGCGTGAGATGATTGAATCCGTGAGGAACCGCGCCGATTTTGAAGGTCACGGTGGGTTTCAGGGCCACGCGCTCCGTGCGCCGCTGCTTCACGTCGGTTCCTTAGGGCCAGGTGCTTCGTCAACTGCCAGAGGGGATCGATCTATATGCACTGGCCCCGTAGGTGTATATAGGACCTACACAGGACTCATAGTCCTAGGGCCCATAGACCTAGAGCCGCTGTTGCGAACCGGTGGTTCGCAACCCCTGAGTGGGCCCCGAGTGCCGCCTCCGTGCGGTGCACCGGGTCGGCCGGGCCTGGCGGCCGCCCAATCCGCACCTATTACCGGGATTGGAGGCGGCGGGGTTGGGAACACGCCGCGTCTCAACCCCGCGGAGTGGCGACTTTAATCATGGCCCCATCATCGCTGGGAAAGCACTCGGCGGAGCGACTCGCTCGTCTTAAATCGAGGGTTCGTCCCTCGAGTCATCCCATGAGCTTAGGGTACGAGTGTGGAGCCCTATCCTCGTGTACCACTTGGATACATAGATAGACAAATCTTATTACAGTAGAAAAATACCCTGTGAGCTTGCAAGCTCTGAAAGCGGGATTCCTGCATCGACACAACAGACGTGTAGTGGCTGCTCGCGTGCTCACGCCGCCACGGTCTGTGCGAGTGTTTGGCGTGTGCGTGATGGGGAGCGGTAGCGCCGGAGTGAGTGCGCGGTGCTCCGAACCCACTCACAGCCAACACCGGTGACGATTATTTTACCCACTTCTTGGTCTTATCGAGGTCACCTCGGCATAACTGGTGCGGCGTGTAAACATCAGTGGTGGGGAGACAAAGGCGGCCGGGCGTGGTACTAGCCACACCACCCCCTCGTGTGCCGTGCTGGCCTTCTTAGACTCTCACTAACGGCTCTTTCTCCGGCAGTGTGGTGGAGTCTATATGGGGGATCTTTGTCTTTGTGTCGCAGAGGCCCGAGGAGGAGGCGGTGGTCGACAGGGGTGGGACTCGCTCCGTGCTCACCACCAACTTTGAGAAGGAGGAGCTCGAAGGTGAGGACTCCTCGCGATCATTCATTTGTCGACATTGGGAATTGCTCTCGGGCGGCACGGTGACATAGCGGTGAGTAGCGCTGTCGCCTCACAGCAAGAAGAGCCCGGGTTCGAATCCCGGCTCAGGTGCCTTTCTGTGCGGAGTTTGCATGTTCTACCCGTGTCCGCGTGGGTTTTCGCCGGGCACTCCGGTTTCCTCTCACAGTCCAAAGACACGCTGCTGCTGCTGCTGCATAGGTTTATTGGCCCGCGATCACTGCCCCCATCCGGGAATCGAACGCGGGAGCTTCTTTCTGTGAGGCGGCAGCGCTACTCACCGCGCCACCATGCCCCCCCGGATCCCTCCAAACACCGACTTGATTTGATTGTAGGGATTAGAAGCCGGGGTGGGGGGGGGGGCAGCATTAAGTAACAAGCGGCTCAGGCGCCGCCACACCCCCTCCATCCCGCGGCCACCCGGCCTGTTATGAGAGCTGCACGGCGCCTGGGTGACGCGGCGTAATGCGAGTGACTGAGCTGCTGCGGCTCTCGCCACAGTGGGTGACTTATCGCTCGTCCCGTGTCACGCCGGGAGGAGGCGTCCCGCACAGCGCCCACGCCACCCACGCCAGCGTCCAGAGCTGTGGCTCGCAACCTTCACCGCTCCACATGTTCTGACACCCATTATTAATAAACACACATGTAATGCAAAACATAAATAATACAATAAATGCAAACATCGGGCACGTGCCGCACCGCAGGTTTGGAATCACCGCACAAAAACAAGGCACTCGGACATACTTAACAATCTTCAAGCAGCGAATATTGACAGAAGATTCGTACAGGGTAAGGGCGCAGCACTGCACTTGCGCGCTCACGGCACTGCCGTCAGGAGCGCTCTCGGCCAGAACGTGCCACAGAGAGCCCCTCTCGAGGGTGCTTTTGCTTCCTCTTCCACGTTGGCGAGTACGTCTTAGGAGAGGCACCAACACTCTCACCACGGAAAGGGTGTTTACAAACGGAAGATAACCAGAACGACAAGAGGAATATTGCCGTTCAGTCCGTCGCTACGTAGAAGGCCCGTTGCTCGGAACGTCGCCTCTATTACACCGTTCCCTTGACGGCCACCGTGTTATTGGCGGATGTGCTGCTTGTGTTGACATCTCAAGGAGTGTTTGCTTTCCACGTGGTGAGAAACTGTAGTCAATCCATCCACGGGAGCTTCCGCCAGCAGTGACTCGAGCGAGAGGTTGCAGGGCTGCGCCTTTACCTTGCTGGCCCGGAGACACCAACTCTGGTCCCAGATTGGGGTCACGTGGAGGTAACCTGGAGACTGCTCGCGCGTCATTAGGGGATGGGTTCAGGTAAATAAGGTCACCAAAGGTCACGTGTGGAATCTACATAATTAAAAGGAGATTAGGCCACCGCACGGCACGGAGAGAGGCAGACATTCGTGTTATGATCGCAAATCAATTTATCCGTCGCGTTCAAACCTAATAACACGCTCGTTTTAATTCTGTCCGCCGCCGGTGTAAGCGCGCAAGCTCATAAGCCCCGAATTCCGGTGTGTTGTACGAATCTGTGATATATGAGAATGTGACAATCATCCGCAATGCCGATCAGCGTGTTTTTCATATTTTATTAAACATGATTAAATCGTTCATTGGTTCTAATACCCATGAATGTGAAGAAGTGTTTTTATTAAACGACACGTAGGAGTGGTATTATTATATAGCACTATGACCGGTGGCCGGGGTGAAATCTGATTAGTCATTGTATAAGTGGGAACCCCGGCACCTCGATGACGCTGTCGATCACAACCGTTCCTCCGACTGCGAGAGTTTCGAGTTTTTGTTGGCTCTCTCCCCCTCTCTCTGACGCTCCCTGTTTCATCGCGCTGTTTGATCGTCGACAATCATCCCCGGATTGGTGGACTTGAAAGGCCCGTCCCGCGGCCTCCCACCTTCATCCGCCGCTCACTCTGTCACCGCTCATGCCGAGGTCAGAGCGCTGGGACGGCTGGGTTTGATGCCAGGCCTTCCCCTGCTGGACAACTGTTAACAAGAGCTACATAGCTCAACGGCAAGGGTCGCAGCTGTCTGTGAGAGAGCTCCAAATGGATTGTTCACTCCACGTTCAGGTTTACGTTGCTGATCAAGGTGAGAAGTCAAGACAGACGCGTCTCCGTCACCTGGATCTCGAACAGCGCGATCGGGACAACACTGGCGAACGAGACTAAAATACAACACGCCCGCTGCCTGCAATCATTACCTATTCTCTTTGTTGTTGTTTGTTGTTGTCGGCGGCGTTAGAAGGGGGCATTATTTTCACTCGGCGGTCCCAGGGCTCGGAGCAGCCGCCCCAGAGGCGCTGGCGCCGCGACCTCCGGTGACCTTTGAGCGACCGAGTGGTGCTTATTGCGGCGCCGCGTTGATCCCCAGAAAGATGTCTCGCCCTGGTTCCCGCGACTCCCCCGGGCAGGGCCGACATTTGGTTCCCGGCGAGAGTCACTCGCGGCACCGCCGCTTCCACCGCCGCGCGGCGACCCGGCTGAATGTCGCCACCACACGGCGGGGGGAGCGGTGGTCTGGGGATCGGTGTGGCCTTTAAACCCGCCTTGTTGCGCCACCGGGTATGGCCAGGGAAACAATCACCCACGCACCCGGGTCCGCGTGTCCTTTAGGACCCTTTACACACTCATAGAGATACAATAGAGACTGAAATAGAGTCTCGTATACATGCACAGAGACTCAGAGATGCGTAGAGCTACATAGAGACTCATAGAGATGCGCGGAGACTCATAGAGTTACATCATCATCATCATCATCATCATTTTCAGAAACCGCTTAATCCTATACAGGGTCGCGGTGAGCCGGAGCCTATCCCGGCAGACACAGGGCGCAAGGCAGGGGAACACCAAGGATGGGTTACATAGAGAGTGAAATAGTCTCATATAGATACATCGAGACTCATAGAGAAACATAGGGTCCAGGAGTCCTCTCCCAGAAAATGTTCAGTTTATGAGAACGCATTCCTTGAATTTCTGTTACTTCGGAGATGTAAAATAACCACCCGGATTCATGGCCCCCGGGTGGTTATTCCCGTGCGCTCCCGGCCAATCCCACCGCTGAGAGCGGCGTTGGGCGTTCCTCCGCGACGGGGCCTTCACGCCCGGTTTTGTGCGAGGTGCTTTGGCGCTCTCTGCTGGGCCCGAACGAGCGGCGCGCTGGGCCAGCATGCGTTATAGGGCCCCACGTTTTACTACTACGCCACCCTGCCAACATACGCAGGGGGGGAACTTTGTGCTGTTTGTGCGTGTATTTGTTTGTATTTATGTGTGTTTGTGTGTCGACGAGCCTTCGACACTTCACGTGGCCTCGGGGTGCATGTGGCCTGGCACAGGCGACGTCGTGACGTCACCGCCACTTAGTGGCGAAAGACGGTTGTTTGTTTGTGTGTGAGGTGCTCGCTGACAGCACTTAACCCGACAGTGTGTTAATGCTATACGGGGAATCTTGCGTGCCTCCGTGCGGAGCGGTGTTGTAGCGGTTAGCGCGCTGCGAATCTGGCCACCCGAGTTCGAATCCCGCTCATGGCCAGCGCCACTGACGATTTTCTAAACCGGTCCTGTGCCAGCCCTAGGCCGACTCAGCCTCAAACGAGTACCTGGTGCAGTTTGTAAACATCGCCACAAAGGCAGCCGGGCATGGTGCTGACTAGCCACCCCCTTCATAGATGCTACTCGCTAACAGGACTTGACCCTGCGGTCTGTGAGGGCTACACGGGGGATTTGTTGTCTGTGTGCCCGCAGCCCACCGCGCCATCTACGTGGGCGTGCACGTGCCGCTGGGCCACCGGAGCCACCGGCGCCACCACCGGCGCGGCCACCGCCACCACCGGCGCAGAGAGAAGGGCAAGGATGCGACGGCCGAGGGGGAGGATGAGGAGGAGGAGGCGCAGGCATACGCGGGCCGCGAGGGTGAGCGCTCGACACACGGTCACGACTACAGCACAACATTAGCTAGTGAACCGGCGAGCGCTGGATGCGGGATTCCTGCGACACAGCGCTGGCGCCTGTCTCTGACGCTGAATGAGGTGAAGGGGAATAGGCGTCGGGAGAAGAGTGAGGAGGAGTGGCGGGTGGGGGAGCAGGAGGGGCATGAGGACGGGGAGGGTGAGTGGCTTTGAGGTGCACCTGGCCTGGCACAGGCGCCGTGGTGACGTCACCGCCACTTCGTAGCGAACAGCGGTTGTTGTTGAGGTGTTCATCTGTCTGGCTCTGTGTAAGTTCACGTGCAGTGCGTCCCACGTGATCCCCCCGTTCCTGTCGCCCCCCCCCGCAACATCCCGCCTTGGGGACGATCCGCGCTCTCCTCTCAATCCAGTCATCCATCCATCATCAGATACCACTTAATCCTGAATGGGGTCGCGGTGAGCCAGAGCCTGGCCCGGCAGGCACGGGGCACAAGGTAGGGCTATTATACCCAGTATGGAACGCCAGCCCATCATAGGGTACCGGGGGCAATTTAGTCAATCCAGTCAATTCATCCCCAACCAAAGGGAGGAGAGACTCGCTGAGCGACCCGCGATCCCGGAGCCCGGGGGCCGCTAGCCGGGACCCGCTAGCCCAGGGCGGCTAGCCGGGGCCGCTAGCCGGCGCCGCGCTGTCCGCTCAGGTCTCGAGAACAGGTGCGCTCAGCGGAAAGCGGGCCGGCTATAATTGGCTATTTCCCCTCGCTCGTCACGTGCCGTGGAGGTGGCGCGGCCGCCGTGCGCCCGCGTTGCTAGGCTGCTCCCATTGAGCCATGACAACTGCCGGAGCCGGTAAGTCGGAGAAACTATCTTCCAGCAGCATGCAACTGCGCCAGCGATCGATCGTTCGCGCCGGGGAGCCGCCGAGCCGGGGAGCCACGGAGCCGGGGAGCCGGGGAGCCGGGGAGCCGTGGCGCCCCTCCTCGGGGGTGGGAGGGCAGAGGGGCGCTCGTCAGTCTGGGCGCATCTTTTATCTTTGTAACGGTGGCAGGGGTGGTGCAGCCTGGTGGTAGTGGGTGGTGGCTGGTATACGGGGGATCTTTGTGTTTGGTGGCTGTCCGTGGCGCACAGTTGTCCCTGATGCTGTCGGCTACTGTCTCAGTGGCCCGGCTTGTCAAACAAGGCCAGCTGGGCTTTGGGGGGCGCCGGCCCACGGAGGG
>JAZEWU010000020.1:7839672-7858479 GCA_036362915.1 Geotria australis
CCCCCCCCCCCCCCGCCCCGCTCGTGTACGCGGCGACTGCGAGGCTACGTTCCATCGCAGCCAGCGGGGTTGATGAAGCGAACGAGTACCGTTTCGGTACCTTTAGTCACCGGAGAGAGACGATGCGCCGAGTACGATGAGACGTGGATTTCTACGCCGGTGGGGATCGCGAGGTGTGTCGGCGTGCGCCGGCAACTCGGAGCTCCGCACGCCACACCTCGTCTCAACCATTCCAACGCCCAGCTGTGGATCAGTCTAGGCCCGCCGTTCTCAACCGGTGGGTCGCGACCCATCAGTGAGCCGCGAGCACCACATAGCGGTCCGTGGAGACCAGACCCAGACCCGAGTGGGCCAAGTGGGCCTTCCCGTGCGATAGATTGACAACCCTTGGCCTAGGGGACCCCCTTGCTAGAAGCCGCTATCCGCTTGCAGCAGCGGCAGCAGCAGCAGCATCCAGGAGGGGGCGAATCGTGCGTGCGTGTGTGTCTTGTGCGTGTGTCTTGTGCGTGTGTGCGTGTGTTCAGGACAAGCGCAAGAACCCGCCGCTCCCCAACGGCAACGCGGCGGAGGGCGGCAACGGAGGAGGGGACTCGGAGGGCCTCGGGGGCCAGCCGGGCCACGCTGCGGGGCCCGAACTCATGCGGACCGGTCGGTGAGTCCGTCACCATCCCAATCGGAGCCTCGCCTCGGCGTCGACACGACTCGGAGGCGCGGGGAAACACTCGCTAAATTAAGCGTGCGATAACATCACAGTATTTAGGACGCGGCGTGTGGCAATATGTTGGCGCCGGCAAACCACCTGGCCGCCTCCGCCGCCTCTCTGCGGTTTCCTCGCTACGCCTCTGAGTCATTCTCTCTTACGAATTAATACCTTCGAAATCGAATGAATATGTGCCGCGCATTATAAATATAGTAAAGAAAAAACAAAGAAGGTGGGGGTGGGAAGGCAGCCACGCGGTTAGCCAGCGACAAGCGGCCGGGTCTCTGTGTTGTCTCCACCGGCCGCAGGTTGTTTGGGGGGCTCGTGCTTGACCTGAAACGGAAGCTGCCGTGGTACTGGAGCGACTTCCGCGACGCGCTCAGCCTGCAGTGCCTCGCCTCCTTCCTCTTCCTCTACTGCGCCTGCATGTCGCCCGTCATCACCTTCGGTGGCCTGCTCGGGGAGGCCACCGAGGGCCGCATCGTGAGTCCCGCCGCCAACGACCCCGCGACGCCCGCAGCTCGCGGGGTCGTTGGCGGCGTCGTCGTCGGTGTTGTTGCCGGCGCTAGCAGTCGCTATCCGGGCCGACCCGGGTTGGCAGGTGGGGGTATTGGAGCGGAATATTTTCGGCCGGATAAGATAGATGTTTATTATTAATAATAATACTGTCGACGATCCACCGCCCGAGACGGCACGCGTGCACGAGTGGCTCTCCCCTCTCCCACCGACGCGGGTTCTCCGTGTCCCCGTACCGCGTGTGACTCGGTGCCGCCCGCCCGCCCGCGCGCGCGTCGCGAGCGAGCAGAGTGCCATCGAGTCGCTGCTGGGCGCCTCCATGACGGGCATCATCTACTCGCTGTTTGCGGGGCAGCCGCTCACCATCCTGGGCAGCACGGGGCCCGTGCTCGTCTTCGAGAAGATCCTCTACAAGTTCTGCAAGTACGAGCGGGCGGGCGGGCGGGCGGCACCGTCGCGCGGCACACGATGTCACCGCCGCGTTCCCGGCGCACGGCGAGCTGTCGGCGTGTTTTCATCGGTGCGTCGCCACGCGCCGCGGCGCTTCCTGAGAATGTGTCCTCTCGTCTAGTAACGCGAGCGACGGGGTGCGTGCGTTAGCGAGCGTGCGCGGGCGGGTGAGCTGGCGAGCGGAAGAGCGCGTGGGTAACCTAGCGAGCGATCGAGCGAGCGAGCGAGCAGCCAAACGAGCGAGCGGACAGGCACGATAGCGAGCGCATTGAGCGCGAGCGATCGAGCGGATTGGGTGACCTAGCAAGTCAGATTTATCGGCGAGCGGCCGAGCGTGCAGGCGAGTTGGCGGGTGAGCGAGTGGGCGTGCGGGCGAGCGAGCGAGTGGCCGAGCGGACGAGCAACCCGGGCGACGCGCCCGTCGGTGTGGCAGGGACTACGAGCTGTCGTACCTGTCTCTGCGCGCCTGCATCGGGCTGTGGACGGCGTTCTACTGCCTCCTGCTGGTGGCCACGGACGCCAGCTCGCTCGTCTGCTACATCACGCGCTTCACCGAGGAGGCCTTCGCCGCCCTCATCTGCATCATCTTCATCTACGAGGCGCTGGAGAAGCTCGTGCACCTGGGCGAGACCTACCCCGTCAACTCGCACAACTCGCTCGACCACCTCACCAACTACAAGTGAGTCGCGACAACCGCCGGCGCCCGGGCCGAAGGGGCATCGGTGGGCGTCGACGGGCAGCGGGGGGGCAGTGGGGGGGCAGCGCAGCGCAGCTGGGGCAGCTGGGGTGGAGGGATGGAGAACGGCGGGGAGCGGGGTAGCGTTTTATATCGGCTGCCAACGGGTAAAGTGGGGAGCGAAGCCGCACCTCGCGGAGCCACGAGGTGTCGCTGTAGACGTTGTGAACCCGACACAAACGACGCTCGGCGATCTGGCGATCGTTACGGGAACCGATACCGCGTCGAGACGGGGTCCGCTCCGAACACCCGGTGTCGTGTCGCGGGGCCAATGAACACATCGCGGGACACGGTGTGGCACGTGACCCCCACCACCGCACGACCGCCACCGCGCTCTAAGCCCGCCGTTCTCACCCGGTGGGCCGCGAGCGCCACCTAGCGGTCCGTGGAGACCAGACCCGAGCGGGCCACGTGGGCCTTGAGGTGCGCGAGGTAGAGAACCGCCGCTGTGTAAACAACCGCCGCGGCCGCCGCCACGCTCGCCGCCGGCGACGCGGCGCTCGCCCACGCCGGCCGAGCGGACGGCGGCCTCGACCCGGGACCGGGCCTGGTCGGACCGGGTCGGACCGGATCGGGCCCGGGCCCCGCCGCGTGCGGGAACCGCCGGTGACCCGCAGCCGCCCCGCCGTGTTCCCAGGTGCACGTGCACGGCCCCCGCCAACCCCGAGAACCGCACGCTGCAGTTCTGGAGCCGCAACAACCTGACGGCCGACAGCGTGCCCTGGGGGAACCTCAGCGTGTCCGTGAGTCGCCCTCATCATCGTCATCGTCACCATCATTGGCGTCGATGACCGTGACCTGTTCGTGGCCGTGCTCCCGCGTATGTTGTGCGCGACGAGAGGCGCTTGGGTTTGGGTTTGGCTCCGACTCTCATCATTTGCATCCGCATGATCAATGCCGGTGTCCCAGTTACATTCACAACACCGTCTCCCCTCTCGTCGCCGCTGTTGACTAAAACATCCGGACGTTGACTTGAAATGTACTCTGAAATATCGAAAGGTCCCTCGTGAAGGAGCCTCGAGACTCAGAGAGGCTTCCTCGGATTAACAGGCCGTCGGCACGAGAGCAGAGCCTGCGGCCCTTGACTTCGGCGCTTCCCACGTCTGTGGCTCCTTCTCCTCTCCCCTCTCCTCCCCGCACCCCTCCGCTAACCCCGCCGAGCCACAGGAGTGCTCGTGGTTCCACGGCGAGTTCGCGGGCCGGGCGTGCGGCCACGAGGGGCCCTACGTCCCCGACGTGCTCTTCTGGTCGGTCATCCTCTTCTTCTGCACCTTCTTCCTGTCGGCCTTCCTCAAGGACTTCAAGACGATGCGCTACTTCCCCACCAAGGTGCGTCGTCGCATCGCCGCTCCCCGCGCGGCGGGCGCGCCCGCGGGATCGCTCCGGAAGCGGCACGGATTCATTTCCACCGTCGCGCAACCAGCTGCGTATAATGGAGCAAGTGTTTTTTTACGATCGTCGCTTTTCGAAGCTTTTCTTTCGTGATATCCGTGCCGCCGAGCGCTTCCGCTCTCTCCACCTCGCGACGTTGCGCCTCCCTCGTCGGGGGCGTCTCGGAGCGCTCGCTGACGCGGCTATCCCGAAAGAACGGCTTTGAAAAGCAACCGTCGTGCGTCGGGCCGTGAAAACCCTACATCAAGTGTGTTAATGTACGTCCGTCCGTACTGAGGCAAAATTTGGCCAAGCCGTGTCGCCGTATAGCGGGCTGTTTAACCGCCGCCGCCGCCGCCGCGCGCGAGCGTGTTTACGCGCGGGCCCGCGGGCCGCCGCCCTGAGCGCCTCTCCCCGCGACCAGGTGCGCGCCATCGTGAGCGACTTCGCCGTCTTCCTCACCATCCTCACCATGGTGCTCGTCGACTACGCTCTCGGCATCCCCTCGCCCAAGCTGCAGGTCCCCAGCGTCTTCAAGGTTTGACCCCGCCCGTCCCCTCGCCTCCCCTTTCCTCCCCAGCTCCTATCCTCCCCCGCCTCTGCACTCTTCCTTTCCTTCCCTACCCTGCCTCCCCCACCCCTCTGCGGTTTCTTCGCTATGCCTCCGAGTCGTTCTCTCTTCGAACGAATACCTTCGACATTGAACGAATGCGCGCCACGCGTCACAAATAGGGTTTACGTTATTATTGTCATTGCGGGCCGAACCGCGAACGCGCGCGTCACGCGGCGAGCGCGGGACTGCCGGCCCGCGTCGCCGCTGTCGCCGTTTGTCGTCGCAGCCGACGCGGGACGACCGCGGCTGGATCGTCGACCCCATCGGCTCCAACCCGTGGTGGACGATGCTGGCGGGCGCCATCCCCGCGCTGCTCTGCACCATCCTCATCTTCATGGACCAGCAGATCACCTCCGTCATCATCAACCGCAAGGAGCACAAGCTCAACGTAACGCCGCTAGCGCACCGCCGCCACCACGCGCGCGCGACGTCGGCGCCGGCCGCGCTCGATCCACTGCTGGATGAACGCACAAAAAGAGATATGCTACGTATTTGAGACGTTCTGCGTGCGTGCGCGTCGCTTTTGTCTGTACGCCCCCCCCGCGTCTGCGTGCGCGCGTGCGTCTGTTCACTCGCGCGTGTGCGTGCGTGCGTGCGTGGGTGCAGAAGGGCTGCGGGTACCACCTGGACCTGCTGTGCGTGGCGCTCATGCTGGGCGTGTGCTCGGTGATGGGGCTGCCGTGGTTCGTGGCGGCGACGGTGCTCTCCATCTCGCACGTCAACAGCCTCAAGCTGGAGTCGGAGTGCTCGGCGCCCGGCGAGCAGCCCAAGTTCCTGGGCATCCGCGAGCAGCGCTTCACGGGCCTCATGATCTTCCTGCTCATGGGCTGCTCCGTCTTCATGACCAACGTACTGCAGGTTTGTTGGGGCGGCGGGGGGGGGGCGGCGGGACTGTCCGGCGATCAGCGGGGGCGACGCTGTGGCGGCACTGCGGTGACGCCCGTGCCACGCGGCGCCAGAAATGCCTGGGTTCGATTCCCGACTCGGGGCCTGTTTGTCTGGAGTTTGTGTGTGCTCCCCCTGGAGTGCACGGGTTTCCTCCGGTTTCTCCCAATCTAACTGGTGAGAACGTCTCCCCCATAGCGTTTTGGTATTTGCCAAACTTCCCAGCGCTGAGAGACTGCGTGTAAATTACTCAATTGTGATGACACACTGCAGCAGCAGTAGCATCACCCCACTACTGCAGAAACCTAGAAGGACCCTCCTGATAAGGGGTCGTGAGACTCGTCGAGGCTTTCCTCGCGAAACCTGGACGAGAACCTTCCGGCAACGATCCCGTGACCGCGCGGACGCGGGTTGTGTCTCCGCAGTTCATCCCCATGCCGGTGCTGTACGGAGTGTTCCTCTACATGGGCGCCTCGTCGCTCAAGGGCATCCAGGTGGGCGCCCGCCCGCCTGCCCGCACGCCCGTGCCCACCGCCACCCGCGGCGCCCTCACCGACACTCTGACCTCCGCTCGGCGCACTGCACTGCGTCTTGTTTTGTTTTACTATTATTTAACTTGAAGGATTTCGTGACCAATGTTATCAATAGTATATCCCTTTGTTATGGGTTTGGTCATGGAAAAAATAAGTTTAGTAAACCTGTCTCCACCCGACATAGAATGTGTCGCGTGGATGCGGGCTTTACGACGCTGTGGATTCCACTGCTATGCCTCCTATATTGCTTTTGTATAGTTCGGTACGGTCGCTACGACTTTTGACCTCCGTTGGCGCGCGCTATCCGCGCGCAGTTCTTTGACCGGCTCAAGCTGTTCGGCATGCCGGCCAAGCACCAGCCCGACTTCATCTACCTGCGCCACGTGCCGCTGCGCAAGGTGCACCTGTTCACGGTGGTGCAGCTCACCTGCCTCGTGCTGCTCTGGGTCATCAAGGTGTCGCCGGCGGCCATCGTCTTCCCCATGATGGTACGCGCAACACCAGTGTCCCCCCTTCCGTCCGCTTTCGAAATGCCGCTCCTCCTCGTGAGTGTTGTGACGGCAGCAACAACGGAGGGCGGAGGAGCGACGCTCACAACAGCGAGCCGAGCGCCGAGCGGCCAAAGCACAGCAAGTTGGCACAGTAGGGAGCTCAGGTGGTGTATCTGCCGGTCATCTCAGTCAGGCAGCCCATGACACCTGGGTCTGTCCTGTGACCTCCTGTCGACGAGCCTTCGACACTTCACGTGGCCTCAAGGTGCATATGGCCTGGCACAGGCGACGTGGTGACGTCACCGCCACTTAGTGGCGAAAGACGGTTGTTATGTTATGTTATGTGGCGGCAGCATGCCGAGTAGGGCGCAGCAGACCTCCCTTTCCCTAGCGACAGACTCCAGCTCCTCCTGGAGGGATTCTCGGGCGGTGCCAGGCAACCTGCCAGTGGGTCCTGGGCCGGCCTCGACGCCGCCGCCCAGTTGGTTTAGTCCGCTAGAGTTCCAATGCCGTGCCGCTCTCTGATGCACTGGCGAGTCGCTCTCCGACAGTGGCGTGCTGCTCTCTAACGCGCCGGCACGCCGCTCTGCCACACGCCGCCGTGCTGAAGTACCAGAGAATCGACGCTTTTGGTTTCACGCGGCAATAACCCTTCCGATCGGGCCGTGTCGGGTGGAGGCGGCTTTACGACACTTTGACTTTACGTGACCCGACCCAAAAGCGCTTTGCTATGCGCAGAGCGCTCCACGCTGACTCGGCGGTCGCGGCGCCGCACGCCGCACCCCGGCGCGACCGGGTGCCGGCCGGGCGCCGACGGGGCCCTGGAGGTGTGTCCGTGTCGCGCGTCGCGGCGCCGCCCCTCGCCGCAGGTGCTGGCGCTCGTGTTCGTGCGCAAGCTCATGGACCTGTGCTTCACGAAGCGCGAGCTCAGCTGGCTCGACGACATCATGCCCGAGAGCAAAAAGAAGAAGATCGACGACGCGAAGAGGAAAGAGAAGCTGAAGGAGGTGAGCAGCGCCGTCGTTGGGTTGGGCGCGGGGGCCGCCCGGCGGGCTGGTGCGGCCGTCTGGCGGCGGAGGCGCTCCGCGGACCGCGTGGCCGACTGAAGCGCTGTTAGAAGCGGTCCGCTGTCGTGTAACGTTACTGCTCACGCGATCGTCTCGGCTCAGCCACCGCGATGCGAACTTCCACTTGTCGCTCGACATCAGTGCTCTCCGACCTTTTTAAACACGAGATCACTTTTAGAATCCAAATGCAACACAAGAACTACCCATAAAAAATGTACTTCACTAAAACTAAAAAAATATATACACTATACATAAAACTCACCTGCACTTAGTTTCTGGATCGATTCTCGAACCGGTCTCAGAATCGACTACCGATACGACCCTCCCTTTAATACACCTCTCCACTGCACGGCTCGCCATACGGCGAGCCCACAGCGGCGACACTAAGATCAACTCCGGCTTCGGCCCATCGATCGCGATCGACCGGTCGGAGACCACCGCCGCTCTCGAGCGCTGCGAGCCGTCCGGCGGGGAGAGTGGGGCGGCGCGGTGCGCGGTCGCGTCGTAGCGCGCCCGCCGACTGCCGACCGCGAGCGTTACCATGCGTGTCCCAGGAGACGGAGCGCATGCGGCACTGCCCCGAGTCGGAGAGCATCCACGTCCCCATGGAGGAGGTCAACCTCATCAAGGTCCCGGTGCTCAACGTGGAACAGAGGTAAAGCGACGAGCGACGCGCGCGGACCGCCACTCGCCGCGCGTGCGCCCGTCCGGGCGACGCTCCGTCGGCTAGAACGCACCGCTAACTTTGCCGTAAATCGGAGTAAAATATATAATGGCCGACGTTTCAGGCAACGGCCCTTCTTAGTGGTACGTGATCGCGCGCCACGAAGGAGGATCGTGGCCCGAAATGTCACCCGTTATTTGTTTTGTTTCTTTTAAGGCCGCGGTGTTATTGACGAATGTGTCGAGTTTTTTCTCAATCCGTTGTCTGTGCTTGTGCACCACTGCCAACGCAGAAACAGCATCTCCAAACACCTTGCTCTAAACCTTCGTCAATTATAACGCGGTCATAAACGAAAGGCTGTATAACACGCGACGTTTTGGGCAATGGCCCTTCTTCTGCAATTGATTTGACGCTTACAATCGTAGGAATAACGCACACGAATAATAATCATCTCTTTAAAACGCTAACATTCCGGCGGCATTGGCATTTGCGGCGCCGTTTCCGGCCCGCGCCTGCTCCCCGCGGGCACGCGCCGCCCCCGATATAGCGCTGACTCGCCCGTCGGCGCTATTCGCGGGAGGCGCGGCCGCCGGCCGACACTTGGCGTCTAATTTTACCCCGCTCCCAAATCCCCCCAGCCCGGAGGACCCCTCCGTCATAAACATCTCGGACGAGATGGCCAAGTCGGCGGCGTGGAGATCCGTGGCGACGAACTCAGACTCGGCCGGAACCTCCCAGAGGTAGAGCTGCGCCAGACGGAGCCCGACCGCGGCCGGTGCCGTGCCGGTGCCGGTGGTGGTGGTGGTGCATTTGTGTTGGCGTCCCGGTGGGCGCAGGGCCACGCTCCATATTCGTGAATTATTCGGTCACTCTGCTGCTGCTGCTGCTGCGGCGATGGCAGTGGTGCACAAGCACAAACAACAATGAGCTCGTTAACTGCACTGCGCTGAATAGAGAGAGCGTGCAATAGGCGACGATTCGGGCGGTGGCGCTAATTGACGTCTCATGGAGAGGCTTTTCCCGTTTTCATTCCGGCCGATGCCATCCGAAATCCGATTTGTCCCCCCCCCCACCGCCCCGTGTCCGAACACTGGCGCATAAACAAAGTGAGCTCGCCTGGGCTGGCGTGACAACCGTGAAATTAGCACGCACCTCGGTGTTTATTTATAACCGGGAGAGAGCGCAGTCAAGACCATCCAACTCGAGTTGACTCGACTTGGCCGGCGTCGGCCCGATTCCTCCCGGAGCTCGAGCTGAAGGGCAACCGGAGCCTGTTTGCCGGCGGTGTTTGCGTCACCTGCCAAGCAACTCGGGGGCAAACCAAACCGCGAGGTGACGTGGTATCCGCGCCGCTAACCGTGACGGGGGCGTCGCGGAGGCTTCGGCGGCAAACACCGCCGCTGCCGGGCTGTTAAATATTGAATTGAACGAGAAATGTAATGTTCCTTCTGCCTGCGATACATAAAAAAAAAAACATGTTTGGCCACGTATTTTCTCGGTGCCTGAATTCTAATCGAGGGAAATGCACGCAAGGCCCGCGGAAAGTCCGGGTGCAGCTCACGTCAGAATCAGGCTGATTTGACGAAACGTACAGACGCACGAGTGGAAATAGCAGCTCCGGTTCAAACCCACGTTGTGTAGAAACTGGGTTTACCAGTCTGTGACGGCAGACCTCGGCCAGGAACCAACACAGGAGAGCAATTCGCTGAGTGCGTTAGGCCACGCCTGGGCTAGGCTTGCGAGGTGCAGTGTCGACCGGTTTCGTGACCGCGTTCGGATCGGCAAGCGTCCGAAACCTGCTCGATGCTAGCATAGCTTGTGACCCCTGTGACCTCCCACGGGTGTCCAACCCTCCTCGACGGGTCGTCAAGTGGTGTCATGAGCTGTGCAGCGAGTGCAGCGAGCTCGTTAGCGAATCCGTGTTTGCGAACGGCACCGCGGCCCTGTCCCAGCGCGTGCCGCCCCCGTTTACAAATCCCACAATGCACCACCACCACCACCGGAGGCCGCTCGGGATTCTGCTCCAGAGAGTGAAAATAACCGCGCGCAGACAACAGTCCATTTTCATCGGCGGGCTCGTGACCTGTTTGGGTGTTGACGACGCAACAAAGCAAAAAAAACACTTGCGTGTGTGTCACGGAACATTCCCAGAGGACGTGAACTCTGCAAATCTTCTGAACTAATGAAACTTTGGATGTTTACCTGGCTCTCTACGACCCAAACAACTCACGTGTGCAGTGTCTTGGCGGCTGGGCTTAATTACTCGTTAAATATTTTCTAGGGCCCCCCTTACAGCAGGGCGGCGGCGACAGGGAAATATTTTCCCCCCGATTAACTTCGGATGAAATGAAGCCCTGGCTGGCGGAGACGGCGAGAGGTCGCCCGGCAAACGAACCCGCGGCCCGGCGCCGTGACCGCGGTGACAGTTGATTGTGCACAGCGCCGGTGCTCGGCTCGAGCAAGTAAACGCTTAGGAGCCCTCGAGCTGTTTCGGGGCCGCCCGCATTCGTGTAAACGTTCAGTGAGCCGGCGCCGCCGGCCGCGGAGAGGCGGCGGGGTTCACGCGCAGGATCGCTGATCCCCGCCCGCCTCTCCCGCCCGCCCGCCGCTGCCCGCCAGCCCGCCGCCGTCGCCGCCGCTAACATTCCATTGCGGCAGCCGCCTCCGACAGACTAACCGAACCCGTGCCCTCCAAGACGGGAAGAGCCACGAGCCGATCCCACGTCGCACCCTTCCGTGCCTCCGTCGTCTCGACGTCCCGCACAACAGCGATTTAACCCCCTCCACCCCCGCCCACCTGCCCCCCTGGTGGCCTCCACCCTTCGCATTGCCTTTTGTACTTTTGATGTTTGATTGGTTTCCTTGCTGTTACTAAACGCTGTTCCTTTCTCTCGTAGATCGTAACGTGGAGTCTAACCGGGTCTGTATTTAAAAACACTTCCGTGTTAAACACCCTCCCCCCCCGCCCTCCTGGCGTCGTATTCCAAACCTTCTGGACGACACCGCACTTACCCGTCGTCTCTCCGTACGTTTTAAATCCTGGTTTTCGTCCCAGTTTTATACACGGCGTTCTCGCTCGTGACGTCCTCGTTTGTCCGTCGATCGACCCCCGTCTCCGGGAGGGTCGGGCGCCGCGGCCACGCGGCCACGCGGAGGCGCCTCGCGGATGACTCGGTGCGAGCGAGCTCTTACGGAGAGCGGTTCTTCCCGGGCTGCCGCCGAGGGCCCTCCGGCGGCGTCGTTCCGAAACGCGTTGGGCTCGCGCCGCGCGATGGCCTACCTGGCGCCCTCTCGCCTAGAGCCGCGCGCGTTTCGCCCTCGGAGCGAATCCTCCTTCGCAAAACGATGGTTTTGACGACTCGCCGCGGCGTCGCTCGAGGCGGTGCGAGGGCTGGCGGCCCGCGAACCGTCTCGATGAACGACGACGCCGCCGCTGCTGCTGCTGAGTTTTGTATCGCGATTCCGCATGTTCCCCTCAGTGTCCTGTAACGTTTGGCAATAGCATTCGCATTTTACTGCTTCAGGTATATATATATAGAGACAGAAACGAGAGTTTAAATAAGCTGTTCCTGTAGAGCTCAATTCAATGTGAGAAACTAAGCGAGATGAATATAGCACTTGACATGTCGTCATGCCGGCGCCGCGTGGAGAGATATAAACGCATCTATTTTCACAGAGATATCACGTAACGTAAAACTGAGTAGTGACTAGCGTGTGAGACGTCATAACTATGTGCAATCGCTGAAGTGTGGACATGTTCTCTGAAACTTGATTGTTAAGCACTTACGCGCAACAGGAAACACACTTAAGGTATATTTACGTGTTTTAATGTTCAAAAAGAAATTTCCTTTCATGGCCTGACATGAAATGATTCTAACTCTGAAATCTTATCGTTGTGCTTTTCGGTAGCTGTTGATTTTAATATTCTCACGAATCAATGTCGTCTTGTCTTCACGTTTAGTTTTACTTTTAACAAATGCCATGCTTTCCGTCGACTGTGTTAGCCAACGACAGACGTGCCCATTCCTCATCCCTCCGTCAATCCACTGACGTGTGAATGTCACCCCACGCTCCGTCGGTCGCGGGGTTTATTTTATGATGGGTGGCGGTCGAAACGCTTTGGGAACGGGACATTGACAATCCGCACCAATCGAGATCGCTAAATAACCCGCGGCAGCGCAGCCCTCCGATGCGCCGTCGGGTTTGTGCCGCGTGTTGTTCGTCTTACGTCGCCCGACCGTTCGCTCCTCGTCCTGAACGTCGAGCGAGACGTCGGACAGCGTCGCAAACGACGCGAGTGGCGGAACCCGGCGAGGTGGCGGGCGGGATCCGCGATCCGTGTAGCGGCCTCGCGATCCGGGGCTGCGTGCGTCACGAGTTTTGTCTTCGCTGTCATTTCATCCGTGTCCTGTTCACGACACGTTTTGGTCGCCCCCCACCACCCCCCCCCCAAACCGCGTACAACGGCGGTTACCCGGTACGGAAACGTGCGTTGTGTGTTCTTGTTTTGGAAGTCCGAATGGTTATCTCTGCGACTTGACTTTCTGAAACACTCTACGCTAGCCGGCAGAAGGATGTGCGTGAGCAGGGCGGCTCGTAACGGAACGAGGTGTGCGTCGAGCACGGAGGTAACGCTCGTGGTGGTGTCCGATGTCTTCGACAGCCCGGCGCTGAACCGTCGTGACATACACGGTGAAACCTCAATAAAACGTTGGTGCTTTCCGCGATTTCGCAAATACTAAAAATCAACCCGGGTCCTGATTCGACTTTAACTCGTTGGGAGGGTCGCTCATTCTCTCTCGCTGCCCCCACAGTCTGGAAGTCCCGTCTCCCAGCCACCCGTGCCGGCGACTCCTTGGTCGAGTTCGGGCTCGAGACCTTCCTCTCATCCTTCTCGTGTTCCTGATATTTAAAAAAAATCCCCTATTTATATATAGCATCTTGAGATGTGGCTGCATTAAGACGCTGTATAAATCAGCGTTGAATGACATCACAAAATCCCATTTGTGGAGTCTCAAAAAATCCCCAAATACACAATCATCAATCAACCCGTCAAAATTGTATTTCTTTACAGGCACCTTTCTTCAACCAAGGCGCCCGTACATCGCATGCATTATCATAACACTTTTAAATCGCACCGTCAACGTATGCAAAATGAAAGTTTTCACGAGTCCAACATAAGTTCGGCCGTTACCCCGATAACGAAAGAACGGCGCATTGAGGTTTCACCGCAAATCGCCAACTCGGCAAAAACAACATTCCGTCTGAATACGGTTTCCGCACTTCCCACAGCGTGGCGGCGCCGAGCTCCGGCGGGAAGCGTAGCAAGTGGCTTTACGTGCGTCTGGAGCGGGAGACCAGCCTGTGACGCGGCCGACGCTCCCCACGGGCGCCGCCGCCGCCGCCGTGACACCTGCTGTGCGGCGATAACCGTGGTCCGTTGTCTCGTTCTCTCCGCTGTGCTGGTGTTTACTAATAGGGGTGTATTCACGATGCGTAGATCCGTCGGTTAGCATTTGCGGGGGTCTGGTCAACCGCGCCGCCGGCGCACCGCTCGGCGCCGCGTGGCGGGGTCGCGCCGCGCGCGGTGTTTGCCGTGATTTCCGGCGATTCGCTCCTCGTGCTGGGAGCTCCTCCCGGCTCCCGCAGCGAAACGTCGGACATCGCGACGAACGACGCGCGGCGCGACCCCACAACACGCGTCAAACATAAACGGTACACGCATCGCAGCGTGCGCGGAAGAATCTATGCCGTTTAGATTTGAGGGTGGTGAATGGAAAGGGTTGACGGAATCCTCTGCAGCCTCTAGGGGCCGCTACGCTGACCAGAGTGTAATAAAACGACAATCGTAATTGCGTCCCTGAATCGCGACAATTCACTGCATCACAGCGGTGGGGGAAGCGGGGAAGCGAATCGTTACACCCCTATTAATATTCCGTTCCCCATTTACGTTTCGTTATCGCCAAGCGTAGCTGTATTTATTTCGTAACACTCCCTGATCGGGAACCCAGCAATAGTGTGCGCGCGGCACCTGACCCGCCGCCCCCGATCGTGTAGCGACTCGGGAATACCAAGTGTAGGGGGTCGGGTCTCGTGAGCGCTGAGGATAGCTTTAAATGTTGACTTTTAACGCGGTTAGGTTATTTTACATCTGTAATTTTCCCCGGCGTGCTTATAACGATGTGCCGGTACGTTGCAATGAATGAATCCTGTAGCCAGCACTGCGCACACCGAGGGGGAGATTTGTCGGCTTCGTGGGCCGACGGTAATGGCTTTGCTAATGCGCTGACCTTTCAGCGGCTTTAACGTCTGGGGCTATTCGCAAATTAATTCAGTGTGTCTCCGAAATAACGGAACTAATTAATGAGTGGGATGCCCCAATACATCAGGGTTTTTTTTTATTGTTTCGTTTTGAACAAGGCCCCGCTATTTTAATGAACACCGGGAATTAGCTAACTTACAGCTTGTATCGTTTTTTGTAAAAAAACCCCGAAACGATGGCTAAAATGAACACGACCGAAACCAGCGAACGTCACAAACCAATTGTGGATCGCACAACCCCAAAGCCACAGGCGTTGCTGCCCCCCTGGCGCGCAGCGTCGCCGCACAGCGTGGAGACAGCTCGCGACGCACGCGGTGACGCGGCGCGCGCCGTGCCACGCTTAAGCGCCACGAAGGCGATTTCCACAAATGTTCGTGGGGTCCAGCGACGAGCCGCGGGTGTATTGGGGGACCCGGCGCTCCCGGCCACTTTATCTCGGGGACGCGCTGCGTACGCGAGTGGGATACGGGAAGTTCCGCATTTCTTTCCAGCGTCTGTTTGAATGCACGGACCCAGCGGGAGAGCGCATCGATGTATTTTCCTCGGATAAAAACCAGTCGTCGGGGACTGATCGCCCGCTCCTCGTGACCCCGACGTGGCACGGCGGGCACCCGAGCGTTGGACAATTACAAGTTTAAAAACCCGGCGTGGTGCCGCTCGCTTGCAGCCCCGGCGGTCGTGGGCGTGCCACCGGGTTTGCCGTCTATCTCGACTCTCGCCCGCGACCTTACCGGGGTCTGCCTGTGTCGGCGAGCTGGAATATAATTGTTCACAGGGCAGCACAGCGCATGCGGCGCCCGGCTCGCTCTGGTTGCCAGCCGCTCCCGGTAACGTGCCGCCCCCCAGACTCCAGTCGACCGGCGACATGGAAAATATTCGGTGGGAAATAAAATCCTGCCCTTGTCCTGGCGGTGTGGCGTGTGTCATCACACGTGCCCCGGATGAACTGCTTGCCTGGTGGCGAGTGAGCTGGCAGGCTCTCCTCTAACCACCCTGACCTGGTCTGGCCGGCGTGCTTGATACTACCTACCATCGCGTCATTACGCCGGGTGGCAGCGATGACCTTTGTCAAAGGACGTGATATCAATTGGTCGAATGCAACTGTTTTGACAAAAGTGAAACAAGTTAAACTGCCCCCCTGTGGTGGGTTTTAATTTTGCGACGCTAAGAAATCTATATTTCTACAATCTAAATAAGTACACTAAACCGCGTTGTTTTGCTTCACGGAGGAAATACGATTGCGGTTTAAGCAATTTGATTCCAGTTTGGTAAATTTTACACCACTGACCGTGGCCTCGGCAGATTAAATACCCCACAGTTTCCCCGTACTTGGCAAAAAAACAAAACAGTATGCGCGCTGCTGTGCTCAACTATGGTCCGGAATGGATTTACTCCGGTGACCCGTCACGCTGCCATGCTGAGCTTGGTCGCTGTGTGACGGCACGGGCCGGATTGGCGCTCGCCTCACCTAGCTGAACCCAGCGCGCACCAAACACCCATTCCAGCGCCGCTGTGGCTCAGCTGACGGTGGCCACGTGGCAACAGGCTTTGCGCAGGTTTTGGCGCTGGTGCCGCATAGGCTCTCCGTGGTCTGACGTTCTGCCCCACGCGCCGTAAGCTTTTTCAGGAAGGGAACTGGGTTCTTCAGGAACTGAAATAACGTGTTTCCGGGTTGTACCGTACGTTTGTTCGGCGTGACATCGTATGTTCCGTTGCAACGTGCTGGGAGCTTTTTTCAAGGGTAAAAAATTCAGATCAGGAACCGAAATAAGGTCCCGAAGAAGCTCATAGAACGCGGAGCGAAGCTTCCGGACATCGTGCCGAACCTCGCGCGCGACAACCCGAAATGACACGAAGCTTTACTTAGGTCGACCACTCTTCCGCTGCTATCGCTGAGAGACGGGGCCTCCAATGTGCGGGTGTGAGAGCGTGTTTGAGTTTCACTCGGAATGATCTGCTTTATGGGGCATGATAGCTGTGAGCATGCTAACGCAGACTGTGCCTCGGCTGGCGTCGCGTACGGTCACGTGTGTCGCATTTTGTCGCACGGTACTGTGAACAGAGCGCATGGCGAGGCGTATGTCGCAAGGGATTCGAAAGAAATGGTTCTGCCAGGGTCCCACTGCGGGTTGTCAAGGGCCAAAATGTTGTTGTGAAGTTGGCAGCAGGAGATTTTGGGCCCGGTGCTGCCAAAGACCTTTCCCGCATTCTGCGCTGTGCATGCCCCCCTGGGTACACGGCGCCGCTACAAGGAATGATTTCCGTTGTCAATGTAACGTATATTCTTTTTAGATAAATAAAGATGAACACTTTACTGCTGCTCTGGCTATTTTTTCTGTTGTCACTTTTGGCAGCCGTCGCCGCCTGCAGATTGGCATTCGGGGTAACGATTAATCGTGATCCCCGGCGCCCGGAGAGACGCGTTCGCTAATACAGCGCGGTTGAGTCCTAATTGGGTGAAGGCGGTCGTGTAGACGTGACAGTCACTATCCACTCTGGCGATCTGTCGCGGAATGTATCACGAGACGAGGCAGCGGAGTTGATGGATTTCATGAGGTGATGTGAAAAATTATGAAACACAACTCCCCCATTGAAATTAATTGTCACTGCGGTACAGGAATCCATTACAGTAAATTAGTAATGCTCTGAATGGTAGGGCCTCTTGTGGCTGCAAGTGACGTGAACTCAGCACATACACTGTACAGGACTGTGTATACGTATTGAAACGTATCAAATCTTCTACATCAACGAAGCGCGAGGTAAACTGCAGGGAGGGGTGGGGGGAGGAGTCAAACTACGCAGTTAGCCGGCGCCAACATTACAGACACTGTCCTTTATATTATGTTATCGGCCGATTCATGTTTTTAGTTGTGGGAGAAAACCAGAGAACTCAGAGGAAACCCACGCAGAACAGTGTGAGGGAACACACAAAACTCCACACAGAAAGGCGCCCAAGGCAGGAATCAAACCGCCTCGGGCAGGACCTTCTTTCTGTGAAGCGCAGATGTTACCGCTGCACAGACAGCGTGCCGCATTGGGTGGTGATCGCGCATCCAGGTACATCTACCCAGGCTTAAAATCCTGCTTAGCTTCCGAGTTGTGGCAGAGCAGCCGCATATGCTCTCTGTGATTTGACATCATCGCGCGCACACCGGAGCAAACGCCGGAGCTTGGTAGCTCACTGGGTATTTTCTTCTGTAAAAATAAACCTCTATCCGTGGCGAGACGTCACCTCGAGGCCGAGGAGCTGAAAGACAACGATGTCCAGAAGCTGACCATCGCGCTTCGAAGAATCGCAAAGAAGAAGACCTCGCAGCAAACTGCGGGGGGTCAAGGTAGAAGCGTTCACGTCGCGATCCCTGTCAGGTAATACTTGGTATTGCCTGCGAATTCTACCAAACACTTCGAAGCCAAGCTGAAAGACAACGATGTCCAGAAGCTGCCCATCGTGCTTCGAAGAATCGCAAAGAAGAAGAAGCAAACTGCGACGTCACCTGCTGCACCTCGTGTTCCCGTGACGTCGTCTCGCGCCTCGGACATAAACGTCACCCCGCGCTTGCCGCGTGACGTCACGCGAGCGGCAGCACGGCGTGCGGCGGCGCTGCCATCGACTCGCGCGAACATGGCCGACAAATTCTCGAGGTTCAACGACGACCGCGAGTTCCAGGTGCGTGTCCGAGTCGGGCGTCGCCGGCGACGCGAACCCCCTTCGGAGAGCGCGGCGGAGGCGACGCGGGGAGAGTCGCCGGCCAGGGTCGGCCTCTCGTCCCCGCGCAGCCTCTCGCCCCAGGCCGCGCTCTCGCCGCCATCCACATTCCCTAGTCCGCTTCGGCGCCGCGGGTTGTTTTGCGCGGTCCCGATTGCCTCGTTGGGTGTCACGTGAGGGCTGCTGGCCGATCGCGGGCTGCCAGTGAAGGCCGCCTCGCTTATGCGGTGTGGGGAATTGAGTCGCCGCTGTCCTTGGGGCGTGGGTGATGGTGGCCTACGGGGTTAAGGCTACGGGCTTCGTGCGTAACAGGGGGTTGAGGTGTTGCGGGGTCGGGGTGTCCGTTGCTGGGGTCCTCGTCCGACGGGGTCGAGAGATCGAGCGGCCCGGCAGGCCTCGAGTGGTGGAGACATCACGGAGGCAGAGGGCGGCGAGGCGGTGAAGTGAGGAGACAATGGGGCGATGGCCGCGCGGGGAAGCACTGGGGACGACCGCGGGACCAGGGTGGCTGGGTTAGCAAAGAGCGCTCCGCGAGAGAGAGCATAGGGCAAGGCGGCGGTGAGGCCGTTCAGCACGCCGAGGCAGCAGGTCACGATAGAGCCCGGTATAACACAGCAGGGAAAAAGTCAGGAGGGATTCGTACGATTGAGCATCGGGAGAGATTAGTTCCATGCTGCAGTGAGAGACAATTGTACAATGCAGCATGGAATAAGATATCTTAGTACAGCGGGCCAGCGAGGGGAACGTTGTGGC
>JAZEWU010000020.1:7858511-7879809 GCA_036362915.1 Geotria australis
GCAGTACAATGAAGCAGGGAGAGGGAGTAAATGGTGGAGACAGGAGTGATGTAGATAGGTGTCGGAAGCTGGACGGGGTGGAAGGGGATGGCTGCGGCTAAAAGCCCCAACAGTGGCTGGCAGGGCCGGCTTGGCACGTACTGCAGCATGATGGCCATGTCGTTGGCAGCAGCGATGGGTCCGGTGAATGCGTCGCTTTATCCGGTTGAGAAGACAGGCCTTGTTGTGTCCTTCGTGAGCGCCTGGCGGGCAGACAGCTGTCAAAATAAGTATTTTTGTTGTGAGAAGCAAATCCCTGCACAATACACAACTCGCACAACGCGTGAGTGGTGGTGATTGTGCGCGAGTGTGTTTTGTTGTTGAGTCCAAGCCAGCCGGTGTGCTAATTATAGTGTTTTAATTTAGAACGACCTAAGCGCGCGTCGAAACGTGTGTAAGGTTTTGTAATCAATACCCGTACAGTTGGCTCCAACCTTTAGGCGGTAGGAATGTTTGAAACATGGCTCAAACGCCTTTAGAGAGACACTGTGACGAATGTTGCCTCGTTCATAAAGGAGTCGTTTACAAGAGACAACTAACTGCCAACCTTTGCCCATTTGTAAACACATCCCTCACACATTGCTGTGTACAATGTTTGCTGGCAAAATTCCCAACTCATTTAATCGGTTACAGTTCAGAATAATGCCAATACTTAACAGCCTTATAAAACTGATCACACTGTACAGCATTGACAATACTGTCCTCAAAACCTCTTATGAAACAATGTTGAAATAAGGTAGCCGTAGGTTATTGGCAGCGGTTAAAGAAAATTTAATTCTAGTGCGAATTATAATGTGTATGATTGGCGTACTCTTTCCATTACGTTATGTGGAAACATTGAATATTTTTTTGGTGACTGGATTTACTAATGAGTGCGTTTACATTTTGTTGTCTGAAAATAGCTTCGTCAATAAAGTGTATTCAGTCATTTATATGTTTTTGTTTACTTATGGCCATGGTTAATTATCCATTTAGTCCAAAGTAATAGATTATTGACATTGCTTCGACAATTTGCTAATTGCACGCACTGAAGAACTGAGTGGCGGGGTCTATATTTTACCTCTTCATAGTACTGTATTCAAACACAAATGTAAATTGCTGAGCACTCAAACTGTCATTCAAAGCGGTAACATGAAGAAGCTGTTCATGAATATTTTAGTACATCTTTGTCACCACAGCAAATATTACAAAGAAACATGACCGACCACTCCAGGGCTGTCCATTCCATCTCACGATTACCTCAAATTGAATGTGTATATTGCACTAACTAAGTATGTTTGGCGCTCGGCAATAATTTAAGAATCCCTTGATCATGAGCCTTATACAAACACCACTTCATGTTAGTAGCACGTCACTACGACATATCAGTTTTGCTCTTTGAATATGATGACAGTGCAATACGACAATGCACATATTAGGACATGAATCTGTCATAGCATAGTTGGAAATTACTGATGCTTGCGGCAAGGACGTGTCATATTTAGCATGAATATTATTGTAATTTCTTCACTTGTACTTGATGAAGATGGAGCACTGTCACCACATATTTCGCTGACCTTTATTGATCGATGACCCAGTCACGCGCTCAGTCTGTCAGGCTTCTCTTGTCAAGCAGTATGGGCCTGGATAGTGCTTGAATGAGAGCCACCATGCACAAAACGGACGTTGTAGGCTAGGGGGCAGTATTAAGGGCAGCAGAGGGTAGTGCAGGAAATCTAATGTTGTACTGTACTTGCTCCCTGCCTTCACCCACCAAACCGGCAGATAGATATATGTTTATTATTACAGCAGTAAAAATACCTAGTGAGCTTGCAAGGCCTTTACAGGCAGTCGTAATAAGGTTTGCTCAAATCACCCCCACGACCCTTGCGACGTGCCGGATCCTGCAATCCCACAGAGGATTTGCAAAACGAGCCGTACTTGTACACGCGTTGGGCTGCAGGCGGCGCTGACGTTTGGTGATGTGATGTTTCCACAGGGCAGCAGCTTTGATCAGTATGAGGAAGGCCACCTGGACCTGGAACAGGCCTCCTTGGACAAGCCCATAGAAGCGGTAAGAGCTACTCCTGAGTGAGCGATTTGGGTGCCCAGGCACGATTAGCGGCAGTACGTGGTACAGTGTCCACCAGCCGAGGTAATATATGTGCAGCCACAGTACACCGACGATGATGCATGACGTGCTGACATTTGGCGCTCCGCGTTTTCCCAAATATCGCTCGCGGATGGATTACATTTGAATCATTCCGTAGCATGTTGTAAAAAGTATTAAAAAATCTGTATTTTCACTACCTCCAAGTATTTAAAACATTCCATTGGTCAGATTCTATGCACAAGTGTGTTATGTCGATTAAATGCGTAAAACAAAAAATGACCTGTTTTAAGCTTACCGTGGCTGACATTATAGAAGCTGCGAACTCCCATTGAATAATTCAGTTGTTCGAGACTAATTTAAACACGTTCCACGGGAATATTTTTACGGTACAACTGCAGCTACAGTTAATTATTCTAACAAGTTTTAATGGTAATAACAGTTATTCAATTAGACGAAATGTTTCTTTTCCTTTGAACCTGCAGTGGATCAAAAAATCCGTATAATAATTACTTTCTGTAAGTATTTAACATCTGCATGTCATGAAGTATTATAATTTAAAGGTGTGTGATATGGTATAATCTGTGTATTAAGCTCTCTCTGTGTGCTTGAGACAACGTGTGTGTTATTGAACAATGCAGGACGGAGTAGTTGTGGGCTGGGGAGGAGGGGTACTCGGTTTGGAAAATCTGTCGATCTCTGCCTTCAGATTTCTCTGCAGTTTAACCAATGGTTGGGCAGCTTGTGTCACTTGTAGGTTCGTACAGCCTGCTTTGCCTCTCTTCTTTAGTCAAGTCTCAGTTTTTGAGCGTCGCAGACATTCGCTTGAACTTTATCTGCATGTTATCCGGATGCATGTTTGTCTCGGTGTGTGTTTGTGTTTCTGGCGTCTCGGATTTCCTCTGAACGGCAATGCAGAAATCAGCTTAATTCAAAACACCTGCCGAGTGTCGGCAGTAACGTAACGTTTACGGCAGCCTGAATTAACGTCACGTTTCTGCATCACTGTTTTGAGCTGCTTATGTCGGTCGTGAGTTGGCTTTACTTTTAAATGAATAGCGTAGTGATGTTATACATGCTTCGGACATGTAAGTTGAATTCATGGAGCTAATTACAAACCGCAAACACAAAATAAACGTTTGCCGAACATTTACTGTTCTGCATTATCTTTTGCTTCCCTAAGCAATGTTACATAACACCAAGTAAGTTTGAGAGTGAAAAAGTAAAACTCTTCGTGCATTTTACAATCCATGAATTCAAGAGCAGTTTATCACACGGAGAGAAGGTCAGGTCCCGTATTCAGGCGTCACCCCTTTTCGTCATCACCCCTGAAGCACTGATACTTGCTGTTTGTTATCGCCTGCTCATCCAATGGCTGTTTGGTTCATCTGGCTTTCATTACCGGTTGACGTAAATAGCGTCGTCGAGTGTGCCTACTGCCAACTGAATGGCTAGAAGTCCTTCCTAATAGTCTTCTCTGAAAGCATGAATTAATCACGTCCAGCAGTGTCCAGGTAACCGGGTGTGCTGAGCGTGCATATTTACTGTTGTGTTGCTGGGGCCCCCTCTTTTTTTCTTGCTTTAATCTGAAAACAGACCCCTCGATGATGTGCCCCCCCCCCTGCATTGCCTCCTATTAGTTTTCTTAACGTGTCACCTTGTACTGTTAGTCACCTTACACGAGTTTTTTGTAGAATGCAGTAGTACCCAGTATTTCAACGCAGTTTCTTAATTTCTGTTACATTTTAACTGTTTTTTTGACAGCCCAATTTTTTAAAGCAAGGTTCGTATTGAAATGCTTTAAGTCCACTTGCACTGCTTCTAAAATGGCATTTTGCTTCATTTTCTTTTTTCTTTTCATTTCCCCCCCCCTTTCCCTCATCTAAAACCCAAAATAAAATGTATTTATGTTGCAAAGCCAACAGTGGATAGTGGCTGCTCAGCAGAGTCTTGCTAATGAACGCGGATACTCCGGTTGAGAACTCCAGCTTCAAAAGTGTCCGTGACTCTCAACTATAATGCTTCATTCTGCGCCGTGTGTTTCGTGTCGTATTTGTAATTTTATTCACTTACGATCTAGAACTTGCTGAGGACCCACCTACGGTCACTGCTGAGGCATTTTTTAGTTTGTTTACTCCATTCATTTTGTATGTTTCTGCACTAACAGCTTCTGCCTAAGAGCCTGTGAGTTTTGCTTGCTCAGCTTTAAAGACAGTTGGTGTACGAATCGTAAATATGTGTCCAGCAAGCAAGCGTAATTCTTACTATTCACATGGTGTGCTAACATGCAGTGTTTATTTTATTTCCTTCTCTAACACCTATTGTCCCTGTTGATCAATGTTGCCTGCATGTCATATGTGATCCCAATCAGTTTTATCCTCCTGAGTTTTGGCAGTGGCTTTGTTTGGGCTCTCCTGATGGGGCAGTTACTTACACTTATTAATCGTGAACAACAAATGCTTTCTGCACACTGTAGTAATGAGCTTTTTCTTTCCCGGTTAAACAAAAAAACCCAATCTTTATTTCAAGCTGCTTTTCAGGTAGTATGTAACACTTGAATCAAAAGGGCTGCAAATACTGCTTTCAGGTCAATATGTTTTGCAGGAATTTTGTGCGAGAAGGACGACATAAATCTTAGTTCCGTTTTGTCCTAAAGAAACACGTACGGCATAAATTACAGCACATCGTGATTGGGCCTGGCATCATTGTAAGCTTAGTATGACCTTCGATCAGTGTACTTGCTTTTTGAACGTCAAAATACGGTGGTGTGTCACGTAATGGAACGTGTTGCCCTGCATATGGAGCACAGCCGTGGAAGTGTGGTCATGCAAAGTGGTCTGAAAGCATTTTTGCCACCGCAGTAGCACGCAATTGGTTGCTGCACATGCTGACGCGTCTGCTCGCCTGGAATAGGTGTTATGGGAGGCCTCTCTGTTTTGTTCGCCTCTCTCAGGGTAACATCGGTCACCGGCTGCTCCAGAAGCATGGGTGGAAGGAGGGCAAGGGCCTGGGGAAGAACCTGCACGGTGAGTCACTGCCACAGGCATGCGTCGTCGATTTGAAGGTCCGGATTACCACACCAGCGTGTATTCCCTGTATTAATAAACAGTTAATCGCAATTGATATTCCATGAAGCTGCTGCTGTCCAATGGGGTTTACTAACGTTTGTTGTGTGTCTGTTTGAGCATCGAGATTTTATTTCGTCGATAGAAATATCCACGACGGTACGTGCGGTAGTGCGCGCTATGCAATAATAGTTTAAAGGCACTGAAATAGGAGCGGAGGTCGACTCTAAACTTAACCTAAGCACTCTGCCTAAGCCTGCCCACGCCTTCCGAGGGAAGGTCTGCAAGGTTTGGTCAGTGGAAGTGAATGACTACCTCTTACATTCACTATTCACTTGCAAATGGCCAAGTGTGGTCTGGTTGAGAACTCCAACTACTGAGGGAATCTTCAGGAATACAATGGCCACAGTAATGCGTGGTGGAAGATTGCGAGGAGAAAAGCTCAACATGCAACCTAACGCAGAAGACCAGACTTGGATTATGAGTGGCTGCGAAAATCTGCTTGCACTTTGAACTGTTGTGAGTGCGCTAAAACATGGGCCAACACATTTTGCCTCTACATTTACAGTTTGAACGCTATGGTGAAACATTTGAAAAATAACATTCCCCTTTGTAGTGTGTTACGGACTTCGTTTAAGAAAACGCAAAAAAATCATATGTAAATTGGGACCGTAACTTCTCTCGTATAAAATGACTCTGCGTGTTTTAATTAGATGTGCTTTCCTAAAGCGCGTCGCTCTATTGTAAGAAACCAGAGGATTTGCAGGGAGAAGGCAGGTGCAGGGGAGGGTAAATGCCTGCTTTAGCAGCTGTTCCTTGCCCCTCTGCCTTTGTGAAGCCAGACACGTCCACGGCCGCTTCAAAGTTGTTCACTTGGTTTGTCACCGTTGAGCTCCAGAGAGTGAGTTTTCTGTTTGTGAAGTCAAAAAGTAAAGTGCCTGTCCGAGACAGAAAGCGCAGGGCATACGCCCTACAGCGTATATTCGTAGCGGACAAACGACACAAAACACGTTTTATTGGTCGAGCAGCAAACGGAAAACCGCGGGAGAGCGGTCGACAACATCGCACAATGTGCACACTTGTCCAAACTCTTGCCTCCAGAGGTGGAGGGGGCAGCATGCTGCCACCCACCCCGCTGATTCATAACAGCCGCCTCCAAGGGAAAAAAGTGTTTGACGTTTATTTGTAATTATAATGGCTTTGAAACCAGTGAGCGTTTGTCGCCTCAGCCAGCAGGGGGCAATGTTTCCTCGCGCTTTGTTAGCAATTATCCGGCACAAAATCACTTGACGAGTACAGTGGAAGTACGTAAATGAGCAGTTCATTTGCAAGAGCTGAACCAACGGAACAACTCTGTGTGTTTGCATTCTCGTGGCTGTTTCATTTAGTACGGACGTTCACGGACTAGTTACCATTCATAACGCTTTGGCAGAATCTCTGCCAGTCGATGTTGCATCCTTGGAATGTTACCCTGTCATTCAGCTAATGTCACCATTGGCCTTCTTTTGTTTTTATGTAAGACCGCCACGGTTAGTTCATTCTAACTAGTGCTTTCATTCTTTTTGCAGCAGAGTGAGCCTGGAAGTGTTGGTTGATGGTAAATTTGACCGTTTTGCTGCCCCAAATTTTTTTTTTGCACATATCATGGCCACAAACATAGTGGACACTATCGTTCGTTAAGCACAAATTCCTATAAATTTGTGTCTCCCATTTTTCCTTCCATGAGTCCAATGCTACCGTATGTGTGTGCGAGTGTGTGCTTTTATAGAAAATAATTTCTAATTGAAAGCTGATTTGTTTAGATCCCGTGATCTAAAATGCTATTTAAAAGCAGGTAATTGCTTCGGGGCTTGGGATCTAATGTTTTATGTACTCTGATGTTTTATTTCAAACGCATTACATTTTTGATTTTGTCCACTAATGTTTGTCTTTTTCACAAAAGCCGTCAAATATTTACTCTGTCAGATTGTCTTCTTGAAGGAGATTATGAGACTAATGCTCTGCCTTTGCTTTTTGTATTGTCTGGGCCAAGGGCATGTCGGGAGACTTGTTGTCAATTTGTGAAAACGCCACACTTTGAGAAAAAGACAAACTTGTGTTTGCTTTGGGTTATCATTAAACAATGCAGCTGGATGACTAACACGTTTTACACAATTCAGTGTTTCTACATTCTCAATGTTTACCTTTTACAGGCAGGAGAGACCCGATCCCGATTATCATCAAGAATGACTACATGGGCATGGGCCGGCTGGAGATGGAGGTGAGAATTTCCTTAACCGCTAATCCGTTTGTGTTGTCACATGTATACGGTTTTTAAAAATAGCTTCGCCCAATTATAACAGATAGCCAATCTGCTTGGCCTTCACACCTTCTAAACAGCAATCATTCCATCAAACATGTATTTTTTTGTTAAAATGTTTTCGATTACTTAAGAGGTATGGGAAATGTTTTTCTACGAATTAAGTTGCAATAGTCGTGTGGTAGTGCCAAGTATTGCTTTCCAAAAATATCAATCACTTCTAAACATGTGAAAGCCATTTAAATGCAATGCCTGCATTGTTAGGGGGGGTGGGGAATACAAATTCACAACAGTATTCATCATGGTCATAATAAAATTGATCAGATCCTCCAGTTACAGTGGCCAATGCTAATGTGGAGGAGCTGCATTAATTACTCATCACCTTGGTGAAATGGGTGCTCTTTCTCCATCAGCTCCCGCTGTTAAAATTACCAAATCACTGCGAGAGCATTCCAAACGGTTCATTAGAAACAAGCTGAGCGAGTTTAACTTTTTTGTTACACTTTCTGGTCAAGTAATAAATACGTTTCAGCTAATTTGCTGTTAATTTTCCCAAACTGCAAATACCAGTCCCAGACGAAATGTGTAACTTTGCAATGTAAGCTGTTGTCTTTAAATATTAACATCAATAAGTTTAAATATTTATCTGGAAACTTTTGGAAATCTGTCTAATCACTTTTTTCACATTTGCAAACATTTAATATGTTGCCTTGAGAATCCAATTCTCAAAGTGCCGTCCACAGCCATTATTAGCTGGTTGCTTTGTAATTGTGTCCCCTTAGCGAAGCTTGGGCACCCCCTGCTGGTAATGGTATTTGTGGAAAGATTTAACAGTTAAAAAATTACTGCAGTTGGCGCACGGTGAAATTAAAACTTTGTGTAATGTAAAATAAATGTAATTTGTCTGTGTGCCTAAAGAATTACACGTTTAAACAGCGTGAATTACTAGCACCGACTTGCATCAGAAACGTTAAAGCTTACAACGAAAAGGAACAAAATGCTTGAAAGCAACCAGAACGTGGGGAGGTTATACGTTCGAGATTACACTGCGACAGGGAGAGGAACACGTTTATCAGAGAACAAACAAACATTCTAAACGTCATATTGACTGTTCAGTCAAGTGGCTGGACTTGAGAAACCGCCTAATCGTAAGGATGATGGCCGGTGGTCAAGACTGGTGATGCAGTGGCAGTCAAAGGAGAGACCATCCCCCAGAGAACGGTCACCGTGGCAATGGAGCAATGAGATTGGGTTGTGTGCAGGACCCAGAATGGGTACTTCCAACAGAAGGCCATGAGGGATGTCAACAACTTGACAATGCCTTCATCCAGCAGTATAGAAAGCCTGGCTGATGGGTATGGGAACAATTGATGGAGGTTGTTTACATGTGCACGTGCTTTCAATACGGATGAAAATACTGCTGCAGAGGGGGTGTCGGGCATAGAGCATTCATCCATGTGCATGGTACCCTTAGCAGTGTGAGTTACCATAATAAATTGGATATTTAAGTCAAGTAGAAAAACTGCAGGGTTTTCATGAAATTGAACTGGCGTGTAAGCAGTGTAAACGACGTGTAAGTGCTTTCCTTGTGAGGTCAGGGGCCAACCAAGGTTTGCAGTGCGTACATGCGGTCACGAGCAGTGTGCAGATGTAACTCGATCTTGTGGGATTTTTGAGCAGTCTCAGGAAAAAGAAGCCACAAGACATTTATTTATTGGCACAAACCTTTTACTCCAATTGGAGTTTAAGATACAGAGGGTTGAGGCTTTATAGTGCTTGAATGTGTTCCCACTATACATAAAATGGGTGCTTTAGTCTGCTATAAGACATTACTTGCGCCGTTCTATGTTCCTTATGTGGCCAATAACATTGCATTCAGTGATAGCCATTACAGTGGCTTGTTGAATAATTCACTCTTTTTCAAACACATCGGCACGAACAATGTTTTTCCGCGTCAGGTGGGACCAATTTCTACTCTGACCTTTGAACTATTATCTGCAGTGGCCGTAGGAACGCCACTAATACCGCCGGCTGTTGGCTCTGCTCGCATGCCGGTCCTTTGGCGGTCTTTGTCAGCCGTTGTGCCGGCTTATCAGTCCATTTGATCACATCCTTCATCCAGCTGATCGTGGGTCACCGTCACGTAGCATAACCCCAACAAATAGCGCAGGGTGAAAGGCGCTCTATAAATGCTATTATTATTAATAGGGATTCTGGATTCGTGCCCCTGCGCCTGTGGGTAACTTCGTGCCACGCCGGTGCAGATGGATTTTGCCGAGGAGGTCACGGAGCGGCGTCGGGTGATGGAGATCGAGAAGGAGGACACCGAGGAGCTGAGACAGAAGTACAAGGTATGGCGGCGGCAGTAGTGAGGCAGGCGTCTCCCGCCTGCAGTGGTGTCCACACGTTTGCTCGTCACGGTTACCACTAACGGGTGAATCCCCGCTGAGCTGCGCGGGATCCAGCCACTGCGGTTATCCGTGCAGTGCGACGTGACGTGCTGCGGTTTGCTCGCGATTCACTCGCGCACGTTACCAAGGACGGGTGTCCTTGCGGTGCGCAATGAAACAAACTGTAGCGGCTTGCGTCTGCGGAGATGTGCCAAATAGCACGCAGACTTGAAGTGTGATGTTGGGGTTCACGACAGTTTATTTTAGCTTACGTAAAAACGAGAACCCATTTGTCCTGTCTAAGCCAGTTTGCCCCAGCGACGCCAACCGTTCTGTCGGCTAATTATCTACAGCCAATCATCAGAGCTGTAAAATTTCTGAAAGTGGTGTTAAACACATTTGTTGTTTTTGGCAGGTGCTAAAATAAACCATAATTGTACATTTATAATATATTGGCTTGTATATGATTTCATTTAAAATGACAAAAATGATGAATGGATACAAGTATGCCCTATATATCTCTTCAAAATCATACGTTGATTGAAATTAACAATTTTTTCAATGGGTTATCTGTTGGACAATGATGCAGGTAAGTAATATTTCAACCCCTTTTTAAATTTATTTTTGACGTGCACTTAAAGTGCCTCGTACATTACACCATCTGCCGCCCCACCAAACTCCGTAATGGCTGGTTCAAGACGTTCTTTCCAACGCGGTACGCATCACTCCCAACGCTACGGCGCCCTGCCAGGAGCATGCAAGAGTAAACACAGCAGAGAGGGAGAGAGAAGCACAATAACAAGGGAGATGGTGGCGTTAAAATGCCGCGCTCGCTCAGCGGGCGGTTTTAATGCTCGGTGTCTCGATGAGGTCCTGATTATTGCATTAATCCAACGTACAGCTTCTCCCATATGAGACGCTCGTGTGAGTTTTCCTCATTCGCGAGACACGAGCAGCAGCGGGGGTGTTGCGAATTAGTCGTGTTGCGTTACATCTCGAGCGGTTGTCGCTGCACGGCTCTCCCGCGTCTTCCGCCGCTCGTGCCGCGCGGCGCTCGGCGCGTTCTCCCGACGGTTCGTTTGCCGAAGAAGCTCCCGGCACGCGGAGCGGAACGTCGGACGTCGTTCCCGCGTGGCACCACCCGGCAAACTCGAGCGGAGCGCTACAAATGTACATGGTGATCGCTCCTTAGGGCCACCTTCGCTGTCCACAGCTTGATCGCGTCAACAGATTTTTCATCCCCGCCGTGTGGAAAATAGAGAATTAAGAACCGACTGTTAAGTAAAATACATCTCGGCTCTAGTCTGCTGTTGTATGAGGAGGGATATTGCATTTGAGTAATTTTGGGTCAGTCAAAAACAAAGGAGCAGAGATTCATTAAAGATGAATGTTTGTGTTGTTGACACTGGCAGTTTATTTCAGAAGGAGTGTTTCCTCTTTGTTTATATAAGCAATGGTAAACCCACTTCTTTATAAACTGCAGCATTGATTGAAATGTGCTTGCCCTTCTGGCGATGCAAAAGGGCAGTATTGTTTAGAGAACTTAGCCAAATATATTTTCATGGTAGAGAGCGCAGCGTTGTGAAGTTTTATTTACATTTTTGGCACTCCGCAGATGTTTGAAAAGGCATTATATGACCTATATTATGCAGCAAGTGCAAATGACTTAATTACATAATTGTCCTTTGGGACGATGCTACAGCTGTCACATTTAAGCATTTTACATAAAATTGTCATGCGTCGTGGTTTAACGAGAAATTAAAGTGGCAAGGGTTAAATAACATTTGACCCCTTGCTTCCATTTTCTGTAAATGTTCTGTGCTCAACTATGGCACACGTATCACTGTGTCCGGTCCCGTAGCACTGCCCTTTTATCAAAGCGATACGTTAAAAAAACATTTAAAAAATTGTTCACAACAATGTCACGGTAGGTATCTTGTGTGCGCTGGAGTGCATTCATGAGGACGAAACAAATAGCTGCCACAAAGTAAAAAGGCATGAAATACGGCGGCCGGTGAGAGTTCCAGATATCACCTCTGGACTCCCGCTGTCTTTGTTTGAGTCTCTTGAACGAGCTCCAAGTGTGCGAGTGACGTGTGACGGATGACTCACGCTTGGCAGTGGCGCTTTGATCTTTGGCACTAGTGCAGGTCGGCGCTGTGTTCGCGTCGGCATCGTCCTGCAGAGACGCTGTCCACCTTGTAATTGGTGCGCAAACACGGGTGCTCATCACCTATATTACAAACAAATGAATTCTTAATAACCTCCTTGTCAATCCATTGCTGCATGAAGGGCCTCCCCTTGCTGTGTAACTCATAGTTGTTCTACACCATACTTGACCGCATTGGTCCTTTGCTTGTCGATGGAGTGGCTCCAGGGCCCAAGACCAGTTGAGATGTCGCTCATCACCGATGTTGGCCAGGTTCATCGCCCAGTGCGCTAATTGCCGCGTCACTGCTCCAAGGCATAATGCATATTAGTCAGTGTTGCACAATTGCGTGGCTTTTTACGCGCCATTCTTAACCGTTGGGGCACAGCCCATCAGTGGGCCACGAGCGCCAAACAGTGGTTCGTCGAGACCCAAGTGGGCCTTGAGGTGCAAAAGGTTGAGAGACCCTGCTTTACATAACATTTTAGAAATTTGTACCTAATGCTTGTAAGTTTAAATTTAGAGGTTGTATCTGCAAGCCAACGACTGTAATTTGTTAATGGAGAATCGGCCAGTATTATGCGAGACAGCGGAACGTGAGCTCGATTTACATTGATCTCCAAGATCTATTGAACTTCTTAAGTGTAGCATAATAATCATACGTCATGCCTTCGCGTCTTACTTATTAATCTAAGTGAAATTTACGGTAAATGCCTCTCATTGCTGAAAATCCAGCGTCCGTGGGACCTGCAGATCTTCAATTATTCATGTCACTTTAGAAATCGACTTAGAATTCCAAAGGTGGTCCTCGTTTTATGAATATATATGACAGCATTGCAAGCCCACTGATATACGGACCCCACAGGCACCGGGATCTGAAACATTTGTGGATGCCCAGAAAACACCCTTGCCACCATACGTAGTCAACAGTGTGCAGAAACTGTACTTGCCAAAATTGATAATGCCAATGGAGTGGCAACTGAAATTGAGAGGAGGCTTCTGCATCGAGCGTGTTTATGATGCCTCGGGGCAGTGGAGCGAGCGTGCAGCCACCAGACCGATTTGCTGAAATGCAAAAATTGGATGGAGGGGCGTTTGCTTTTCACTCTCAAATGAAATGATTGATTTTATTTGTCTTGTCGCAATATTAAGTTACCGGTGATGTAGTTAGCTGTAAATGTAATTTGTTGTTGTAATGGGTTTTTTTAAGCAATACGTAAATAGCCTGTGTGGCTGGTGGATGGTAACACCTTGTGATTGTTATGATGCAGGTGTGGCACCCTGCTGTCATTTATAAATAATGAAATTCTTTCCTGTAAAATCACAGCGTTTCAAATCGTCGTCGGCCACATTTGTCACTGGTGCCGACTGCTTTCAATACACTATTTGAAGATTCAAATCCAGTCAAAAACAGGTCTATTTTCCTGCTCGAACCAGCATTGAGGTCATGGTCATCTCCTGCTTGCAGCTCTGAGCCAGTGGTGACAATTCCACATTCGAATTGCAGGGGAAAGTCTGTACTTCTGACAACGTCTGTTTAGATTCTCACGAAGTGGTATGCAAACGCCATGTAAACGCCATGTCACTTACCAGATACCCCACTCAATCACTCAATGATCTATCTGCAACTGGATCACGGACCATCAGCAACAACCCAAAAAAATTGTTGCTGATTTTCCGTGCTCTGTCGTTGTTGACATGTCGTTCTCTCTGCAGGTTTGTGCAGCGCTTTGTGACCCTCGGGTGAAAGGCGCTATATTAATGCTATTATTATTATTGACCACAGAGGTATGATGGGGTAATTCATTCATCCCCCAACCAAGGTGAACAGGCAATCTTCGAATTGTGAGATGATCTCTACCGCCGAGCCACATGGACCGTTAATCTGTTGCTTTTACATTTTTCATTCGATGATTGTACAGAATCTCAAACATCATATTAGAGTTTTTAAAATCCTCAACTACAAGTTGAGCACATGTCTGGAAACTTGGTGGACCTTTACTTAATGTCTTGTCATTCTTCAACATTGTGTTGCCTTTTATCACCGATCATCACTTTGGTTATCGGTATTGTTTGTTGTCTTGCTCAAACCTCTAGGCTACCAGAGACATGGGTCTGGAGAAGTTTCATCACTTGTTGCTATTTGGGAGTCTGCCTACAAGGTCATTCATAACCTTATCAGAATACATTGTCACAAGAGCCTGCAATCTGCACCACAATCTTCTCTGTTGTACCTTTTCTGCTTTGTCTACTTTCATGACCTTGAGAATACCTCCATGTGATATGCTATAGATATGACCCAACTGCTAGCACCACGTTGCTCTCTCTGAATTATTGTACTAAGTGGTGTCTACTCTGATCGATGGCAAAGTCACCAATGTGATGTATTGGTCGTTGATTTGAATTCCACTAGCACGGTTGATTTTGGTTTGTGCATTTACCCATAATGCCACCTCGTGTGTAACTGTTACAACTTATGATGAATGAACCATGGCTATATTAACGTCAGCTGTTTACCAAGTCTCGCCTATCTCAAAATTCTTGGCTCGTTAATTAAATTGAGCCGCTTATTTTCCCATATCATTATTGTTCCTGTTGCATATCCGCTGCGTCAATTATTTGTATTTAACGTTTTGAATTTGCCGTTGTTTTTGAACGCCGCTTGATTTATAGACATCCTGCCGTGTAGTCTTTGACATTTATTTTTGAAGTTAATTACTTTGGTTTTTCTCTGTATTTCATTATCATCAAACCATTAATTAAAAAATAGAACATGCCCGACATTCTAAAAGCAAGTGACTGTCGACGTAAATAATGATTGCAGGCAACCCACATGTAACCTCATTATTTAATTATCTGTTGTAGTGCATAAGGCTTGCGTCTATGCACGCGCTAACCTCCATCTAACGGCGTTAGATTAGCTTTGACCCAGGGACTAACAGGTTGGCCGGACACAATGTACTATCTAAACAAGAAAACAACAATAAATAACATGACTGCGCAAAGCTTAATGCATCTCTTTTAAGAAACATAGGGAGCGTACATTCAAGCAAATTACCGTCGTAGTACTGCATGCGAGCTAAAGTCTTGTTATATATTGAATTATTAGGCATTTATAATTGCTCTTAAGAGCTGCTCTTTTCGGGATAACCATGTCGAGCGTTCCATTTCTCAACGCAGTTATCCAGAAAGAGCAGCCCTTAAGAGTAATTCTCATATGTTGAACCGTGAAAACTTTCACAACATTACTAGGCATTGACCAATAATGTTGCTATATTGGTAGGAAATATAAATAAACCCAACAGCTATATTGTTTTAATTAAAATTAGAGTAAAAACAGTGCTGCACATTTCTCTTTGAAAATATGAACAACCGAATATACGGCATTGCATAGCTTCAGCACGAGGCAGGAATGCGCTTTATTTTAGAAATGTAGTTTTTACATTACCTAATTATCATTTCCAATATAATTCCACAGCTCCGACTGCAGTGAGTGAGTTTTTAATTTTCGATGCCGTCACACGGCGCGTGTGGCGTTGCGACAGAATCCAGTACGATTGTGTAGACCAATTATTATTACCCCTGTCTTGGCAAATGACTGATTACTGCTGTGCCGCTCTCTTGAATTACCGTGATGATTGTTAGCACTTCATTTATTTGAAACATAATATATTATATGCTGCTCTCCTGGGGCTGCCAAGTGAGCCTCGGTGTGTCAGCTGTGTTCATGTAAAACCTTCGCCTAATGTATTTCGTAAAGGGGGCCGTAGAATTTAGCTGCTGCCTTCCTCGTGCGTTCGTACAAGCGGTGAAAAACATATATTGCGTCTGTGTTTCTTGTGTTTAAAGATACTCTTCATCATCCTTGACAGTGGGGAAATAGGTGTGCCAGAAGAATAATGCTTAGAAAATCCATCCTGCCTCGAGAACCACTTAAAATCCCCAGTCCCCGAGCGTTGATTTCCAGTTTTATGTTTTGCTTGTTGGCAGTTTAGCATTCCCTGTTAATTCCTGTCTGCTCCCTTTTGCCGCGTTTTGATCCTGCGAATGCGACACACTTCAAAACATTTCCAGAGCAAATATGCCCATTTTTCTCTGAAGCCCGTCGCCCGTATGCCCATCTTTGTATCACTAGCGTTGATTAAAGTCTCTCCCACTGACATTTCATTAAACTCTTTGCTCGCTAGCCATTAGGCGCAAGGCTGGCTGCGACTTAACAGAAAAGACCAATAAGTGTCTCTTTTATGGCCCTTTCATCCGTCGTGATAGAGCTCTGCCAAGCTCGGTCAAAATGCTTTATTAACTCGTCTGTTTATTTGACCAATGCAGAATCAAGTGCTAATGAGCCCACGCTTCCCGCATCTGTAACAAGAACAATTTCCAACAAGTTTCAGTATTTCTGTGATCTGCACAAACAAGGCGTTGAGCTTGTGTCGTTGAGCGGTAGTTTTCTGTGTAAATGGAATTCCCGGGCTGCGCTTGAAAATGCCAAATCCATTCGTTTATACACTGCCTCCACTGTGCATTTCATTCTTAATCCTCACTACTGCCATTTCAAAAGAAAAATATCTGGATACATGCCAGACACAGTACAGTTTCTCATTTAATAAGCAATGGTCCCATGACTGAATTAATGTAACAAGCTTAGTGCCATATCTCACAGGTATAGTTTTACCCACATTCTTCATTGGTTTGTGCTGGAAGATCGCTTTGCATGAAATCCACTTTGTAAGCAGTCGACCGTAATTTCTAAACACTTGCCAGCATGTGCTTGGCCACCAGGTGTTCCAAAAGACGTGGACTCGAGGGAGCGTAGGGCATGCGTGCGTGACAGTCATCTTCCCGTTATAGGCACACCAATAACGCGGACTTGAATTGAGGAACTTTACATTTATTTTTAAATCCAGAGGTCACCCGTTTGATTCCATCTTCGGTTGCGGCAGTTGAAACAACGGGAGATTTTTTCTTATTAAAATGACCCAACGGAATTAACGTGTACACCACGCCACAGGTCACATTTGATTGAATAAAGTATGGGTGCTCCTACCTCTTCCAGCATCCCTGGTCGGCGTGGAGGTCCTTCCAACAGCAATGGTGTGAGCAAGCAGTTGCAGGGCTGCACCTTTACCTATTTATAAAGTTTCTCTTATCAAAATGTCACTGGTGATTGAGTGACAGCCAGGGAAAGGGTCGCACCTGACGGGGTGACTAATGTGGAGAGGGAACGATGATATAAGCTCGTGTACGGGAAGAGTGATGGATTGTGATATCGCGAGACTACGAGTGATGGTGACGGCATAGGGGTGCCTTCATCCAGCAGTGGACAGATAACAGTTAATGCTTTACAAATGTAACTACTGGAATCCCGCGTACTTTCATTTTAGCGTTCACTCTTTTAAAGCATTTGTTTTATTGCGCTTTACAAATTTGATGAGTAACTAAGCCAGGCGTCGGGAACGACAGTTTGTGTAAATGAATAGCAATCTCTGCTGAGTCCCGCTCTGCTATTGCTGCACGGCTGCGCTGAGTGGCAGTCGACAGTGTTACACTGAAGCAGCAGGCGTGCCGCCGCTGCTGTTGTTGCCGCCGCTGCGTTTAGAACCAAGAACACAGCCAGCAGCGCAGGCTGCCCGGGAGGCAGCCCACAGCGTGCTGGTGGCACTTGGAGGGGCAATGAAGGTCGTCGCTGGGAGGGAGGAAGGGATGGAGGCAGAAGGGCTTGGGGCCACAGAGGGCACCGGGTGTACAGACGGGTGGGGAGTACTGGCCGTGTCTGGTCCGTCGTGCGTTTTTTCTTATATATTTTTAAAAGATTGAAAATTATAACGGGCGGGACGGTGGTGCGGTGAGTGGCGCAGCCGCCTCACAGCAAGAAGGCCCCGGGTTCAAATCCCGGCTTAGGTGCCGTTCTGTGTGGAGTTTGCATGTTCTCCCCGTGTCCGTGTGGGTTTTGGCTGGGCATTCCGGTTTCCTCCCGCAGTCCAAAGACATGCTGCTGCGTAGGTTAAATGGGCTGCTGACTAAATTGCCCCCGGTGCCTTGTGATGGACTTGCGTCCCATCCTTGTTATAGCCCTACTTTTCGCCCTAGTTCTGCCGGAATAGGCTCCAGCTCACCACAACCCTGTACACAATGGATGAATGATGTTTAACGCCTCTGAAAGTGTTTGGCGGCCGTGTTTATTCAGCAGCGTTTTATAGCTCTTAAGTTATGACCATTCTCGCAGATGGTTTGAAATGGTAAGATCTCAAAATTGGCATTTGTTCAAAAACCGTAATTCATTTATGGCTGCGGCCTGCCTCTTAAAACGGCAAGTATCCCATTAACCACTTGTGTGCAGGCCTCCTGAGGGTGCGGCTAACCGGACGGTGCTGGCGTACGCGAGGCAAACGTACAAAATGTGCGCGCAGGCGGAGACGAGAGCGTCGTCGCAGCGCTCGCCCGCTCTCCCGCGCGCGCCACGCATGTGCGTGGCGCGCGCGGGTCCACGTTGGCGCGGTCTTGTCATCGTTGAGAAATGAAAAGTGAAATTTTCACGTACAGCTTTGTTTGTTTACGTCCCCATTGTGTTGACTCCGTTTACCATTTCGCGCACGTGTGTACGTGAGGGTGGAGTCGCGGTGCGGTGGTTTGCGCGCTGCGCAACTCGCGTTCGATTTGCGTCCACGACCAACGGCGGTAACGCATCTGAATCGGTTCTAGGTTGAGTTGGTGGCAAATTAATTCCCCGTGTAATTTGTTAACAATAGTAGTGGGGAGACAAAGGGCGGTCGCCCATGTTCAGCCCGCACCACCCCACCGCCTTGCCGACATGAACAGGTACTTGTTAACAGCTCTCGGCCCAACAGTCTGTTAAAGGCTACTACTATACTGGGAGTCTTTGAATTTGTGTGTGTGTGAATACCGTGCTTTACACAGCGATGTAACATTTCGTATTGTAATGAGACGGACCGGCTTCACAGCCTTGTGTGTGTGTGTGTGCGCGCGTGCGCACGTTAAGTATTGCCCTAGGATATCGGAGTTGGAAATCCTGATCTTAGAGGCGCCTTCCAGGCATCTTCCGGATTTGTGACATTCTCACTAAATTCCTAATGGTTGGCATTACAGAATGCCACTTGGCTTGAATTCCTTTGGATGCTTTGATTTTTTTTTTACATTTTGTCTGTGGGGCCTATTGTAAAAAAAAAACATGCTTCCACAATTGGTTCTGCTTGCATGCACTGACGATTGTAGATCATTCTCCCTTAAAAAAAATCTATATCCATCGGACCACCGAGGGATCCATAACAAATTTCCTTCAGGAGGGCTGAAGGTAAAGAAATAACTGGCGGCGCATTACAGCTGTAAATCTAATGGTCGAGCAGCAGAACAGGATACATGCCTTTCCTTTCTAGTTAATCTTGCACATCTCATCAGGGTCTTCATGAAGGAGTGTCGAAGTTGCCCGTTCTTTAATTGTATCTCTGATAAATGTAAACGTGGCCAGGGAAGGATCGGGAGTCGTCATCCGTGCTTAATGAGTCAGGTACACTACTCACCTTCACGCTGCAAGCGCAGCGCTTAATTAATGAACGTGGTTTTGCTTTTGTTGGTTCAAAGTGGTTTCCCCCCACAATATATTTATATGGCGGTGACGTGGCCCAGCCGATGGTTGCAGAGCTTCGCGGTTCGAATCCAGTGGCCGCCTGGGTTATTGCTGTGGGTGTAATAACCGTGATACTACGCGCTGTCTGCTTCACAGTTGACGTTAAAGATCCCGTGATGTCATTCACAAGGGTACGGCGTTGTGTGCCGGTGTCGGGGTGGAACAAAACGCGGGGCAACCCGCTTCCACAGTGCAGCCGTGAAAAGCTACATGTTAGTTTGATTATATATCTTTGAAATAGCTGTATGCATGCTTAGAACATTCTCCAAGTACAAATGAATTTGGACGGTCTGCAACTTTGATCTCATTATCGTTTTTCTTTGTGAATGCGTACACACAACAACGCTGGATAAACGATCCCACTGCCGCTTGCTGCACGGTTTCCGTGACGCATTACACAATGTTATAATTGAACTCGGATGGATACCGAACGGTGATAAATACGGCCTCGCTTTCATAAAGGAAAAAATACATTGCTACAGAGCACTCTTGTTTCTTCATTTGTAATAGAAATTATATTGCTACGTATTTAGTTTTTAGAATGAGTTGCGTACAGATTGTGGAATGCGTCTAACCTCCAGACAGAGCACGTTTGCCATGGCTTTTGCAATGTATTGCCAACCAATGTAAATATTAAAAAGTTGGATGCATGAAATGCATCGTGGTGAATTGAAATTCACAAATTCATGCTTTTTTCATTTGGTTGAGAATTTCTCCCTGTAGATGTAGGAGGCTGTGAACAACAAGGTTTAATTGTACAAATGACTGAAGAAAACAACACTTTATAATGTTACTGCTGCATCTGGTGAAGCTGTCCTTTCTTGGAGAATGCAGAGTTGTGAAACTGATGGACGGAATGTTGGCATTTTCTGAACTTCCCTCTTCTCAGCAAGTTAATTGCCATAAATAATTTCCCTTTTCACATAATTTACTGCCATTGATAAATAACACTGTTAAATTACTTTTGATTTTAATTGCTATGAGGAGCACAGTGTTTGGGTTAATGTGCCAATTGCAAAGCTGCTATCGCTTAACTCATCAGTCAGTGTCAAGTTTTCAGGGTAATAATTCAATGAAAGGATCTATGGAGGCTTACAGCGTTGTTCGCATGTAGGCCAAGTTACTATTACTTAGGCACAATTAAACTGGCTTTATCAAAGCACATCACCTTCCCTTCAAGCTTCTTGTACCCGGGATATATAAAAGCATTGCGGTGTCAGTGTACACGTGTTATTAGTGGTACCACAGATTTTTAGTGACTTTTCGGTCAATCTCAGTGTTAGAAAATATCAATATTCCCGTAATTCACGTAAATTCCAATAGCCGTTTCTACCAAACACTTTTCATATTGAATTGCACCACTTTAGAATGGCAAGCTAAGGAAAATATATACTCCATGACTGTAATGTAGCCACCCACAGGGGCCTTACTTGAAACATTTCATGTGTATGTATCATAAAGGCACATGCAAGCAGTCGCCATCATCATCAGTCCAAAGATCAGTTGGTCACCATCGTCGATGTTGTTTTGTGATTTCTATGTATTTGATTCCTGTACTTTATTTCATTTATTTTGCTTTAATAATAATAATAATAGCATTTATATAGCGCCTTTCACCCGAG
>JAZEWU010000020.1:7883665-7898327 GCA_036362915.1 Geotria australis
CCACAGCTGTTTTGTGTTTCGTGCAGCATGTTGAAACTTCACGCTATCATACGAAACATCCATCCTTGTCTCCAATGCAGATGCAGCATGCATTGTTAAGGCTGCAATGGCTTTGTAGTTTTGAAACCAGCGATGTGGAAGTTGTGGGCCATGGGTAATGACAGGGTTATGGCACCAGACTTGAGACCTTGGGTTGAAGCCACTTGGTGATCTCCAGGTCCTATTTTCAATCCTGACATGTTAGGGTGATCTTACCCCTGGTTATAAATTAGGTTACGAATATCCATCCAACCATTATCAGAAGCCGCTTAATCCTGTAAAGGGTCGCGGTGATTCGGAGCCTATCCCGGCAGACACAGGGCGCATGGCAGGGCAGGACACCAGTCCATCACAGGGCACCGGGGGCAATTTAGTCCACAGGCCAATGAACCTACGTTTCAAAAATGTAAGTGTAGAATTTAAGTGTGGTTTAGTGTCCCGTTTTATTATTGGAATGTGACAATAGGTAGGACTGGTTTATTGCTTTTTACCCCAACATTGCAAAGCCTAGGTGTTGAAAACTATCCGGTGTGCCGTTTCTCAACTGACGAAATGCTTCTGAGATGAAGATTGTTTATTGCTTTTGCATGTATATTATAAATCTCATCACACATGCTTGAAGCATTGCTGGCATACAAGAAATGTAAGATAATGTATTCGGCTGCAAAGGTCCCACACCTGGCAATGCAATGCTGTGTGTTCTACAGTGAGTAAGCAAGTGTGAATCTGCCACGATGATCTTGAATATCTCCACTTTAAACTCTCTGATAATGGCAGAGCCACCAAATGTTGGTGACAACAAATAGACCTCGACGTTAATATATATTTTTTCACAAACCAAGAGATGTGCAGCGGTTGACAGTGTAACAAAAATTCTACTTTTACTGATTATGCTTTGTCTTTGCCAACCTTGAACTAATATTTATCGTCCTGCTTGTTGTGGTTTGTAACATGGAGATTAGTTTCCGAGCCAATTCTAACTGCAAAAGTAGCATTTGTTTATTTGTTTAGAGTTTAGTATCTGCAGGTATCGTCAAAAGGTTTTCATCCAGCTCAGAAATGTCTTAGAACAGATAGCGGACCATGGTGCAAAAGGTTATCCATGGGGCGATCGTTCAGTGACCCCAGTGTCACGCGTGTGTTCCTCCTGTGTCCGGGATTACCTCCTAATTGGGTGTTCCTGTTTTGATGCTGATAAATAGGGGCATGCAAGCTGAACACAAGTAAGTATAAGGTGGCTGCTGCTCCAGATACAAGGCTGTAGGCCGCGTTCCAGCAGCATTTTTACGTAGTGTCATTGTTGATACCCCTTTGTTTGTTTGTGGCTAGTGTGCGGGTTGATGGTGGGAGGGTTTAATTGGCAGGCGCTATAACTTTTTCCACCAGCAACATTCCTTGTATATTTGCAGACAGCTGTGATGCCTTTATCCCATTGTTTCTTTGCATACATACTCTGGAATTCTAAACCAAATATGTTTTTAACCAATTAGGTGAGCGCCTCTATTTTTTTCGACGCGTGGCGGCGAGACCGAATATAAGAGAGTTTGGTTAACGTGTCAGAATATTGAATCTATGTTCAGCCGGTGACTGTTCACATGTGCACGTGCTGCGCCAATGCCCATGAATGCTTTCATCCTCCCATCTGCCTTCCGGGAAAGGAATGCAATTCACTTGGGTGGCGGCGGCGGCAGTGGGCGTTTTAGCCCGAAAAATCACACAGCCTTCTTCAGCGCACGCAGCCATCACTCGGTATATTTACAGTGTGTCATTTTCAGACAATTTATTTTCGCTCGAGCATGGCCACCTTGTTATGCAGCGGTCGGGCTGCGCTTATTTGCAAACGGTCCCTGTGGTATTCAGCTTTTAAGCTAATAGAAGCAGCAGCAGTAGCAATTAAGTAATTAAATAAATACTGCATGAAGCTATTTAGATGGTCACTTGACCAGAGAAGCCGATTCTGGCCCTAACTTGGCACGGCCACTTTGCACTCATTAATTTAATCCCTGGGGACGAGGAAGTGTGGAATGCACAGCTTGTTTCTCTGATCCCTAAAACTCTGTGAAATTCATTAAGATGGTTTATGTAAAAATGTTGTTTAATTTGAATAATACGATTCACCAGATTTGTAAAAAAAAAATCCTTTTTTTTCCTTCACATTGACATACTGTCACTTGAAAATGGTTGGCTGCACACAATTGATTAACATTCATGAAAAGGTTGCGGATTTTTTTAAAGGAGGGTTAAGAAGAGCTTTGGAAGGCAATTGTATCGCTGGGATAATATTAGCTAAACACGAATCGTTTGAATTTGGGATGTACAGCGAAAAAAAATCCCGTGCACTCGCTTTGGTTCGCATATGCACGGCCAATTGAGCGCAGATCATACGGTGCATTGAGGTCATCCGTTGTCGCGGCGTGGCTAAATCACTTAGTGTCTTGTTGAGGTCGTGTGCGGAGAGAGTTGAATTCATCGCAACGGGTAGTGGTTAAACGTTTCTTGCCAAGCTTCATTTGCCCGACACAAGCTCTGTGCTGAAGCCGTGAGGTTTTTGGCCGCGGCTACTGAAATGGCTTCTCTGCGAACTCTTGTGCGGCACTGCTCTGTGAAAGCGGCTTTTGCCGAGCTAAAAGCTTATACAGGTATCTTCAAAATAATGGATTTTGTATTCTGTCTACCTCGGCCGAGCTCAACTGAGTTTAGTGCCCTGATCGTGAATGTTTTTGAATACAACGGCTTCAAAGTCAATAGTTTGGAAAGTAAACACGCTTTGCGGCAGAGAGCTGTCTTCCTCGGAATGTTTAACTTGGCCGCATAATGCGCAACTTTCTAAAGGTGTGCAGCAACGTCAGTCTGATGTTGCACGCGCAACCCTTGTCACAAACCGGTGCATTCTTGCTGTGCTTGGTGCTTCATCAGCCTTTAAGTCCGTTAATTAGGCAAAAGGCTCACCGTGGGGCCATCGCGTTTCATTATTCCAGCGTGCCCTAAACAACCGTGCTTTCGGGCGAGCGATGGCGCCTGTGGCGTGATGCCTGTGGCTGGTTTGATGCTCCGTTGCCTTTTATGTCCCTCTGGGGAGAAGCTATGGTGTGATATTTCAACTTGTTACTGCGAGCAAGAATGGGACCAGACGTTGCCCGTTGCGAGCGAAGTCGCAGTGATGACTCGTTGATTACGAAGTGAGCCAGTTACACGCGCTCTGACTAGTTCATAAAACAGGGAAGAAAAATCACGCGTACGTGTGGATGTGTTTGTCCTCGGAGGGCAGGATTTACATGGCGATTTGAACGCTACTTTCCGATCCACACTAGATGATGGCACGCGCACATGGCGTGCGGCGGTGGGCGATGACGTCGCACAATAAAGTACTTGGGGGACGAGGCGCACGAAAACGCCGTGTGACCTATGTCGTCTTGGCCGAAGGGGCTTATCTACTTGGTGCTGGTTTTTTATCACTACGTTTCGGGAAACCCTTTGATCAGTTTGGCCGATTTTGGGTTTAGTCCCTGATAGCAGCACAATTTTACACTAAAATCTAATTAATATTTTGGACTTTCTACGGGACTTACCGTGTTCCTCTTCCACTGCAGGCACGTCCACGGAGCTGATGCTTAGACATTTTCTACCATAGTTGGAAATTCTAAAAAGAAATAACATCCATCGTACATTTTCCTTTCCCACCTTTACGGTGTGCAATTGTTCATCCTTGCAGTGGTTCATCCCGCGCGCCGATACTTTTAATGCAAATTGTACATGAAACCATCAATCGTTCAATTAGCTGCATCGGACGTGCCTGGCAGTGCGCCGTCTCCAAGACCTGTGCCGCAATACTTTTTTTAATTCGATATTTTTTTACAGCCACGCATCTCCACGTGTGCGTGTGTACACATACAGAGCAGGTCATGTATATTTATACTGTACGTGTTCACTAGGTGCCTATCTGAAGCATGTGTGCACTCGAAGGACACAGGGCAACTGGAATTGCGAGCTCTCCTTCCGCTCAGCGACAGTAAACAAATCCCGTTGTTATTTTTAATTGGTCCGCTATGCGTTATATATGTTCGGTAAAACAGAGAATATTAACTCGTGTTATGATGTTATTGGGAGCCGTGGCAGTAGTGGCGAGTGCACGGCACTGTAAACCTAGCAGTGTCTGATTCCCGACCACTGCTGTCATGAGTGGCCAGTGCGATGGACAATCGGTCCTGGCCACACTTGCGTCACCAACCCACACTGCCTCACATGCCGAGGTGTTGGTCACACAGCCCCCGCGACTGACACGGTGCGAGGAGGCCTTCATTCACAGTGGGTTGACAATAGGTTGTAAATTGTTGTTATTATGATGAACACGCATAGCGTTTGCATGCTCACAGGGTAAACCGCATACGCCATTCGTACACATTATACCTTGTCAGTCAGTCTTTATTTAAGCTGGAGGGAACCCTTGAGCTATGTAGCTCCTTTTTAACAGTTGTTCATCAGGGAGGGGGAAGCAAGTTATAACAGAGAAAGATGCACCATCAGTGGAAAACTTGGTATACATACATCTGAAAATATTGAACAGGTGAATATATTAAAAATATTGTAACATTGCACGCGATAGCTTTAAAATTATTGAATCTCTCATACGTTGACTTTTATATCAATCTTGTCGCTCTGGCTACCGTCATTATGTAGAGCTGTAGTTTTTGTAAATTCTCTGATATGTTTCAAATGATTATCGTTGGCCATGCTCAGTCCACTGCTGGGTGAAGGCCTACCGAAGGCACCGCCACCTCTCGCGATCCTCCGACGCAGCGATTCGCGTAGATCGATGTATTTAATAGGCTGGCAGTGATGATCTTAAGGGGTTGCGTGCATTCGCATGGCCTCTGAGACCTTGTTACTTTTAGTTGTTCCTTGCTTGAATATTTGTTTGCGGTGCCTTAATGCCGTTACTGACGAGTACTATTGGATGCCATTGATTTTCTTTTGTTTTTAGTCGATGCAGCGTTGGAACTGCATACTCAGTAGCAATCGATGCAATTATACAACGCTCAGGTAATAAACAACACTGGTGGGAATACTAAACTCTATAGTTCAATAACTTAATTTGAAAATTAGCCATTTCCCACAAGCCATGGCAAAGCAAAGCAATCTATGAAATAATAGTTTAGTATTCCCACTAGTGGGAATTCTTACCGGTGGGAATACGAAACGTTCTCATAGTATATGCGAACGCCTGATGATGTCTCCAACGTGGGAGGCGAAACGTCGCGAAGGAGAGAGAAGGAACACTCGACACGGCTATCTGGAAAGAACAGCTATGGAGAGCAATTCTCACACATCGAGCCGTGACAAACCTCCATCATTACAATATATGAAACGGTATGTGTTACATAGTGTTGAGTTGTTTTGGGGCTGCGTGCGCCCTTCCATTTAAGTGCAGAAACGATGGAGAATGCACCAGCCAATGAATTTGGCCTCCCTGCTATTTGTTCGTTCATGCGTAGCAGTAGGCGCATTCCGTTGAAAAAGAACATGGCTCTTGCTTTCAATTCTTTAAAGGGTATTCGGTTACCGTGTAACAACCCTCGTGTATACACTCATGCAGTTTGCCCATGACAGTGTTGAATGTTTGTTCATTAATGTGTGCTTGCAGTATGTCACGGTTGTTAATAGTTTTAATAAGGATCTACTGATTGTTGAGCCTGAAACGTGTTTTTGTACGATAGACACATTTTTGGTTGTTGAAAAGAACCAATATGGCAAAATTGTGTTAAGCGCTTTGCTCAGCTTATGCATCACTTACATCGTTTAAATTACTGGTACACAAGACAAACATTTCATAATCTCGTTTGAGTCACGAGTTGCGTGTCTGCATAGTCATGTGTCATCGATTCGTGTTACATTAGGCGCGTAAAATTAATACGGGGGATAAATAACATCGATTAACTCTAAGAGCGAAATACGGATTCAGGATCTTCGACATTTATTTTACATGTCGTTTTATAAAAGAGCTGGTGTTGATGGAGCTTTTATGAAACATCTGGGTGCATCTGGAGATGGTCACAGACTCGCGGTTCAGAGCACCGTCCGCTGAACCAGTGTACTAGAGGCCCAAGGTTGGACTCCTGCATATGGCTTTCACTCCGTTAAGTAAATGACAATCATTCACTCACGAAATGACTCATGTGCTGACCCTACAGTGCGCGTCTTAAAATGTCGTTTCAGCAAAGGGCATTAACCGGTAGGCAAATTAGATTTTCTTTGACCATAAAGGGATCTTCGCTGTGCTGTTGACTAACTCTGCAGTTTTCCAGTCGCCGGTCACTAGAAGAAACGTTGACACAGCATGTAACAAAATACGATTGTTGGGCATTTGCGGCCACCCCCTGCACTGTAATGAGGAGCCGTCATAAAAGAACCCTCCCAGGTAGATGGACAGCCTGCCAAAGCTCGTCACCGTATTTGTCACGGTTGATTTATCGATTCGGAACTTTTATGCTCGGATCTCAGTGGCAAAGCGATGCTGTCACTTAATGCATCAGCTTGCCGGGAGCCTCTCCCGTCCCAGGAAGAGTTTATTGGCACTCTTCTCGGTGTGCGACTTGGCGCCGCGAATCCGACCTGGGGGGAGGGGGGGTGGGGGGGCCGCTCTCCGGGGCTTTGTCCTTGCGCCGGCCGCTCGGCAGCTCAAGGACCCGGCGCCAGCCAGCGGCCTCTTTATACTTGAGCAGCGCTGCCGCTAAATTACCACGGCCCCGGGTCCACCCGCGACCACTGCCAAATTACCATGGTAATAGCTTTACCTCCCAACTACCGTTAAATTACCTTGGTGATTGTTTTACCCTCCAGACTAACACTAATTTACCATGGTAATTGTTTTTTTTATTTCCATCGACTGCCGCTGAATTGCTGTGGAATTGTTGCTGGAGTGTGTGTTTGGAGGGGGGAGGTTTGTGATGTTACTCACATCGAGAACCCAATTTGTTTTCCTCTATTTAAAAAATATCCACAATGTGCATATGGGACTTGTGAAATTGTGTAAATTCCTCTAACACAAGCCATTTTTTTTCCTTCTAAGAACAGAGGGCTAATATATATATAAGGCTGTGGGAGGTTTGTTGTAGATTACCTTGATATTAATGGGTCTCCTGGGGGTCAAGGTAGAAGCGTTCACGTCGCGATCCCTGTCAGGTAATACTTTGGTATTGCCTGCGAATTCTACCAAACACTTCGAGGCCGAGCTGAAAGACAACGATGTCCAGAAGCTGACCATAGTGCTTCGAAGAATCGCAAAGAAGAAGAATGGGTCTCCTTTTCAACTGGTACACAGTAATTCTCGTTTGATTACAATGTCACGATTGCAAGGGCCGCTCGACAGATAAATATCTCGTGTAATTTCTTTGTGCTCTGCATGTATAAGGAACAGCAGTGAGACAACAATGCAATTTGTATTTATAAAGCAAACATTTCTCAGGCTCCTGTACTTTTGTGGCATGGGGGGCGTTGAGATGCACGTGTGAGATTTATTGAAAGAGGTAATTTTTCCTGGATTGTGGAGCAGTGTTGTGTGGGGTACAAGGTTAGGAGGCTCGCATGAACTGTTACCGCATTGCAATAATCGAGGGGGGAATGAATGCACTGGATAGGCGAAGGCGGTTGTGGGTGGGAAAAAAAGGGGAAGGATTTGACCCTGGACTTAAATAAGGTGAAGGAGTCAACAGTGCAATCAGAGGGGGAGGGAATTCCAGACAGCGAGGGCAGCAGAGGAGAAGGGGAGCAGCCCCTCATTGGGCAGAGGTTGATAGCAGGAGATGTGGAGTGGGCAGTGCGGCTGTCGCCAGCGTCTGCCTTTGTGAACGAGTTGGTTCCTTGCCATCGCGAGATAGCTTGCATTTTAAGAGCTTTGTCTCGTCTTAGCGGACTTTGACTGATTGACAGGATAATAAGGTTTTTGTAATTGCATTCTGGTTTAAGAACAAAGCCGGCAAATGAACCGTGAATAAAATGAGGGCTTTATTAGCTATGGTCTGAGCTGCTTGCAGTGAATGTTAACTTCTGCATTTTGGTGAAGGAGGGAAGGGCGTGTTAAATATTGTATTGACTTCTACGTCAAGGCACATGAACAATTAATACGATTTTTCTTTCTTATCTGGCGGTGGCATTTTCCATAGGATAATAAGTGAAATGGTCTTCAACCGATATGCCTATTATGTTCACAGGTTGGTGTTTGAATTGAGCGTTTTGCCCACCGCCCGTAAACGCGTGCCGCCTCAGAACTGTCTTTTTGTATTTACATTTTATCCTCTAAATTGATGGGTAATGAGCAGCAATCGACTAAAAGCATTGTGCGACTGACGGGGCTGAGAGCCACGATAACGAGAGAAAAGTAAATGTGGCAATCCCTCCCGAGAGCTGGGAGGCGACTCATTACTGGAGACTGACTGTGGGATTGGAGAGCACATTGGCCCAGAGGCCTCCCTCCCTCCCCTCTTCCACCGCCGCGCACTCATCCACGCGGCCTCCCCAACGCCCACCCACCTCTCATCAGTCCCCGCTCGGAAGGGTGTGCTTGCGCGCCGGCACGTGGGTTGGGCGGCGGCGGCTGCGCGACCGCGTTTCCCCGCTCGCGTTTGCTTTCCGTAATGAGAATTTACGCCGGTATTAGTGGGCGGCCGACCCGCAGGTGCCCCGTCGTCGCCCCGTCACCGTTAGCGCCGCCGCCGCTGTCCTCTTCCTCGGCCGCGGTCTTCGCCATGAATTAGACGCGATGAATCGCGTCTAATTGAAATGCTGACGGGCGTCGCGGAAGCCTCGTTTCATGTGGCCGCGCGAGCGTTTGTAGGTTTTAGTTTCTGTCTCTGGCGAGCGTCTGCGTGCGAGGGTGAAAGAGCCTCCTGCGCAGATGTGCCCCGGAGCTTAGGTTGCCGTGGCTCCGGCGTGTAGCCCTCTCCCGTCCGCCTGCTGCCTTGTGGCCAGCTAGCTGGCTGGCGACCAAGGCGAATCAATTCCCACCTTCCTTGGATTTCCTGATGAGCGATGCGTCGTCAAAATTCTCCACGGACTTGCACGCCCGGGACGCTTTTGCCATTTGAAAGCTTTAAGCGGCAACAAATGCCATTCTAACGGCAACGTGTGCTCTCCCGATTGAGTCTTGAATTGCATCGGGACAAAAGCGCCGCAGAGAGAAAGCCTCCGCTAACCGAGGATCCGTTTTGCTCGTAGAGAGAGCCAGCCGTCGTGCGATGAGACGTATCACTTTCCCCGGCAGCTTCACGTCAAACTTGCGCCGCTGTGCTCGGAGCGCGCGGCGCACGGATTCCTGCGCAGCGCAGCAGCCGTTGCCGCGGGAGCCGCGGTGCAGTTTAACCGCGAGCGCCGAGCGCAGCGCGCCCGACGCGTGCCGAGGGCTGCCGGCGGCAAACGACAGCCGTCCCCAGCGCAGCTCCATTGGCTCCCCGGCAACCTCGTCACTCAAGGGTTACCACATTTAACACCTCCACGCAAAGACGGCTGCAGCCGAGCTACAGTCTGCGCGAAAGGAGGAAGGGACGAGCGGAAGAGCGAAGGCAGGAGCAAGAGAGAGGGATTAGCCCGGACTTAGCTCGGAGGAATGCCCGCCCTGCATTGTGGCTTAGCCAGTGGAAGAGCGGCAATGTTGGATTCCTAGAGGATTGGATACTTGCTTGCTTGTGATGCGCGATTAATTTGCTCTGCCGCTTTGCCGTCACGCGAGTCGTTAAATAAAGACTGCTGGCATTGCGTTGCTTCGTGTAAATCTGAGCAGTGTCTTCGTTCGGAAGACGTCCACTTCCTGTATGGCTTGCTACTACCTTGTGATCAGCTCCCCGCATCTCAGCAATGGACATGTTCGCAACATCAAAGGGGTGTTTCGTGGCCCCCTCTGCAAAAATGGCAGCTCATCCTTGGTGAGTAGCTCTTGTTTATTATGAGTTTTTGGTTGAATGACCAGCATAAAAAAACTGACCTCTACTTTAAAGGAAAAATCCTGCAGTTGTATATTAACTTAAATAAATATTGCAGTGCAAAAGAAAAGCATATTGCATTGCTATTGCACGCAGCATATTTTTTTACTTGCGAAGAATTTTAAATGTATTTGAATGGTGCAACCAGCTTTGCTTTTGGGGATGTTAGTATGAAATGCTGCGCCGTAGGCATTATTGTTGGCATTAAAGGCAACAGCAATTCCAGGTGATTGCATTTTAATTGGAAACCTTATGACTCGGGGTTCAAAGGTGTAATATCGTTGTCACTTTGTTCTCATCCCGTCCGATGAACGCCTCCATAAATATATAGCTCGGGTGAGAAAAGCATCGCCGTTATGCAGAGTGTTTAATAGGACACCTGAAAATTATATCGTTGCGCGGTCGCTTGAAAGCGAGCCAGGTTGAATTATTAAGGCCGGGGGGGGGGGGGCCCAGGCAGTGGCATTTGTAGCACGGCTGTTGTGCTGACTCCCGCGATCTCGGTCCTCGGTGTGCAGCGACGGATGCAATTACAGCGCCGCGGCCGTGTTGTTGTGTGGCTACGTCACGCGTAGCGCCGGGCGGGCGCGCATGAGCCCGCGGCCTCCACGCTGTTTACAAGCGGAGCGATTCCGCACGTCGGCCAGCGCGAAACGAACCGCAGGCACGGTTACTAGAGTGTTGCGAGCGCTGTGGGGGGGAGGGGGGGTCCTGCTTTTCCGATTGAAACGTAATTAAAGCGGGCGATGGTGCATCGCCGCACGTGACGGAATGCACGAGGCGCTCGTTCGTCTTCACGTTTGCACTTGTTCCGCACTGACGGCCGCGTGCCTCCTCGGTGCGCGGCCACGTGGGCACCGGCGTCGTCGGCGTTAGGAATCGTTCCCGCCCGCGATAATCCCAACTTTTTTTTTACGGCCGATTAGTGCTCAGCCAAATTCGTAGCATTTCGTTAATTACGGACTGAATTGCTTTAAAGGGCTTTGTGTTTTTTTCTGTTTTTTCAAATCAGAATTTCTTCACCAGGAAACGCGTAACCATGGCTGTTAATTTGTTCCCAATAACCGCTTCCAAATGTATTGTGTTCAAAATAGAATTTAACGATGCAGGTTTTCACCGCTCGATGTGTGAGAATTGCTTTCAAGAGCTGTTCTTTTTTGATAGCTGTGAGAGCGAAGGAATGGTCAACTCGGCCATACCGAAAGAACAGCTCTTGAGAGCAATTCTCACTGAATTTAACATGACACCTGCAATAGCTGTAACTGTTATTCATTGAGTGTTACAAACAATGCTGTGGTGGATTTTGGAGATAGGGTTATACATCATCGATTACTATTTGTTGCAAGAGCACCAAATTGACATTCATCTTAAACAAATGTTTTCCTTTGTAATGAAACTGGCAATTGTTCAAACATTCCTGTCGATTTACATCCATACCTCAATTAGACAGGCACATCCATTGGAATGAATGCAACAATATTCTCATTCACTGTGAACATGCTGCGTTGTTGCTGTCTCATTAAACGGCCGGTGTCCAGGCGGACCCGGGTTGGTCAGTTGCCCCCTAAGGGAGGGGGTATTGGAGCAGAATCTTACGGCCGGATGCCTTTTCTGACACCAACCTTCTTTAGTCTGAGGGTCTTTGGATCGCTATTTGTCTGGAACCTGCCATAGACCTGTCCATCAAAGGAGACCCGAGCTGGAGCGCTAGACTCCAGACCTGTTCACCAAGGGAGACCCTAGCAGGACCACTAGACTGCAAACCTATTCATCAAGGAATAACCTAGCATGAGTGCTAGACTCCAGGTGACATTTCTTCGTGGTTCATTGGAACGCGGAAACCCCTCCACCATGATAAGGTTGCGATCCATGCTGGGAATATCTGGCCTATTAAATAAAATAATAAGCCAATATTGTTTTTTTACATTGCACCGCTTATACACTTTGTTTATCATATTTTAATTTTGCAACACCAGCCAAACTGAAAAAGTATTAGTGATAAAGCCGTTGGATATCTTCCAAGAAAAAAATACACATTTGCGGGTTGACTCACGTGGGCAAGGTGCTCGGTGAAGCGTGGGGTGGAGAGGCGACAGGGGTTTTGATGGAGGAAGGGGGTGGTTGACGAAGCTGTGTTTAAGCTGCCGCGGTTTGGGAGCTCTTAAATCAGAAACGTCGCCAAACGGTGCATCGCAATCTTCGCACTTCATAACCCGACACGTTCATGCCTCATGCTGGCGGACATCTCGCTGAGATTTGTTGCCTGTGATGATTGGATTCCTGAAAACGTTAAATAATTCATTTTACAGTTGATCAAACACAACTGTAATTAGGATCTGAAAGAATTCAGTCATCTTTTGTGGCGTGCGTTTGACTTGATTGGTGGTTGAGCAGATTAAGGTGATTGAAGGCTGTATTATCCCATGGCATCCACGGGTAATAGGGCTAATAGAATGGGCACGGATGGCATAAAGCCCTCGATTTTGTTCTGTAAAGCCTTACATAGTACAAGAAAACAGTTTTACCATAAAATAATTTATATCGAGAGAGGGGGAGGGAATTAGTGATGGAGTCGATAGCGCACTGTTCTATGAACCCGGCCACCTGAGTTTGGTTTCCGGCCGTGACTAGCATCAGAGGCGAGTGATGTTTCAGCCGCTCCGGGAAACCTGCTCGCCTTTGCCAAGCGGCACTGACGAGCGTGGGGAAGTGTGATCAGGCAATTCCCGTGACTCACACGGTGTGGTGAGGCCTTCTGCCAGCAGTGAGTTTACAAAGTGTCACTAATTGTTATTGGTATGTATTTTAGAACATTGATCCCTACAAATAACATTCATTTCTCTGGCACCTCGATTAACTTAGCCACTTCTTCTCCATATTCCGCCTTTATGTCGGAATGCGGACGCCTCGACCAGCACTGTCCTGCCTGCTAGATGGCGATGATGATGCGATCGGCTACGAGCCGAGAGAACCGACTACAGCTGATTGGCGAGATCCTCTGCAGAGTTGTGACACGACTGGCCGATAGGAACAAACTGGAATGACACCCCGACTCTCGCGTTGTATATAGATTGCAGTCTACTTGAAAATAATCATAATTGTGTCAAGCAGCGTTATAAAGCCTGTGTGACTCATTGTTGTCCTAGTGGTATCAGCGTGACAGCCATCGGGTGCCGTGTTGCCACTGGAAAATAATTACACACGCCTTAAAAAGTGTGCACGTTGCTTACATCAATGTTAATTATGCAAAGGGTTATTGTGCACTATGAAGGATTGTATAATTTATTTTGGATTGTTGCAGCAGCTAAGACTTGTAGGATCCAAATAACCAATTATGAACAACAAAATCCATGCACAAGTCTCCGTTTGTTTCCCATGTGTGTTTGCCAAGCACTTTGTTGAAATCACCAAGTTGGAAAACTCGAGACAAAAATGTGTAAGATTTATCAGCGCATTTTTTTCTTTTAATAGTAAAAAAAAATAGCCTATTTAAGTCTTCGTGTAAAACATTCCATGTGTCATTATTCCATTTTTGCAGCAGCCTAATTATAATACACAAATTAAACAGGTTTAGTTTTAATTAATGGTTTCAACTTTACGGTTATGGATTTTCTCTGTTATGTGCTGTATACACTCCATGATAAGTCTCGATCATGATCCAATTATTTCAAACACATTATTTTTCCAGGAAGATTAATTAATATTAGATTTAGCTTCCCAAATTGCCAAAACATCCGTGAGTACGACAGCAGGTAAAATGTTGTTGTTAATAATTTATTTGGAGTAGGATTTCAGCATCAGCGGCGCTAACCCATTCCCAGCACACAGCGTGTTCCCTGATTGATTAATTGCCTCGGGTTTGCAAGCTTTTACTTTAAACCTAGCTCAGGAGCATGGCTGAGCACGGGTGCTTGAGTCGCTGTAGGTGGGGACTAATTGTTGTAATCTTCGCCAGTCAGCTGGCAATTGGCTGTCTTACCCGTCTCCCGACGCAGGAAGCACCTAATTTATCGGCCGCTTTGCCCACTGCACAGGGTTCATATATTTTTTGCTGTCATTTATCCCGTCGGCCCATTCATCTCTCCGTTCGCCTGTAATGCGTCTGCAGTATTCCTGAGTTCCAAAACATTAAGAATACCGAGTGCACCTTGACGGCTTTTTTCGCGGTTTCATGCCCTCCCGTCGAAACCAATTTAACGTTGGTTAAAGGGGGATGCGCAGTCTGGTCTCTTTTGATAATAGTTATATTAACCGTACGCCTTTTCACATTTCACTCTCTCCTTTGAAATAAAATAACGATTGAAGAAATGAACCTTGTGGGATATTTTTAGCACTGCCTACGCTCTTCCAGCTTGCCGTAGGTTCACGTGAATGTTCGACCACAGTTTTGCGGCAGATATGTGTACGTATGCTATACATGTCTGGATAATTGTCTTGTGGAAGCTGTTGAAATAGTGTCGTGTGAACTCTTGTGGAATTAATTGCTCTGGTGCACCAGGAGATCCTCTGAATTCTGTAAAGTGGCACTTGAAATGCACACTGTTTAGTGGCAGCCTTTATTCAATTCAATTCAACTTTATTTGTCAACTCTACCATATGTACAGGACATACAGAGAATCGAAATACCGTTTCTCTCAGACCCCGGCGTTGTT
>JAZEWU010000020.1:7900548-7936504 GCA_036362915.1 Geotria australis
GGGGGGGATTAAATAATGAAAATATACGACTCCTCAGCCGTGGGTGTTTTTCTCCCCCGTTTACTCAGGTATCGATTTATATATTTTTTGTTTAACACCTCGCGGTCGCCTTCGCACCATAGGTGCCAAACGGCGTGCCCCGAACGCTCCTTAGATCCGTTTTTTTTCTCATTTTCATATTTAAGGCGGACAAGGCTGCACGGTGGTAATTCTAGCATATTGGGCATTAGCGCTAAGAGAGCATACTCCCTCTGCATAACCATGTTGGCTTTGGAATAATTTCACAAGTGTTCAGCTTGCTGCGTTTGCCGTTCTTTTCTTTCTCGTCCACAGTATGTGACGACGTCCATTGGGGGAATCGCCGTTTTCTCTGTTTTTTTTTCCACGGGACATTATGTATGCTTTCACTAATGAACGCTGAAGGCACTGCAACCATTTTCACCCAGCGGATAAATGTTGAACTGACACAGCCAGGGAACCCGGGCATTTAAGTGCCATTACTTGCACGAAGTTGCATTTGGACGTGGGCTTTGCGGGCAGGTTTGCTGATGAAGCCAAATAACTAAGCGATTGCCACATCGACGCACACTAACGGTAATTGCGCACAAATAACCCCCCCCCCCGCCAAGGTGCCCTATAGTGCTTGCTTGTTTGTTTTACAGAAAACAAATCTGCGTGTGTTTGGATTCACTCGAGAAAAGCCAAATGTGTTCCTGGAAAGTATCCCTCTTTGGTGATAAAGTGTTCCTCAAACATCGGATATGTGATAAAGAGTGCTGGAGAGAGGCTCCCGAAGCATGTCGCTTTGCAAAGTGCAGGGCCCACTCGGCTCGCCCGCAGTCAATGTGGTCTCTCGAGACTGCCTCTAGAAATAAACACCCTTTCTATTCCCAGTTTAATTAATGGGTCTGTATGTGTGCGTTTTTAATATTGGGTGGTGAAAATATTCAGTTTGTCTCGGCCGTTATTTATGATTCATTGCTCGACGCTAAGCGCAGTGATTTTAAAGTGTTAAATGTTTAACTCGCATGGCTTTATTTTCCAAAGTACATATTAATGCGTTCTTCAAATTGGTGTTTCGGAAAAAATCCTACACGAGGCCCGATTTTAATTGTCTGGGAGGGTGAAGTTGTAAAGAATCCTGGTTGGAAACTCATTGTCTCCGCCGTTATTAATTGCTACAGGCAGCACTTGACGCCAACATAGCTCATTGTAATCTTCCACCTTGCTGGGGGAGGTGGCGCAAAATCTCCACTCTTATTTCTTTGTCAGAGCAGATTTAATGGCCGGGATCAACCACAATTGCATTTTTTTTGGGGGGCTGAGTTGTTGTTGTGACAGACAGTACTTGCCTCTGACCCAACCCTCAGACAGTTGTATGTGGTTCTTTATTAAACATGATAGGAGATCCATTAAAACAATTTTACTCGACGTATTTTCCCGCGGATTGCCCATTAAAGCCCTATTATGTTCAGAGCGGCTTGTCTTGGCCAAAATACCTGGGGCAGCCGCACAGAATTTTCGAGCCTCATCTGTACTACTCAATATCCAAATACGGTAATTTTATTTAATCATCGTCATTGCCAGCTCCGTTGGAGCGCCATCGTTTTGTTTCATTGACTCGAGACTAAAATTGAAATAATTTTTATTTTTCCCCGCGTGTAACAACCATGCAAATGTCGGCGTTCATGCACTCTCCCACACTGGAACAAAGAAAGTCTTCAAGGAAGCAAAGATAATGCAGATATTAGCGGAGTTTATAATTTCCAACACCTATCCACATTTCCCTATGGAGGAAAATCGGAACGCCCTTCCCACCCTGCCAGTTGCCCATGTCCTCCGTTCACGCTGTGACTGTTAGAGAAAATTTTAAACGCGGCACATTGTTAAATTTGCATTTGGAAGAAGCCACTGCGCTGCTTTAGACATAATGGTACATCACCTGAATGAAAATGCTTGTCATAAACAATTAATCACCTGCGCGTGATTGATTCAGAGCCAGAAAAGAGCATTCATTAGCCACCGCGGCTTGTAGTTGTTGCTCATTGTAAATCCAGCACAGGCGCAGTCATTCATGCCTGTATCGTGGCCATGCACGGCCTGTTTATACCTCTTTTATGGCACCTTACTGGGTCCTGTAACCAACAGAGCCGCATGTTAAACAGATATCCTTCACTTGTAAAGTCTTCCTTGCGCCAATTTTCTTGCCTGTATTTACATCCGCACAGGCTGCGGTTTTGACACTCGGCTCTAACACTCTCAGTGGCCCATTTTTGGCCAGGTGTTTATTTGTTTGGGCATATGCGCGGAATATTTAATGCACTGCTACCGTTGCCAGTGTCGATGTTCGTAGTAACGTTAAGCTCTTACCATCTCTCCCAGGTGTCTTTGCAGGAACCTCTAGAGCCTGCTCTCTAATCAAGCATAATTCCTGAGCAGATGGGATGTCTTGTGTTCTCCATTACACCTGACAGATCAAGTTTCATAGTGGACATTGATTTTTTTTTCATGGGGGTTCTGTTAGGAAGGAAAGACGTCTTGGCATCACCTTAAATGGGAATTTTTCCCTTTTATCCATTATCAAATGAAGTAACTATGGAGAAAGCCTGCCATGTTTGGTGTTCTTGAATTTTTAGAGTGCATTGAGATGCAGTTTAAACGTATGTTAATTATGTAATGTGCCGTAAAATGGATCTGCAGTGTTGAACAGAATACAGTTGTTCGGTGAGTTGGCAGCTAGCCATCTCCTCCCCCGGTGCTGATTGGAAACCGGGACAATCGAAACCAGCAGAGGACGGTCTTCTCTTCTTCTTCTTCTTCTTCTTTGCGATTCTTCGAAGCACGATGGAGGACGGTGATGGACGTTGATCTGGTGAGTTGGGCCATCAGCCACGTGCTTATTAATCCACATAGACCCATGAATAGATACAGTAGCCCATCAAATATCCTATCATTGATGCACCGTCTCTCTGGTCTGTGACGTAACCGGGGCCTGACTCATCACTTGTAATCCTCTGCTGCATAGGCGACGATCGGTGGTTTACGCAGGTTAACGAGACTCCAAAACTCACTGGGCTGCTTGGTTGCCAGGAGAAGACGGTACAGCGAGCGGGTTCGTGAATCTGTTTCTATGGCCCTGTATCCATGGGATTCCATTATATTTGTCTGTGTTGTACTATATTTTCACCTTTTCACAGATAATAATAATAGCATTTATATAGCGCCTTTCACCCGAGGGTCACAAAGCGCTGCACAAAGCTGCAGAGAGAACGACATGTCAACAACGACAGAGCACGGAAAATCAGCAATAATTTTTTTTGGGTTTTTTTTTTTTTTGAGAGAACGGCACAACAACAACGGGGAGACGGAAAACTGAGATATTTGGCCTGCATGGAAGAATAGGCCAAATACCATCTAGACCAGTGGTTTCCAACCTTTTTAAACACAAGATCACTTTTAGAATCTAAATGCAACACAACATCTACCATTGCAAGCTCAACTCTCCTAAAACCCCCAAAAATCCCCAAAAATATGCACTATGCATAACACTCACCTATTCTTAGTTTCTGGATCTATTCCTGCATCGGTACCAGATTCGATTCCTGATTGGAGTCCACGTTTGAACATACTGTACCTCTACACTGCACGGTGACATGATTACAAGTGCTACTCCTTACACGTTGTGGGCCCACACCAGCTACATCAATTGATCGACTGGTAAGGACTCTGGGATCAACCTGTCGATTGGGATCGACTGCTTGGAGACCCCTGATTTAGAGGAGCTCTCTAGAGCTGCCTCGAGTAGAGGCCCTTCCACCAGCAGTGGCAGTGAGCAAGCCGTTGTAGCGTTGTGCCTTTAGCATTTTGTCCCCCATATTTTCTCTTGCAAAATGTTATTTTTTACTTGAAAGTTTTGCGAACAGAATGTAATTCCTTCTTCTTCTTTGCGATTCTTCGAAGCACAAATTGATTTTAATTATTTCTAAGCAGTGTGTGTGGGTTTTTTTCCTTCTAATTACCCAATTGAATTATAAAATCCGTCAACAACAGATCCAGGTCAGAGACAGTGCTCACTCATCCTTGAGGAACCCTTTGTGCGTGCAAGTCTAGCTGGGGTCCAGTATAATTAAGGCAGGCCTCAATGGAGTGACTCCTATGCCTAATCACTGGCGTTCACAAATGCGGAAGAGTTTCTTTGATATCAGCTTTACATTTTTTTTGGCAATTGTTAAAAGCCTCAGCAACCTCATTGCACTTGTGTGAAGTGTTCCGTCAGCAGTGAAGCCATCAATTAGCAACACAATGGCCTTCCATCTCTAGGGATCTCGGCCATTAACATAGTTGTTGTCGTGAGTGTGTAGTTGAGGGTTGGTGGATCGAACATATTTCTTCCGTTCTCAAACTCACCGGCCTCCCTGGTTGCCACGAGGCAGCAGGTACAGCAAACCTATCTTCACATATGCTTGAGTGCTCTCCTTCTCAAAGGCACACATTCTCTTGACACGCACGCCCATATCCTCCAGCAAAATGTTGATTTGGCAAAGCTTTTTGAGATAAATAAAGGTATTTACGTTTTGTTTACTATTCAGCATCAGGGCTTATGAATTGCAGTATTGAATTTGGGAATTAAAATCAATTTACTAATGTGCCTGATGAAGAAACAAAAGCCAATGCACATTACGTCCTTTGACATTCTTGAATTAGATACATGGACACCGGCAATGGAGAGGTTCGTGTTGTGAATTATACTGAGGGATGGAAAGTGGAGAATATACACAAATAAGACACACGATGACTGATAAGGAAAGTAAGGGAGCTTAGGAAACACATGTTGCTAGAAGGGATGAGAGACTGGCAATAAACTGACGGCATTGAAGATAGGTTTGTCTCGATCAAAGAAGGATAGCGGAATCCAGCAATGGATAGACCATAGTTGGTCCTTGTTACAGGCTGGTTTCGGCTGGCTACCCATCCAAACAAGTCGCTCAGCTCAGTGGGGCTTAACAGCTCATATGAGGGGTTGAGTCTGGTTTTAATTGCTTCATTTTTCAATTTAAATTTATGTTTTTTTCGCCCATGGCTTGTGTTTTATTCTGTGGTGTGTGCATGGCAAGCCTATTGCATTTTGGTAAAATTTCAGCAGTCTCCAACACTCAAGTACTTGGCTGTGTGTGGACCCTAACACCAACACATACACCCATTCTCTAGGGGTTCCAGTATTAAACACCAGACAATAGGGAATGTTGACATTGATTTTAACTGCTTCATTCTGCCGCAGATGGAAGGCCATTGTGTTGATGTTGCTAATTGATGGCTTTATTGCTAATGGGACATTTTACGCACGTGTCAATTGGTTGCGTTGACTTCTGTTAATTATCACAATAATTGTAAACAACTGTCAGAGTAAGCCTGCTTTTCTGAATGCGAGCGGTAAGGCGTGCGAGTCATTTCGTTGAGGACCGCACCTCGACTTGCGTGCGTTAAGGGTTCGTCCTCAAGGATGACTGAGCGCAGCTTCCCACCTGAAATTGTTATTGATGCCTTTTGAAATTCACCTGGGTAATTAGAGGGAGTAAAAAAACTAAAACAGTTACACACCACATTTTTGCATAGAAAATGTATTCTTGGGTGATGCTGCGTTGGCAGTAGCGTACAAGCACACACTTCTGCACAAGGCGGTCACCGCCACGCACGCGTACACACATACACGCGAATTAAATATTGAATCACTGTAATATATTCGGTTTCTGGGTGACCGCCACAGAAACGGAGCTAATATCTACAGAGTCGGGATGTGACTGCGGCTTCCTATAGATGTGTATTATTGCAGCGGACAATACCCTAGTGAGCGTGTAAGCTCTGTAAGCGGGATTCATGCTATACAACAAACGTACGAACTAACCAACGCAAACAGCCAAGGAAAACTGGCTTTACGTAAGGACAAAGCCCTGTTTTACGAAACCTCCACACATTCGTCAATGACACCGTGGCCTTAAAAAGAATAGAAATACATAATAGGTGATAATGCAGGCAACGGCTCCTTTTCATAGCACATAATATGAAATACAGTGCAACAGAGAAAAATGTAAAGAAATCGAAGTACCCAGAGGCCGCATACAGATTCCAGAGGATAGCACTCAAAGTTCTGCAAGTGGTTTCCTGAACCTATTGCTGACGAATTGCCATCTTATGGTGGTCTTGTGGGCTTGGCAGTTTCACGCAAATGTTATTTGCAAACCCCTCATCTACAAAGCAATGGATTAGAGGTATATGCCCCGCCCTGAGATGCTTATATAGTTCACCAACGTTGTTTACATCTGCTTAGAAATCCACCCATTACCACTCTGCCAACCACTTGGCCCTCTGACCCAGAGGAGTGCGGTTCGTGAGGCTGGATTGTCCTGTTGTGCAATGTCGAGTGGTGGAGCCATCGGTAGCTTTGTATTGTCTAATAGGATAACACATTACTACTGCCTGTTCAAGTATGGTAACAGTCAAGAGTAAATAGTTGTAAGTACTTTAATTCCACAGAGACTCGTTAAAGAAGCAATATAAATGTACGCAATTTAAAGTTCACAGTTAAAGTTCATGTATTTTTTTTACGCACTTACGTAAACCAGGGTCTAATGAATGCGCCGAACTGGGAGCATGTCTGGAATTGAAATTAGTTTCGCCCAGTGTTTATCCCAAATTTATACCATCAGTTGGTATTTGTTTCACACAACGGCACTTACAAAGCACTGAGCAACAGAATTAGATTTGATGTAAATCGCCCCCAACGAGATGTTTTGGTATACGGCATTGATTTCCCTTCTGATGTGACATCAAAGTGTTGGCTTGTGAAATGCAGCAGATCAAATGCAAAACATTCCACTGACCGGTGTGTGAAACGTATTTTATTGTCAAATTAACGTTAAAGAATACAGTTAGGGAAATTGGCAACCTACTGGTTATTAGCAGTTGCAAATTTTAACGCATGCAGTCTGATGCGCTTTTACAATCTGCGGTCATTCCATCCATCCATCCATTTTCTAAACCGCTTGTCCTGGTGAGGGTCGCGGCGCCAGCAGTCCAAGGAGAGTGGACCAGACATCCCTTTCCTCAGCAACAGACTCCAGCTCTTCGGTCATTATTTGGGATAATTTGCGACAGGTATACACACACTTTAAAATGCACTCGTGGTAAAGATTCTCCCCCAGATTGCAGGCTAAAGTATTTATTCTATCGCCTTGCAAATGCAGAGCTTAATTCTGGCATATTTTCATATATTTGAAGTGAGCCGGTAGCAAGAGGCCAGCTTGGCTTCTAATTTACATGGTTTGACATGTGCAGCATTAGGTACCTGCATGCTGTTCATCTGCTCCAATTTCACTTTTGCAAATCGCTGTCCCCGTTTCCGTATGTTTACATCCCCGTTTTCGGACGTCGCGAAGCTATTGATGCCTTTTACCCGAGAACTGGGCATGGGTCCTGGCGGCGTTGACGGGCGTAATGCGCGCGGAGTTATTTGTCACGGCGGAGGCTGACATTTCGCAGGTGTTTTCTGCCCGCAAGTGGATCTGATTGCACCTCTGCTTCGGTGCTTAGTGCGCCCCGATCGATCGCAACACTCCTGCACACGGAGCTCAATTGATCTTCCACTGCACGCTCTCCTTGTCTGGAAACCGTTCGGCAGAAAATGGAAGGTGCTTCCTCGCCTCGGCCGAGCCTGCAAACTTTGTGTCGCGGCTCAACAGCTGGCAGTCACCTCCGGGTCGCGACGCCGGCGCACGGTGACAGCTGTGCGCACGGCACACGCGCGCAGGGAGACGGGGTGCCGCGCCTGTCTCCGATGATCGCCCCGTTAGGCTAATGGGCCAGTCGTTACATCTCAACTTTCAATACGTGCGCGCGGATATGTCATTTGCGTTACTTTTAATCAAAGCTAAATTAAGTGTCTCGCGGAGTTGAATGATGGCTTCAATATAACCGAACATTTAAAGCAATTAAGCGGAGCAGTAGGACTTGTTTACACCTTTTCAGATAGCTCGTCAGAAGCAAAGCAAGGAGATAGGGTTTTCTAATTTACAAAAGGCTGCAAATGAAAATCCAACCGGGGAGGGGGGGGCATACATTTATTCGTCTTCCGTTGTCGTGGCGTTCATCCTCCCCTCGTTTACTTTCCCCGTAAATAATTCGTTATCTTTTTGCTACGGCACGTCTCGTTTCGTGTGATGGGTCCTTCCTGGAAAGTTGCTGGCGCCTTTTTCAGTTGTTGCCACATGGCACAGAATATCACATTTGTAGTTCACTTTGTAGAGTTTTGTTTATTTAAAGCGAATGCAGATGCATCCCCCCCCCCCCAGTGTGCGTAATGGATTTGTGACAACATGAAACAAACGTTGCAACCCTTTGCCTTGCACCAACATCCATGGCCGATTGATGGCCATTGTGAAGAATTCAAAGTTTTTTGCTTTAATGTGTGTAGGTATGTAATTGGCATTCCTTCCACAAGGTTTGTTTTATGTGTGCCTTGAAAGGTTAAATGTAATGCGGGACTTTGCCAATAATCACGAGAACTCTTGGAGAGATTTGAAATGAGTCCAACCAAGCGTGCATTTGTCACTAACGAGTTAATGCATTGTGATGCAGGGATCGCTGAACATTTGTAAAAGTCTAGCTTGTATACTTTACAACAATGGGTCAAGTGCCACAGTGAGGGATATATTGAAAGTCAAAATACTTCTGCAATAGCGTTTTCTTTGTTTAATTTATATAAATATTTATCATGTAATATTGATAATAATAAAGTATGGTCTTGGGCAAGTGCAAATCCAGGCGTGGCCCAAAACAATTTTGCAATCAAATTCAATTGAAATGTATATACACCTCGTGACCCTAGGTACATAATGCATTACATCGATTGTATACTTTTAGCAAAGAGCTTTCAACGTTAGTGCTAAATGAATGTTTTATATGTGTGCCATAGACGCCTATGAAAAAACGCACTTGCAGTGCGCCCAATCTCATCAGATCTTGGATGTTCAACGCAATTTATCCTGGATAGTGCTTTAATGACCACCCTGCTGTGCAGGGTGGTCAGCAGTGGGCACCGCAGCATATCCTTCTACACACCCACGTTTATGCTTCACGCATGGTGAAGTATGGCCAAATAAACTCCGGGACCATCACGGCAAGGGGAGGCCCTCATCCGGTGGCGGATTGACAAAGCAGCCATACATGTATAGCAGCGGTCTCCAACCAGTCAAGCACCATCGACAGGTCAATCCCAGAATCTTGAGCAATCGATCTCAATGTAGTTGGTGTGGGTTTATGTATAGTGAGTCGCACCTGTAATTGCAACGACATGCAGGGTAGAGGTATATTTTATGGCGAATCAATTCAGTAGTCGATTTTGGAACCAATTCAGAAATCGATCTAGAAACTAAGACTATGGGAGTGTTATGCATAGCGTTAAAACATTTTTTTCGAAAAGTAGAACATATAAGGGTAGATCTTGTGTTGCACTTAGGTTTTTAAAGGTTAGCGACCACTGATGTACAGGATGGTTGCCACACCGAACTATTAAATGTGACGGTCGTTCCTTTTGCAATGTCACTGCGGAAGGGCCGGACAGCTGCGTTGCAGCAATGCCTTCTCGGGCCTGTATCATCCTTCCCTCCCTCGTTATTGCACGGCTTTATGCAGCTTGACAGGAGGTGAAAGGGAAAGGTGACTGCGGCTTTATGAAAGGGGGATGTATTATTTATTGCCATATGATGAAGAACAAAAGAAGGACTGGCATCGGCTGACCTCCAGTCCCAATGCGATGTACACGCACAAGGCAGGGACCTCTGCGCATAAAGAAGTTGGGCTTAACACAAACTCAGGCAGACGCTACTGAGCGAAGACTCGCACTGGGCGTCCTTTGAAGCCGGCACCCTGAGAAAGGTTGCGGCTTTGTGCTACGATATTGCATTGTCAGGTGGGCGCCTGGTGCTCCCTGAATGTGTCGCATTTCCTCACCGTTTGTTCATTCCGTTCTGGAGGACGTCGTCAGATGGGCTGGTTGCGATTTCAAAACGAATGCAGCAGTGGTGATGCTTCCACTACTGCATTAGCAGCGGTGCAAAAGCACAAATAACAGATATCGTATTGAATGTGCTCGTTATTAACACTGCCTTAAGAGAAAAACATATTGAATGGGTGACGTTTCTGGTGAATGCCGTTCTTCACAGCACATCACTGTGCCATGTGTCCTGTGACAAAGGGCCATTGCCCAAAATGTCGGCCAGTATATAGGTTAGGTTTTAAGGCCATGCTGTGTTATTGATGAACGTGTTGAGTTTTTTTGTTGATTGTGATTTGTATGTACAGCCTGGCGCTTTGGGTATCGAGCGTCTCAGAGTCTGCCGTCTGGCATTGGCTGCACAAAATAGGCCTTGGACATCATATGCCGAATGATGTATTGAAGCTGACGATGAAGCCAGATACTTTAACACACCGCCAGGCTCATTCTCGGCTCAATACCCACGTTCGGCAATATCTGCCAGTGCCAGTGTGAGTTGTTCACAACACCGCAGTCAATAGTGTCACCTTGGCCTTATTGCTGTGACTGGGACCACTTGCAGGAAATCTGTGGCCCCGCCACACATCACTCTCTTGGACGCTAGTGCGTAATTGTGTTTCTCACCAGTGATTGAAAGGGGTTCTTATAATTATTAACTCATTAACATATACCACGGAGAACTAAAGCTACGTAGTTTACCCGATGGAGTGAACCCGTTCGTTTCACGTAGAGCGTTGACCGCTGTCATCTGCTATCTCACATATAACAAAATGTCAATCCTGTTGAACTCTGCTCAACAAGAAGAGACTGGTGCTGCAATAGAGCAGGCGTACTCAACCTTTTGCACCTCAAGGCCCACTTGGCCCACTTTGGCATGGTCTCCACGGACCATTAGGTGGCGCTCGCAGCGCACTGATTGGTCGCAAACCCACTGGTTGAAAATGGTGACAATAGAGGATATGTGTACTGTTTATTCCGGGTAGCTCCATTGATCCAGCCATGTGGCTCAGCAGTAGAGCGGTTCATAGTTATCCCGTTGCGAGTTCACGTCCTGGTTGCAGGGGTTGACACAACCCATCATCCTTCTTTGGTCGATAAAATAGGTGCCACTGTCAGGAAGTTAATTGGTTGTCTGATGGATAGACTCACCCCCCACCATAGGGATGTGTGATTTCCACCACGGGCCCAGAGCTATAAACGGGAGATGAACACTGCATCAATGCTCATTTGAGCAAAAGCTCAGTTCTGATTATAATTAACTTTGGGTTGCTTTTTTAGTTAAAGTGACTTGTCGGGAGTGACATATACGCAGTGCGATTGGGTATGTTCTGTTTAGCACAGCGGCTGTGGGGACCGCAGCAATGTCTTCACATGAGAAAACCAGCTCAGACAGTCACACGGGATTGGACGATGTGTGAATGTGTCTCCCATAGTCGTGGTTTAATGAAACTAAACCAAGACTCTTTGGCGGAGCTCAATCAGTCAAAACTAGGTTACAATTGCCGAACTAACACTACAGTAATGTCAGCCCTTGACGACAGCAGGTTTCCAAAGAGTATTTCTGTGGACTTGGGACTATAGCTCTGACCATTTTGTTGGGCAAATGAAGTCAAAGATGTAATATAAAAAATAACCCAACGCATTTAACTTTTCCCATCATTATCATCATAATTGTTAGCCATGATCAATCCACTGCGGGATTAGGGCCCCTCAAAGCTGTGGCCATCTCTTGACGTACATCTGCGGAATAATCCTTGAAGCCACCATCACGCGAGCCGTTCCCTTCACTCCACCTCAACGGTGGACGTACTCCCCCGCACCGCCCCTCCCAGGTACACGGAAGTGTCGGCGCATGTTATAAATCTTAATTTTAAGAGCTTTGTCTTAAATTAGTTAATAATCTCTGCAAATGGTTGGAGGGTGAACGCTAATTGTAATGACTATTACTGTGATGCCGTGACACGTTAGTGGTGTTGCATTGAATTACAATGACAACACCTTTTACACACGATATGAGAAGACGGAAACACAATAATCCGTTATAAATATGATACACTGTACATTACTTACAATTTCTCCGGTGATTACAATGCACGGAGGTAATTGCTTAGGCCAGTCACTTCGTTTATCCCGAGTGCTGCTGTTATCTGTAGCCCCTTATTTTAATATCAAAACTTTTGTACAGATGTAGGTTTTCACAGCTCGATGCATGAGAATTGATTTCTAAAGCTGCTGTTTTGGGATAGCCCTATCGAGCACTCCACCTCTCTCATTCTCAGAATGCCTGAGGATGCCTCCAACGTGGGAGGCGAAACATCAAGAAAGGGGAGAGAGGGAGCGCTCGAGACGGCTATCCTGAAAGAACAACTTTGGAAAACAATTCTTAAAACGTTTTGTAACTTTTGCTTCAGTTTATTTGTTGCCAACATTTGTGAATGTTTGGCGTCACGGGAGCTTCATGAGACCATGAGAAATATGTGGTATTAAACCTGTATTCATAACTTAGTGTTTTTTTTACGTACAGTTCATTCGTTTCAGTAACGTTTTTAAGATGAAGTCGCTCAATAGCCTCCTCTGTTGCTTATAAATGTGTGGATTTACGCATTTGCCCCTGTAAACAAGAATAAATCCATACATTTATGCCTCCGTGGTCTTATCTGAACCGCAAACGGATTGGGCTGATATGTTGTAGGTTTCGTGAGCGTGCCCAGTTGGCAAATTGTGGAAATTTTAGTGTTTTTATCTCGAGTCACTTTTGATTTATTGGCTGTCAGAGGCCCCTTGACTGTTTCTGGAGCTGCTTTTCCAAAACATTCGCTAAGCCCCCACTGCTGGCAATAAATATTATATTACGGGTAAGTCAATTTCCTGCCAATAGTGTATATATTTTAATATAAAAGTAAAAATGTTCTTATTTGAGTGCTCGGCAATCTCATTTCAGTGACATATTTGGAAAAAAATTGTATTGCTGCGCATACACTTATTAACTTGCCTTATAATTACAGGCCGTTTGTGGGAGAAATTATATTAATTTGGTAGGTCACTGCTGCGCCGACCAAGAATGTGACGTGATTTATTATGTCGCATGCGAGTTATTGTCCCTAATGATTGCCAGCCAGGCGGCTTGCCGGGACCGAGCTGCGTGCGCATAATGACGGCCATCTTGTCGGCGGCCTTATAGCGATGATAGAAAATGTGCTTTTAACCATCTCGGCCACATGTGCCGTCGATCGGCGGGTTTTTTTTGCCTTGCCAACACCACCGCAAAATACAAACCTCGGGCAACTCGCGCGTTGGCAGTGGGCGACGCACACGCGCGGGGTCGTGCCTGCAACCCCGCGCGTCGCTTGGCGGCGCCGCCTGCGCCACCGGGGCCGCGGTCCGGGGCCGAGACCCCGCCCTGTAATTTAATTCCCGTTTCCTTTTGGAATCGTGGGTAAATGGGTTAATAGCTCCTCGGCGCACGACCTGAACCCATCCGTCCGTTAAAAGCCGACATCCAAGTTTAATTCCCAAATGGACCGTTTAATGCTATTCAAGACTGTCTATCTCCGCGAGTCATTTTTCTCTGTCCCTCTCCCCAGCGGTACCGCCTGAGTGATTAGACAAGTCTTTTAGGAAAGTGATCTGATCCCGTGACAATACGGCTATATTACGTGTATGAGGTTTACCTACCGGTTTGCGTGTCGCGATAGGTACGCTTTGTGTCGCAGCCAGCTGTGTTTACCCCGCGGTTACCTTTTCGTCGTCTGTGCTGCCGTGCAGACAGAGCGGCGGCAGAGCCGGCTGCAGAGAGCCGTGTTTGACGACTAATAACAGTTATTAAGATTGCGTGAATGGCGGCTTGGCCACCGCTGTGTGTTTCTCACCGCTGCGCTGTTTTGCATGCAGCGCGCGCGGTCGCGGCACTGGCTGGGAAGGCGCTGACAAACTGCCGGTTGCTATCGCTCGTGCAAAGATATCCATTTATAAACGCGAGCTATCCATTAATCTATGCGCGTGTGTTTGAGTAGTTTTCTGTGAATGCGTTTGACAGGTCACCTGTGGCTAAGCCACGGAAACGCTTCCCGCGAAAAGATGTGCCAGCCCGGTGATTAGTTGACACGGACTCGCGTGATGAGAGCCTGTCCTGTTTCATTAAGGCCGCCGTACATTTGCGCGCGGCCCGTGGAGGTTCTGTTTTCACCGTTTGTCGTGGAGATGGCCTGAGAGCTGCCGATGTTTTTGCTTCTACTCGACGAGCTAAAAAAAAGTTCTAACGCTTATATAACCGTGCTCGCGAGTATGAACAAGTGCGATGGGTCACACGCCTGTAATAACAATCAGCGAGGGCAACAGCTCCACCCGCAGCGTACGCTAATGGCACTGCCCTCATTGATGGCAAAGCATTCCGAGCGAATACTCTGTTAGAATTAATAAGACGCCGTCAAAGGTGTGCTGCTCACGAAGAGCAAGAAGAGGACACTCTCTCAGCCTCATCCAGACCTCTCCCCCTCGCAGGTGCCGAACGCATGGCTTTATTTTAGTCTCACCAACTCTCGCCAGTCGGGTAATAAGACGGCACATTCTGCCGCAGCTCATTGGAATTTAGACGGTGATGTAAGTGCCTGAGACTCGCGGGTGTACACAGCTAATGGAAAGCGAATCAACAGAGCCGTGGATGACGGAAATTTGTGTGAAGTTGTGGGAGGTTTCTTTATACTTTTTGCTTTTTTCTTGTTTCTAATTTCTTGTTCTCTATTTAAGCTTACCAGCTGCACTCATCAAGGGAGAACGGTTATTGATCTTAAGCAGGGATTTCTTTCTGTAGGTTATAAGCTGCCGTAGTGCTCGTGGATGGGGGCCGTTTGTCCACGCTCTGGCCGATGTGACACGGCGCTACATAAACCACGCGCTGAACGAAATGGATGATTCTTGTTTAGGTTTTTTTGGCTTTTTCTTCACTACGCTGTACTTGCAATCCACTTGCTGGCTCGATTCCATCTCTCCGGCGCGATAGCTTTAACATCTGGCAAGTTTCTGTAATTCTCCCCAACCTCTCTCCACTTCACAATACAAATTGGGCCACCACAGTTAGTTGATAGGCAGGTCACGTGGGGTGGGATAAAGTGTGGGTCCTCCCACCTATTCCGAGGTTGGTTGCCACCGTGGAAGAGTCAGCCAAATATTCTGTCGGGCACTTGCTATCGCTCCTTCTAGCAGAAGCCATTCCTCCTGTAGTGGCGTGACCATGTAAATGCAGGGCTGCTTCTTTACCTTCTCTTTGATCGATAGGATATGCCGCAACAGCAGTGATCCTTATATGTAATTATACAGAGTATGTGGTGTATACATTCACAGGTATATATGTCTTATACACGATGGGGTTTGTTTGTCCTTTTAAAATATTTCACTCTGCTCGCCTCGCCAGATTTGCTTGCCACCTTATCGATTCCAGAGAGAGAATGCAGAAGTGTAATTTTTTTTAGCATAGTTCGACTTGTTTCTTTGGAGTAAAAAAAAACATTGTTGATGCCTTGTTGACTCGTGCCTCTGAAGTTGCCCTTGGTGCATAAGGCGGGTCGATGATTTGTCTCGGGATGCAGAAAGGTTGTATTACAAGAGCCACTACACAATGCAACTGATGCGACAGCCACTCATGGCTCTGCCAGATATGTCAATACCATGTGCATATGTTTCTTTTGGGAAGAAAGAATCAATAGTGAAGTAGCGGGTCTGCGAGACAAAGTGTTCGTATTGAAAAAATATTGTACAGTACTTAGAGTTGATGAGCATTTGGCAGAGTCGATTAGGTTCATTGTTTTCTGAAAGTAATCATTTGAATGTCCTCCGTTTATTCGCGAAAGCCTCACTAAGTCTGAAATAAAAAACATTTTGCTAGGATCCTGCACAAAAATGTTTGGCAAAGTGTTTGGCTTCACGTGGGAGAAATCCAGAGTACCTGGAGAAAACCAATTAACGCGGATGAATAGCGCTCAAAACTCCCCACGGATGGATTAATTAGGATTGAGTAGACTATTTAGAAAATGGCCAGATCACGTGCGGTGGGGTAAAGTGTGGGTACGCTCACCGCTTGCAAGTTGTCTGACCAGCTTAGCAGAGAATTCCAGATACTTACTAGGTGTGGCCTTTTCTCCAGCAGTGGCGTGAGCGAGTTATTGCAGGGCTGCACTTTTGCCCACACCACTCCACTGATGCAAGTCAGCGGTGTGTTTCGTGTTTAATAAGCATGTTGCCATTGGGAATATTTAATTCCCATCTTCTTTTACAGTCTCGAGAGTGTGAACGGACTCGACAAAGCAAGGCGTCGGTGAATAATTAAAAGTGTTTCTGGAAGAGATGATGCGGTGAAGAAAAAGAGGTGTTACAGAGAACAGAAGCAAGGCAGCTTTATTACTTACTGGATCAGCGAGCAGAAAACAGAGAGTCCTCACGAGTGGCAGACAAGTCAATTTCCAGAGACACTGAGGCATAGCGCGTACAACAGCACTCTGTACAGAACCCCATTTATTTGCCACATGGCTTTGTGCTACGAAAACTCATTTAGGGTATTCAGGACAAAACGCTTCGAGCGTATCGTGTTGAGAGTTTTTGCGAGAATAAAGAGCGATGAAAGGAACAGAAGTTGCTGGCTTGCAGCTAATCGGCAAAGCTGCGCGGAGATATAATAATGTTTTAGATGATTTGCAGAAACCGTACCGGTATCATCTCGGTATGTAATCTTTGTTAGGAAAATGCGCAATACTGCCAAGGCATTTCATCAGAGCGAAAATGTTAAACAGATTTATACTTTGGCTTCAAGCAGGGATGACTTGATGAAGACATAAAAAATCATGGGATGTGATGTTATGATATTTGCGCGATTAAATTGCTTTACTTGGACAGAAGTCCGATGGTGATTGATTGTGGCAGTAACTTCCCAAATGAAACTTTGTTCATCTTTCGGCGTAATCGTGCAAATGAATCCGTAAAACTGAAGCGCATGACTTCCTTTTCCCAGGAGTCGAACGTTAGTTAAAACGGTTTAATCTTTGAAGAATTGCAACACTTGTGACCCTTTTTTGCGGCACGGGTGATGCATCGACGTGCTCTCCTCTCACTGAGGGCGTTGGATGTGAATATAAACATTTGTCATAACACACCCACCGTCCAGTGACACACAATACATCAATTTGCACCGAGCCAAATGCTTTTTCACAATCTGCAAAGGCTGCACATATTACAGACATCATATTTACTCTTAGGAAAAGTAAGTGGGGTCGGACAGGTGAGATCGCCAAGGATAGATAGATGGCCACGAGACCAGCAGTGATACATACGTGTATCGTGGAGATACATACGTGTACCGTGGAGATGTCGGGAAGAGAAAGGCTAGTCTGCGGGAACTCTGCGCGATGGGTCAATGCAATGCGAAACCGTACGGGATGGGGCGCCAGCTGGGGAAGGCCTTCATCTGGCAGTGGATAGATCATGGCTGATTGATGATTTACTATAAAGGATAGAAGTCGAATAATAGGCCTGCTAGTCTACACTTGTATTGAACAGATGCTTCTAACGAGCACGCTTCATTTCAGGTATATGTTCCTGGAGCGTTTTTTTATAGTTTTAAAATGCCAACACGTTTATTTTATTATCAGTACTGCAGGAGACGCAGATTGTAAGCGCAGAATGTAGCAGTGAGCTAGGCACTGACACAGACGGCTCCCCACGGCTTCCGGCAAACAGCATGGGGTATCTTTTTAATTGTCATTGCAGAGAAAAGTAGAAAAACGATTAACTAATAGGAAAACTAAACAAGCAACACAAAGTATCATCATGGAGTCACGTTTAACTCTACAGGAAAAAAAATAGCCTAAACGACCCTTCTTCACACTGGAAGCATCGCACTTAAACATTTTTGCAAACTGCTTATTTTTGCAAAACTTTCATAATTATCATCTGAAGCGTATCACCCTTTTGTATCTTGTGCAATATAATGAATAATAAACAGATTTAATTGCATTAGCGCTCAAGTGGAATTCATTTTCGGGAGAACAACCTGGCCTATGATTTTAGTTGCTTCCCCCCACCCACCAACAAACACCCTTTAAAAATCATGCAGCCAAACCGTCGTCGACAGCGGCGTGGTTGTGGTAGCTGTGTGTTAATCAGGTGGATTAATATCTGGCTGCGTGTGCGCTGGGTGGTGACGTGTGGTTGGGGGGGCGGTGAGTGAGGCGGTGATGTCGTCTGGCGGCATGTGTGTTTCGAGAGGGATAGCCATGGCGGCGGTGGCGGCGAGGCCATATCTAGAGAGATGGATCTCGAGCCATTTGTACCCGCCTTCGTGGCAGAATTGGGACAGAACTGATTTGGGACCCTGCCACGTTATTAATGCTGGCGCCCAAACAGTCCGCTTTAATGACTTTCCGTGGGTGTTGCTGTGTAATTTGAAACCCGACAAGATAAACCCCTCTTTGGGCGCAAGCTGTCTTGTGCCGACTTGCGCGGTAATAAAGGAATGAGGAACCGCCTTTCCTGCGCTGAGTGAGATTTTGATTATTAAAGCATAATTTAAGAAAACGGTTAGTTTTCTCACTGAAATATGTTATGCCTATTTTCAGGCTATGCAAATTGCGGCTGTGATGTCGCATGCGCAGCGTCAATTATAAAAGCAGTGGCGTTTACACGACTGGGCGGGTTGGGTTTTTGCACATTCTCGTTATTTGCTGCCACCTATTACAAAGGGAGTAAGAGTCATGATTGTTATTGGGTGTTTTTTTCTAGCTGACCTTTCTAATAAGGCCAGATGTTATTACATTGGAGTGCAAATGAATGCTGTTGGTGAATGCTCTCGTACTATTTAAAAGCAATTACAGAATCGCGTATACATTTGACATTTTACGTTTGAACTCCGCTCACCACCGCGGTGTTAATTTTTCCGTTTTCATCGCACGTATCAAATTCGTCACGTTAACTTTTTTTTTCACAAGAGCTGTTGGCCTTGCTTTATTACCGGTGACCCGATTCGACGGACACGACCGAATCAAAAACCGCGGAACGCCAAACACGATCGGATAGTTCCTGTGCCTCTTTTCTTCTTCTTCGTGTATTAAACGCAAGCGTTACAGTTAATTTCACACCGCCCACAGTCATTTATTTAAAACAATCTCTCAGAGGTTATTTAAACGCGCACGCATTGCGCGTGAAGAAAACCAAATAAACGAGTGCAGGCACGCGCAAATTCACAGCAGCAGCAGATGAAGTATATATTGTATTCATTGCGGTCGTGCTTGTAGTAGAAATAGTCAGATCATTTTAGTCGTTGTGCCGCCTAATTAAATCGTGTCTCGGCGAATCCAATTAAGTCGCAGGAATGCGGCACGAGTGGCCCAAGTCTGCCGCTCCGCCTCCGCCCGAGACGCAGCCGCGAGCACCAGGAATCAGCGCGTCCGTGTTTCACGGATCATTTATTGAGCGTTGAATTTTAATTAGGTCCTGCGTCTGCACGCTGGCATCGAGGCGGCACCGCGGTGCCCGCCGTCTCCCGGAAGGGAGAGAACCCACGCACATGAAGCATTATCTGACCTTGTTAAGAGTCGGGAGGACGTACACGTTCATTATTGAGTTCCCTGTGATTTTTGTCTTCTTTCCCACAAGCAGTTGGCACAGCGTCCTATAGGAAGCGGTAACGGGCTGCTGACACGCGTGTGCTGATGAGTATTAAAACGCGATTCATCACTGTTGGTTCCATTCCGCTGATTTACAGCATGGTGGGGGAGAAGCACACATTGGGTTATTTATGACCGGGGGTAGGGAGGGACTTGGAGGCTGTGTGCACACTGCTATATTACATTAGTTAATCAATGTAACCAGCTCAAAGATACCGCTGATTGCTGACGCTCCGCTCCCTAGCTTGGCTGGTACATCTCAACCCATTACACTGTTAGATGATTGGTGATGTATGCAACCGTGATTACAAACTTTTTAGTCGTCATGTATGTGCATCGGAAGCGTGAACATTGGTGATGAACGTGAAACAAAAGCTGAAAGACGTGCACAGAGGAGTACGTGGAGACGCGAGCGTGAAAGTCCTCCGCGAGCCAGAAAGACAAACGCATGGATTCGAGAACGAACGCAAGTTAGAGAGGGGGGGAATTTACGACTTTATTCCTATATACTGTGATACCACTACTTGGCTCATTAGGCTTTTCAAGGAAAGCCCTCTATGCAGCACCTTGTCCATGATCTATGGCCTCGAATAACAATTCCATCATTCCTACAAATATCCTCCCTATGCTGTGAGCTTTTTCCCTGAGAGATGTCTTCATATTTTCTGGAATAAATAAATGCAATCAAAAGTGTAATCAATTTTTAATGGCGTGATGCCCAATATAGAGGAGTGGGGCTTTTAAAGCAAACGCCCTATTACAAAGGTTACAAGAAGCCTCATTCTTGCTGTATTTTAAAGTAAAAGCGAGCTTCAGTTGTTGTACCAGGGAACCAGCAGATGGATTTACAACCTAGACATCGATTTATAGTTGCTACGCAATTCACATCCTTATAAAAGAGGAGGAATAGCAATAAATTACCACCCGGAAGACACCAGCAGCTGTTTAGAATCATCTTCCCGAAGACTTCTCTTCCCATTTAATGCGGAATGGTAAATCATCAATCGGAAGACACGTCTCCATAGTAATACATCGTCTTCGAAAGACGCGTTTTAATCCAATTATTCTGAATTATTTACCAGAAGTCAGTCTCCCCATTTTGAAACAGTGCTCTCATAATCATCTTCCTGAAGACGGCTCTCAGTTGTACCGGATTCTCTCAGTTGTACCGGATTCTCTCGATTTGAAAACACATTGTCTGATGTAGGTTTTCACAGCTTGATGCATGGGAATTGCTTTCCAAAGCTGTTCTTTCAGGAAAGTCGTGTCAAGTGCCCCCCCTCTCTCATTTCCAACGTTTTCCCTCCCACGTTGGAGGAATCCTCAGGCGTCTCAGAACACCTGAGAAAGGAATTCTCAAACAAATTGTCTATTCAAGATTTTGCCAAAGTTTGGGCTGTGTCTTAACTTTCGGGGGCGTTTTGTAATTTGGAGAGTATGGTTCATTAGAGCATAATTGAATTGGTGAACGTGTGTTTGATTTTAAGTGTGTGTTCAGCTGTCACTTGAGCCGTTTTTCCTGTGGAATTCCTCATCTCTGCTCAGTGACCTTTTGAAAGCAAATGACAAATGAAAAAAACAAGATGAAAAATAGCACTGACATTTACCTATTTATAACAAACCTTTTGGACATATTATTTTGTGCTCCGTGTGTTTCCATCGTCAGTTTTATTGCCCTATTCTGATTTTTGACGCTGCCAGTGATTTGTCAGCGAGACCTTGTGTCAATATAATGATTACTCAATGTTTATTATTTTTATATGGCTCTTGATTTATTTTCATATTGTGAGAGTCTACAGGTGGTGTTGCATTTCAATTCGTATGCCCCCACCCCTCATCCACCCCAGTGCATATATACAGTACACGAGATTGACCTGTTTGTCATACAGGAGCGATGCAGAAGTGATGACCACAGCGGAAGTTGATAAATAAACGTGGCTTGATCATGAATCTGGAATGCTGACAAATGACCTTTGCTACAATGTCATAAATAAATTGCTTCTAAGTTAGCTGCTGAACATTAAATAAAGTATTGGACTTACACCATTAAAGGAAAGTATGTATGCTGAGCCCTTTGTCATTCCGCTGCTGGATGAAGGCCTCCCTATGCAATATCGATCACGGGGATTGCTCGAGCGTACTTCACCACGCTGGTGTGGGTTTCCGAGCGGGGGAGGGAAGCGGGCTCAATTCGGATATCACTCGCCACTTTGTTGAAACCGCAGTGCACTAACCACGGCACCACCGCTCCACCCTTTACAGAACCTAAATGCTTTTAATCTGGGCCACGTGGCGAGACGGAAAGGTCACATTTATAAATACTGCATTAAACCTCGGTGCGTTTTGATAACAGCGCCTCCGTCCATGCCTCCAGGCAATATGCACATAAGTGTATCGTACGGCTCTCGTACACTATAGGTCATCAACAGCATAAAAACGAGACATGAGAGGTAATGTATTCCTGCTGACCATATGTTCTTTTACAAAGCTTGTGATGTACTTGCCAACAGTGTAATGGGCAACAGGGGGCAGTACAGTAAATCGGTTGCTGTACTTTACTTCTAAGTTCCCGTGCAGTGCTCAGGTTGTGGGATTCACTCCCACGGGAGATCTGCTCTGCAGAGCCCATCGGCTCAGTCAGATCTTGCCTCGAGACTCACACCTGCTCCTAAAAGTGCGTGAACTTTTATAGGGGTTTTATATTTATTTTATTGTCAGTTTTGTGGTTTAAGCATTTATCAGCCTTTTTTTCCAATCTTAGTTTTTTACAGTGCTTTGCCACCTCTGGGTGAAAGGTGCTTTGAAAATGTAAATTTTTGTTATGATGTCTGTGATGCCTTCGCCTTGACCTGCACTGCGTGGTGGCGTGTGGCCAAATATAACCTCAACGACCCCTTGCCATGTGGCGGACCTTATTCAGCAGATGGATTGACAAAATATACCTGGAGCAGTACATATATTCTTTATAACATCAGCTTGCCGGGGAGAGTGGTGTGTCATGTCAAGTCGTATTTGCATACATCCACAATCTTACGTGAACTCTAGAGAAAAGCTCTTGGTTTAAAACGACTCTCCGACTTTGGAATTGTGATGTGTTTTGATGTTTTGATGTAGGGTTGTCACGGCTCGATGTATGATAATCACTCTTAAGAGCTGCTCTTTCGGGATAGCGCTGTCGAGAGAGGAGGAATTGCTCAACACGGCTACTTCGAAAGAGCATCTCTTAAGAGCAATTCTCATTGGAGATGCGTTTAATTTGGCCGTGTGGTACACACACTGGTTAATCTAGGCGACGGTGTTCAACTGTGCGTGTTGGCCGCGTAGTGTTAGCTTGTTTGAAAGTACATTTTTATGCAATGGATGTCTAGGTGTTTTGGCCAAACATTTTTGGAAGCAGTGATCCAGATCAACTGTAAGTTCGCATCAGTGGGCTCGTGTTTTTTCATCCAACGGTGAAACATTCTATGCATAAAATTGGGGGCCTAGTTTTTTTTCGATATCACAATTCGCTCATCTGCATGTTTATATTTGTAGGCTCTCCCCATTGCCGTAATTGTCTCTTATGTCTGAATTGTTGTGCAACAGACAGGAAATCGAGCGACACGTTTTGCCAATTATAGGCTTCTTGCACTCACCGGAGTCGCTTAAATCTTAACATTTTAATTTCGCGTCTGTTAAGCTATTATATATATACATGCTTCCAAAGTCCTTTGTCAGTCCGCTGCTGGATGAAGGCCTCCCTTTGCTGTTGTTGCTCATGGCTTTGTTTGACTCTACTTGACCAGGCTGGTCAGCGTGTGTTGGTGAAGGAGGGGGGGGGGAGTGGGATTAGAAGTCACGTTGCCGGGTTCATCACACACTGTGCTAACCACCGTGCCGTCGCTCCGTTTGGTGTTTTTATGTACATGACAAAGACAAAGATCCCCCGTATAGCCTTAACAGACTGTTGAGGCAAGTGCTGTTAGCAAGCACCTATGAACACATAACAAGACACGTATTGGGTACTCTATGTGAGCACTTGTATGTGCTGCTTATAGACGTAACCATAATAATGTGTTTGACTGGATTATTGGCAGAGTACCCCCACCACTGAAAAATATCCGTTTAAATTCTTTACATTTGCCAGTGTAATTTGTATTAGCGTTAACAGCAGGATAAAAATATACGTTTGAATGCCGCATTAACATTTAATATTTGGCGGCTGTTATTTATTTATGAAAGTAATTTAATCATTAGGGCCTGACGTATAATACATGTCGTTTTTAACCGTGCCGTTCAAGTCTGTCTGTTAATGGTTTTGTACGTTTGAAAGGGCTTGGTAAATTATTTTCTTGAAGCGGGAAATACGCTTACATTGCGCCATCTAAGTGGTGTGGAGTTCTGCAACCACATTCGACCCATACAGACTAGGTTCGACTCCCAGTCGAGGAAAGCTGGGAATATGTCTTCAGCCGGTGTTGCCTCTCTGATAGGCGCGTAACGATTCTTTCCCCTTCGCAAATCATTGATTTGTCACGATTCACCATTGCAATTTGAATCATCATTTCAGTGTTTAACATTGTGGTGAACGTACCCATGTCGGTTTTCATGGCTCGATTCATGATGGGTGCTTTTCAAAGCTGCTCTCCCTCTGTCCCTTGCACCGTGTTTTTCCTCCCACGTCGGAGGCATCTTCAGGTGCCATCTTTTGGCTGGAGGGGTTGTGTGAACCCAATTACATACTGCACAAATGGAGGAAAATGTTGATTCTTAAGCGATTTGATGTATTGTGAGGTTATGAGTTGATGCACCATTGCACCTCCACCGTCTCACCCATAGTAACGTGTACGCTGCAGTCAGTCCAGCCTTTGCTGGAGCAAAACGTGGGTATGACCTTCTGGAAATTCTGCACATCCAGCCCATGTGGAAGTAGAACAAAGCCCCTTTGAGATGCCGGGGAAGATGCCACGGTGTTGAAAATGGAACGTTAACATTTTGCCGAACGTTTTACGACAACACGGATTTAGTTTTAAAAGTCGTCACCCTTTAGGGAATTAAAGCCCGCCGTAATTCTTACGCCGAAGAGCTGCTGCGGTATTGATGTTGCCGTTCATAGGTGCTTTAAAATAATTTACAAAAAAGTAACGTGAGCCGTTTTCAGATAATCTGAGGCACCTTGATTCCAGCTGAGTGTACCTTTTATTCTACAGAAGGTGGCCAGAGATTAGCTCACCTTTGTGTTGCCTTGTACCGTACGCCTTTGCTATGGGACGTCTGGGCGAGGGGATTGCCGCCGCCGCGCCCATTTGATCGCGCGTTTGTTAATTAATTCGGCTCAAATCTTAGCGGGAAGAGAAAAAAGGAAGCATTTTGATCGTGCTTTCCATTGAAGGGGAGCGAGGCCCTTTCCTTGAGGTGAGGGATCTGTGGACCCGCGACGGCCCCCCCTGGGAGATGTCCCACTCGCTGTGTCAAGCCCGTCCAGCCTATGAGCAGTGGCGGGCTGTTGGGTGGACGGGTGGCCGTCAAGATTTATTATACCTCTGCCGGATGGGGGCCTCTCGGTTGCCTCGCTCCTCCTGGGGTTCGAAATTCATCTCTCCGTCTCCCTCGGCCAAACTCTTCACATTCTATGATATAACTGAACTTCTTTATCCTACGCTTTCCAGAATGATACCCGCAGTCGTATGTGAAAATCAAGCAGTCGGTAATTACGCCAGATCTGTAAATGGTGGAAGTTCACTCGCGATGAGTTTTACACACGTACAAACAACAAATGTTCCATAACAAAGTGCAATCCCGTAATTACCCTAGGTGCAATTTTTAAAAAATGTATTCCACAAATTTGCACTATGAATAATTGTTTGCGCACACTGTTTTGTGGCTATTAACGGTTTCCTGGCTTGCGTGAAAGTAGAGGCAGAATATCATGTAAATGTAAATGCGTTTATATTTCGTAAGCAACCTTCTGCCGCTTAGGTCATTTAATTTTCATCAAAGATCCCGAACACCGAGCCCTGCCTCGCTGCAGAGCCCAGCCCCTCTCCAGCAGCATCAACCTCATCCTCATCGTCAGCCTCATCAGCAGCAGAAGCCATGATGTATCCGCTGCTGGATGAACGTATCGTGGGATAATTGTAGCCGTCAATACTGCTGGTGAATTATCCATAAAGTACCCGTCGTCTGCTTCACAGTGGACGTTAAAATCCCGTTATGGCATTCCAGCAAGAGTGGGCCATGTGTGCTGATGTTATGGTCCAATTTTGCCCAATTGGAAATTTACGAGCCAATCACTTTACTTTGGAACATGGCAATCGTCAGGCCCCTATTGCGAAAACATAGCAGGACCCTCCTGAAAAAGAATCTCGACACCCGGCGAGGCTGTCGTGGCTTAGTAAGCGGAATAATAATAATCATCATCATGTCACCAAAAATAGCAAGTAAGTGAAACCGGTAGTTCAGCAAAATTTGCAGATCGCTTTTTTAAACTCATATAAGCACAGAAATAAAAAAAAACCTCATCACAGAATGATGTGTGTCCATTGTCCACCTAGCATCACTATACAGTGGTCATTGTCAGCATTGGCAGATAACCTTTCTCTTTTACCCACTGGGATTAATTCCTGGAATAGAGCACATTGCCACTAATCCCTTAACTGCTCAAGAAATGGGCGACGAAACACAGGGGACACGGTTACTTCCTGCCTTGGAGCAGCCGCGTTTATCTCGGGGAATTGGCTGTTACTGCCGTGTCCTGCCCGTGTGCTCAATATAATTGTGCGTCAGAACATTACATTAAATCTTATCAAGCCAATTTTAGTTACCTTTTTATTTAAGTCGCAATAGTAAGTTTAGCAAAATTGAAAATAAGAAGCAAGAAAAATTGAGCAAAAAAAAAATCTTCTTCGTTGAAATTCCCTGAATCTCAGAGTTTTGTCATCATCATGAGCCACGGCCAATCCACTGCATGATGGAGGCCTCCCCGAGTCACTGCGATCCCCTACGGTTCCGCGATGGAACGATCCGCCCGGCTCCCGCACACGAACCAATCCTATCCGGCAGCTTCCCTTCTTTGGCTGCCACTCGGTAGTTGTTCTCACCCACCGACCACCGCCGCTTCTCAAAACGTGACCTGCCCAAACACACTTATGCGGAGCAGTTCGCGGTTTGCTTTTAATTGGAACGTATCCCTCGCGCAGTTGGCATTTGTCTCCTGGGCCACGCGCGCCGGCACGTGGCGCCGTGCACGGCACACCCTCGCGGCCGCGTCTCCGCGAGACTCGCCGACGCCGAGCTAATTGACGGACTGTGTTGAGGGCACGGGTGGCGAGGCCGCGAGGTCGTCGTGCCGCGGTGGGAGGGCGAGGGCTCCATTCGCGCGCTTGGCTCCAGAGGCCCTCCGGTCCGGATGAGTGGCGTTCGCCACCCTAATTATAAAATAACAAGTTAGGAGAAATCTGCACACGCGGATCGGATTATGTAACGCTTTCCGGTTTTTTTTTTCTTGGGAAGGATTTAATGGAGCAGCGCGGAAGCCGACGGGTAGCTGTCAGGGTAAAATGCTTTCACATGTTTTGCCAATTGTCCTACTTGACTTGGTTTGTGTCTCCGAGTACGGGGGAGGGCTTTGATAAGTTGGCCAGTTTTCAGTAAGGTCAATTGGGCAATTGACCGCCCCCTCCTCCGGTTACCCAATAAATCCCATACGCGCGCTGAATAACACAAAAAAAAATCTGCTCTGTTATATTCACGAATTAGTTGCCGTCCAGCCCAGGTCTACAACATCTATTAATCCCAGGCAGTTTCCTGTCCAACTATTAAGCAGGCGGAAACCTACTGAGCTTTAGAGATGGTATGTGCAACCCCTTGCGTCGCGGGACTCGGCGCTTCAGTGGAGAACGCAGCACTGCCCAGTTAACGTATGCCGCGTGACTAATTGCATCACCGTCAGACATGTTAAACCAGGGGCACCCTGTCCAAGACACTGTCCAACCCGAAATCGTAATTTTTAATGCGACGTTTTTTAAATAGCGGCTCGTTACATTTCATTGAAGAAATCAAGTCTTGATTTGTTTGCCTCTGGTGTTTATGAAGCCATCCCCAGACGTGAACTTTGATATTAAAATAAATACATTTTATCCGCGCATCACAGTCTGCCGTCAGATGCGTGTTGAAGCTGTTTTTGGTAATTGTTGTGACTAGTGAACTCGAACGCCATACATCATACATCCCGGCGTATCGGCAGACGACGTTGAAATGTGAATGTTAATTTTGCCGTCCTGCCGCAGCATGGCTGAATTTTTAAAGCACGTGTATCCACAAAGTTGAAGTTTAGGTTTATTTTGGCGCAGGTAAAACCCCATTGGGCAATAAATGCTCGTTTTCAACGTGGACGAGGTTACACCATATAAACCTGGTTACTATAGCAAATAAAAAAAAACACGACTAGAACAAGCCGTAAAACAACCATGTTGCAAGGTCAAGTTCCACTTGGCGAGGCCATGCATTAGCATGGTGGAATCAGCACTACAAATACACAGCTAACGGGACGCATCGCATACAAAAAACACTTGAGGCACCCTTGGGCCTTGACAACTGTCTTGTTTTGGAATTGTATCATACCAACTGCGATGCATCTCTTGAGTAATTGGAAAACCTGAGTTGTGGCGCTGTGTCAGGAGCCAGCGTGCGCGCGTTTGTCTCCGCGGGGAAAGCGAGTGCCCGTCGTCGTCGCACGAAAAGCCGCGGGTCACGTCGCGGTGGTGGCGACGGCCCGGCGGGAAGCAATGACGGCCGAGTCGAGATGACCGTTTGCGTCTCCCTGTGCCGCCTTCGGCAGGGACGCTGGCTCAAGTTGCCATGCGATCAGTTTTCCCGTGCAACCTGGCTGTAAATAAAGAGGCGTTGATGACTTTGCCGTGCTACGATGTCACAGTGAGGACGTTAACCGGTTTTGAGCGTCGGCCTAACGGTTTCAGACTGCTGCGTTACAGCTTCTCTCTCTGTCCGGTGTGCTTTCGGGTCCTACCGCGTGTCGTTCGACACAATGTTTAACGTCTCGATCCACGTGCCGGAAGCGTCTTGGGGAAGTGAAATTTCGGGATATCACGCGGAGCAACGCGCGGCACGACCCGATAGCATGTGGCGGAGCCGTACGGCGCGGCCGCGGAAACGTACGCGGCAGTGTTTCTCTTGGTCCCAGCAGAGACGGCAAATAATAATGCTGACCCGGCGCTTGCCGCTGGCAGGTAGGCAACTTAGCGGTGGTGAAGGCCGCGTCCCCCGTGCCGCGGTGGAGCGCGGCACCCGCCGGTGTTGATGTTCCCTTTGAAGTCCCGTCCCAAACAGCCCTGTGGCGCCTGGAAGCTCGCAGAATCCTGCCACGGATTACCTCCGCCTCCTGCAGGCCACGGAAACCCATTCCCGTCCCTTTAATTGTGTGAAGTTTGAACACGTAAAACATGCAATGAAAGGGTTTAGTCTGCATAAAATTAGCATTTGAAAATAATCCATGGGCCCAATAAACACAGAACAGTGAGCGCAGGCTCTGTTCGTATAACTTACGCTGCGTACATTATTTTGCCGCACGCGCGTCGTTGTTAGACATTGCTCGGAGCTTTTAGAGTAAGTAACGCATTAAATCGGGAAAGCGTTAAGTTTAATTGCTCAAGTTTGGAAGCGTTGGTGCTGGGCGCCTAGTTTGTAGCCGTCCCGAGCCCTTTTGCCAGGAAGTGGTCGCGACGGCGGACCGTCGGGGGGCTGCCGAGACGCACGGCTTGCGTTGTCAAACGCCTCCCACCTACACAGTTGTTTTTATGTCGTCTTTAATCAGCGCGCGCGGGGCTGCCAGTTGTATTAATGCTGGCCGTCCCCTATAACTTTTATGCCTGGAAAGACTTTCATTACACAACCGTGGTGGAGTGTCTGAGTGTGCGGAGCTGGCAAGACAATCACTCGTGCTAACTAGGGAGCCGTGGATTGTGAAGAACGTTGAAAGAATTGTGTAGAGGTGGGCACAAATGGCCCACGGATGTGTCTGCAGAGACAGACTAACGGAATTAATTTTGCTGTGTCTCTACTGTTGGAGCCCCAAGGCCCAGCAAGTCTCTGGAATCTATAGCAATTTGTGTGCCTTAAGTGCCGCGAGGAGCTTGCAGTCACTCGAGCAATTAATTAGCGCGACTGTATCGCTGTTTGTGCCGAGCAACTCCACTTGACAAATGAGCAAAACGCTGATCTGTTGTGGGGCTTTCAAACAAAGCCGTCATCTGTCACTGGCAGATTGTCGTTGCGTTGGGTTTCTACGATTCAACAGAATGTTGTAATAAGTGTGTCAAAAAAAAGTTGAGCCGTCAATCTCGGAAAACCTGCGTCTATTTCGATGAAAACGCGTAAGAGTGTTGTGCTTTGTGTTTGCGCGCGGTGTTTCTGCTTTGCTCGTTTTCAACCCGGGCACGTAGGGGTCGAGAGGGCATCGCCGCGATCGGAATTGCCAGCGTTTAATTGTAATCTCCAGATTAATCGGGAAATAAATTCGAGAGAGGCAGATGGAGATTGTGGCGAGGTTTGTGCCGCGTGGGCACGGGACGGGGGCAGTCGCGCGGTGCGGACCTGACAAGGCCCTGCAGGGCTGCGGAATGGATGAAAGCATCTCTGCCTTAAAAAAAAAACAGTTTCTGCGAGGGCTCTCATTAACATTTAAAGAAGTGTTGCTCCAGGGATCGGTTCAATGTGCCCTTCCCAGAGTGCGAGGAAAGGCTGAGAAAATATATTGTGTTGGAGTCCTGGTGGGGTTGCATTGTTCAGTGGCTTTGTTGGCTGTGCAATTATTAATGGTTGTACAGGGAATCCCTAATGAGTTTTAATTGTGTAGGGTTTTCTTAAGAGAAGCTAGAGGCCGATAGAGCGCTTCTTGCAAGTGCTGCGGCAAATTACTGTTATTAAGTAAAGCTTATATAATGAGAGCGCGTTTAAGTGCAAATCTGTCACTTTGGAATCATCTGTAATGTTTGGAGGACAAGATTTTTTTTGCCAGCTTTTAGAGGCCCAACCATTGGAAATCTACGTTATGCAACTAAGCCCTATCGACCGGCGCAGTGACTTGAGCGGGGCGAGAAAAACGCAGACGCCTTTGACCCTTATTCAGAATCCTCTTAAGGAGTAAATTTACCGAAGGGAGTTGTTTTTTCCGTATAATCTTGCGTTCCGAGGGTATATAATAAACCATTCACTCTCCCTGCAGATAATGGTCCTCACTCCCGGTTCTAGGCGGGTGCTCAGTAAACACTATAGCGCCGTGGTGCGAGACTGCATTTTATGGCTAGCGGGGCTCCTAATGTGATTTTGCACATCTGCTGAGACTGACAGCTGCCCACAGGCTTTAACAGGCCCCTTCGTTGGGTCTCTTGCAAACGCAGCGGCGGCACGTGGGGAAAAAGAGCGTGCTTTTAAATTTGGCGTTAGGTTGATGAATGTTTAAAATGTTTAATCTTCCATAATTAATTTGTTCTGCTTAGCGCGCGGTTAGATAAAGGCAGTTTATAATTTATTCATACGGCCGCAAACGCAGGTAGCGTCGCGCAAACCGCCAATTCATGTTGCGTCCCCGTTTCAAGTGCCGTATCCATTATTTACCGCAATCAGCCGTATTATTTCAAAGCCGGAGGCGTTCCAAAAAAAATAGTCAGTCGTCTCGAGAACGGCAGCAGATTTTTCGCTTCAGTCGCGTGCACACATTAACCCCCGTGTCCGCGGTGCCAGCCGTGTGGCATCGGGGCTAATGGCGCGCGAGTTAGCGCACCGCGCCGAGCGTCCGTCGAGGCAGCTCGTGGCGCAGCCGTCTTTGCCAGGAGCGTGTTCGGGTAGCGCTGGCAAGCTAAGCCACGCTGCATCACCGTGCAGCCCTCGTTGTATTTTGAGCAATAGAACAATAGCTCTGGAACCTGCAATGAAACAACTTTTCTTGCAATTTTCTCGTTTGTTATCATGAATGCTGCAGTCGGTTTAAATGCCCGTAAAGCGTTGTTGTTGCGTCGGTCGGCGATCGCGCATCTCTCCGACTTCCTGTGTCGCGACGACGCTCTGGCAATTTATTCCCTGCGAGTCACAGGCGTGCCCTTAAACTGCCTTTGACCCTCTATCTGGGGGCCTGTCAGTAGAGCAGATATCTCTTTGACAGAGATGTTTGTCTCAAGGACAGCCGTCGCTCTGTGGCAGAAAAAGAGCGTGGGCTCTTTGTCCAGGCCCTATTCTGTGAATTCCGCAATGGGTAATTAATCTAATTTGGTGCAGCATTTGTTGGTCGTACTGCAAAAAAAAATCATCGTTGAACTAAAATCATTACCACAATTATTTTTAGTTTAGAAAAAAAAGGCCAATGATTAATTGCTCGCCCACTGTTGGAATAAATTATGGATATTTTACGTCTTTCCGCTGGCTGCTTGTTGTTCATAAAACGTTGTCTATCAGACAAAATTATACATCGTGATATAAAATAATTAAGATGCAATCAATAATCCCCGGGCTTGCAATGTTTTTGCGAACACTTGTAAAACATTAGCGTTGTCGTCTGCTGATGAATATGAATAAAACAGAAATGTATTAATCAGTGTAATTAAATGTTCTACTTATTCCTGTTGCGTTGAAAGTTTTAATTCTTCAAACGCTAACGCATACATAATTGCTCGATCCAGTATCACACATTCATCACTGCCACAACACAGTTTATGTTTTCATGTATCGCATGGCCTACAAGCATGTCGCCCAGAATGCACCCAGATTCGACACTTCACAGCCGCTAAGCAGCGTTGAGCCTGGACGGTGCGTGGTATAGGCTGCCGCAGGACTACGCTGTCGGCACAGTGCGTTACAAGCCATGCTGTACTCCTGTGCTCCCGCATATACGCTGCCCGATTTCACCAACCCGCGCTGACCAGCGTGACGAAGTATGGTCAAGTAACCCGCACAGGGTGCACCGGAGGCCCTCGCCGACTGGTGGATTGACAGAAACTCTAGCGACAGTAGTTGCGTTGGTGGCGCCGGCTCACAGAGGGACACTCCTCGCTGTGCCTGCAGGATTACGCCGAGAAGGAGAAGGCGATCGCAAAGGCGCTCGAGGACCTCAAGGCCAACTTCTACTGCGAGCTGTGCGAGAAGCAGTACTACAAGCACAAGGAGTTTGACAACCACATCAACTCATACGACCACGCTCACAAGCAGGTGAGTCCCGCGCAGCACGGACGTTTGGTAGCCGTGTGGCATCGTGGTCCGACTATCGAGTGTGTAGGCGATGTAACTGCACCGGTAACCCATGAGCCCAAGTGGCCCAGGTGCTCGGCTTCAAAGAGGGGGAGTTAACATTGGAGATATCCCCCCCAGTGAGTAACTTCGCACCAAGATCCAGCTATGCCAGGGATTCTAAACCTTTTGCACCGGAAGGCCTATTTTGGTCTTGTCTCCACGGACCACTAGGTGGCGCTCGCGGCCCACTGAGAGTAAGAGAAGACTCTTACATGCAACAAACAGACTTGTGACATTATCTGCAGGCCGTTTAATTCCCTTATTACCACCGCCTAACTTTCACAACAGCTCTTGCGCAAGGTGGCAAGGTGACAGGGCGGTAACACGCTTCCATCGCAACGAGAAAGTCCTGCGTTCTATTGCCGTCTCGGGTGCCATTCTGCTTGGAGGTTGTATTTTTTGCACAGGTTTCCTCCAGGTTCTCCGGATTCCTCCCATTCACTGTAACTGGTATTACCCAATGTCTCCTCGTGCTCTGAAATCACCGGCAAATTACTCGGTTTTGATGACAGAGAGCAACGTGGCCGCTGTATTTCTAAAACGTGGCAGCACCTTCCCGAAAACGAGTCTTGAGACTCAGTGATGTTTTCTGGGTAAACAAGCGGCATGCTAATAATAATGCAGCCTTGAGGTCGCAAGCAGTCTTTGCACTGCACTGGCCTGAAGGGAACTCACAGCAGAATGCCATGGCTGGTTTGGTTCTTACTGAAGAGGAAAATATGTAGGGAAATTGGTCTTAAGGTAGGCTGCACCGGAGGGTAACAATGTAATTTACTATTTGTGTTGGTGGCTCGTGTGCGTGTGTTTTTTTTCAAACGCAGTAACGACCAGAATATGCCCTGTCCTCACTGGAGCAGCACTCATCTTTGATACAGTTATCAGGACGGTGCTACTAATAGTATTGAGTCACAGCAGGGTGCCCGGGCAAAGCGTGTTAAACTAAATAAATAAATGGGCTTATTTTTTTTCTAAAGACTGCCGCTTTTCGGTACTTAATGATGAACCGGCGTGCAGTCCGTGTCTGTGCTGTGCCAGCTGCGCTGGGCTCGCTTTCCTGCGCCATCTCCTTGCATTAACGCGTTGCGAACACATGAGCCATGATCTCTTACTCAGTGGGATCTCACGCCTGCGATAAGGGGACGTGGTATGTTTTTGTCGGCTACCCCAGCGCTGCGAACGCGACGTCAGCGCAGCGCGGCGTCACTTAATTACGTGACCCTAATTGCGTCTGTGCACTCGGTGCCGCTTATTCAATTAATCACATTGTTACTTATTTAAGACGTGCTTAGTTTTAAAAAGGAATTTCATTGGCAGTACGCACGCGCGCACACAGTTACGCATTGCTGTTATTGAAGTCAAATAGGCAATTTGGCGTTGACGTTTTCTGCTGTGGGGACCGCGCGCACGCGCGCGATAAATAAAGAAGTAAATTGCATCGGTGTCTCGGTGCAGCGTTAAACAAAATTACTCGGACGACGTTTGCGATTCGGATCCTTTTTCTACTCGGGCAGTGGCGTGTTTGAATTGGGAAATGTGTCGACTGCATTGTAATAGCGCGCACCTTCCCGATCTGCTCTAAATAACTCCCAGAGCACCAGCATCGCACGCGTCGCCCTGAGCCGGCTGGATAAAGTGTCTCGCCGCCAAAATAAAGCGTTGCGAGCATTTTCTCTTGGCACCTGGATGGCGTGCGCATTCAGAGTAAGAGTGCGCAGACGATGCATTAGTCTGCACCGCCCCAGGGGGCCTGCTCGTGCTGTGCTAAACGTCATCAAACATTCATAAGTACCTGCAGCAGGTGTGCCTTGGGCCAGCACATGTCATTTCACCCGACGGCTATTGCGTTGCTGTACAAGAACGTGTGCGTGTGTTTTCTGGCTAAGCATCGAGCAGGGCAGTGAGCGCTTTAATTCCGCCGGGCGCATGATCACAGCCATCAATTGACATTGCTTTTCAGCAGATTGCTCCGTGAACCATCGACATAAATACCGTCGGCCCTTCTCTCCCACGTCGTTTCACAATTGCCGCAGCCACCCCCACCGGGTCACAGTTCTGCACACATTCACGCCGTTTAGCCGCCTCGCGTCGCGCGGACTTGTTAACGTCCTGCACGTGGCTCGATTGCAAATTCACTAACCGGAGATTCTAGCTTATTTACACGTACGCGCCGAGCCCATTTAGTCGGTCTACTGCTAGATGAGATTCTCTCCCACGCGTTGCAGCCTATGGGGTGTTATTTAATCTTGCTATCTGCATCGCTTGGCAGTCCGGGAGCCTAGCCGTGAGAGCATAGAAGTAGAGTACAGGAATAGATTTTGCTGCAGTGCTCGCCACGTAGCTCCGTAGCCCACAGACGCCCGTTACTTGTGGCAGTCGCCCATCCGAGCACTATTCCGGTTCAACCGTACTTAGCCTCCGAGGTCTGACGGGATCGCTGATGATCTGGCCATCGGATGCCAATCACATATTCGCCTAATTCGCTTTTTGAACGCATCCCGGGTGGCTCCGTACCTTGCGTGGCGCGCCTGGCGGAGCCGGCCCGCTGCCGTTTGACGCGTGCCATGGCGTGCTCGCTGTGCCGCAGCCGCGGCGCGGCCCGCTTCCCGCCTGCGTGACCCCATCCTCCCACGCTCTCCCACCCACTTCTCGGCTCATGTATAATGTAGTTGTGGCAGAGATCTGCTTAGTGCCCCCAAGGGGGACGTCGGCCGCTGAATAAATGACTTACAAGTGCACACAGCGAAGGCGTTCTCCATCACGGTGCAGGTTTCCAGGCCGCGGCCAGCCAATCTCCGCCGACGCAGCTCGCTCGCTGCCTCACCAAAATAATCGGCACTGGGCCAATGCATTAGCTGGGCACCCGAACCAAATATATCACTGTCACGTTAATGGATGCCAGGATTTTAAAGTTTGTCTCGTGATTGTTTGAATTCAGAATTTCCCGTGGTGGAGGTAATTGGCAAGTTGATTTACTGGGGGG
>JAZEWU010000020.1:7954449-7965385 GCA_036362915.1 Geotria australis
TGCGATTAGCGCTGAAGGGAGGCGCCGCCATGGAGACGCGCAATAATTGCGGAGTGTAGCACCCGCCTCGCCCACACCACACCATGCACACACCACACCATGCACACACCGTGCGGGCAGCACACACCGTGCCGGTCACCAGATGCACGCACGCGCGCGTGCGCGCGTACTCCTACACGCCTGTATTCCATGGGTTCAATTGAGAATCGCTCTCCATAGCTGTTCTTTTGAGATAGCCGTGTAGAGTATTCCTGCTGTCTCCCGCTCTTCGCGTCCCATCATGGGTACATGCCTGCCTTGCGCCCTCTGTCTGCCGGGATAGGTTCCGGCTGTCCGCGACCCTCTACAGGGTGAGGCAGGTCCTCGTGATGAATGAGTGACACTCTGTGAGGCTGTCGCTGGCAGCAGCAGCAACGAGCCGGGCAGCTCGGGCTCCGCGCGCGAGGCGCCACGCGGCCGCTACGTCTTCATCGCTAATTGCCGCTCGTTCCCGGGATTATTTCCCCGGCGCCGCGCCTCCGCTCCCGATTAGCGCCTCGCTTAATTTGGAGCCCGCGCTGCCCCGAGTCGGGACACGGGGGTCTCGGGGCGCGGGGTGAACACGGGGGCCGGGGGACGCGGGGCCGCCACTGGGCTTAAAGATAGATGTTTATTATTACAGCAGAAATACTCAGTCAGCTTGTAAGCTCTGGAAGCGGGATTCCTGCGACACAACAAACGTACGAACTAACTAATGCAAACAAAACCAAGACAAATAAAAACAAGAAGAATCATGTAAAAGCTCAGGGCTCCGAATCAGCATCAGGTGTCTATAACTAGCGAATGTATACAACTGTCGAGTGTGACGGGGCCGCTCCGTGCTCACTCTCCCACTCCCCCACTCCGAGAGCCAAGTGTGGGCTGCCTCCCCAGAGCTTCGTTAGTGCTCGCTCTGCCACCCGCCCTCCCGCTCACCCACCCGCTCTACCACCCGCCCGGTCTGCCACCCACTCACCCGCCTGCCCGCTCACCCGCCCGGTCTGCCACCCTCCCGCTCTACCACCCACTCACCCACCCGCTCACTCAGGCGGTCACCCGCCTGCCCCCCACCTGCCCCCCACCTGTGCAGAGCGAGCGGCACAACCCGTGGCAGGGGTGAGGGTGGCACGGTTCAGCGGGTGGCTGCTGCGGGCAGCTCCTACCGCCTCTCCCCGTGCAAGCCCCCGCCGCACTCTGCACAGAATGTTCCCCGTGAGCATCGCGCGAGTGTTCAACAGCAACAGCAGCAGCAGCTGCACTTGCGTCGATCCACTGCTGGATGAGGGGCTCCCCTGCCAGCTGTTGCACCCGATCCGTCGCTCGCCCCGTCTCCCCGGGGGAGGTCCTGTCGGGAGCGTTCCCTCCCTCGGCTGCCGCTCCGTCGATTTCATCCCCGACGCGGCCACCATCCCGAGGCCACTCACTCTTCCTCGCGGTCACATTCACTATGGCTCGGTGCTCGCTGAGCAGAATTAACCCCACGCCGAACGCTTCATAAAAAGACCTTTAATTCGCCGTGATCAATGTGCGCCGGGCCCACACACCGACCCCCGCCTCGCGTCGCTTTCCCAGCCGCGAATATCGACCAGTCGCTGGGTTTGTTTTCGTTTGTTCGCTGCCGTTTTGGCCGAAACCCTGACACAGCGACTTTCGCGAACGCGCTGTCGACACACGCCGGGAGTTGTTGCTGCTGCTGCTGCAGCGCCAGGGGGTGGTCGGGCCGTGACAGCCGCGGAACGGTGTCCATCGTGCGTTTCTCCATCGAGTTGGACTTCAGGGTCAATATGTTTGGAGTGACCGGCGGGACCGTGTCGGCCCCTCGAGTCGCCCCCTTACAGAGGACTCAGCCAGCAGCCTGGCTGAGCCCCCTGTGCTGTTAGCCAGCGTCTATAAAAGGCCAGCACCATACCCGGTCGCCTTTGTCTCCCTAGTGGCGATGTTTACACACCAGATACTCATTTGAGGCTGAGTCGATCTAGGGGAGGCCCAGGACCGGTTCAGAAAATCGTCACTGGTGTTGTCCGTGAGCTCTTGTAATGACCTTGCTCAATCAGTGCTCATTTCAAGAAACCTATTGACCCGTCATAATTTGTGAACTGTGATGGTGCTGCCACTCCCAGTTACCAGGCCATACGGCCTGGCACAGGCGCCGTGGTGACGTCACCGCCACCTAGTAGCGAATGGCGGTTGTTATGTTATGTTCCTCCCGGTGACCGTGCGCGTCACCGGGAGTGGCCGCCGCCTTGGGCCCCACGAGGCCGGGGCCGCGTGGCCGGACCCGCGGCGCGGTCACGGAGAGAGGAGCGAGGAGCCCAGTCGTGGCACCCCGCCCCCCCCCTCCACGTTCCCCGTGCCGCCAGGTGTAGCGACAGGTGTAGCGACACCCCTCCTCCTCCTGCGTGATTAGCGACGCGCGGGACGCAGCGATTCCATCGCCTGCGCCGCGGGGAATTCCTCCCACTCTCTCTCTCTCTCTGTGTCTCCTTCCCTCTGTCCGTTGTTTGTAAAGCGCCTCGTTTGGCCGGACGAGGCTGCCATTAAGCGGGTGCCACTTCACGGGAAAGTGAAGCTGGTTGTCCTATGGACAAACCCGGCCGTGCCGTGGTAATGTGGGATTGCCACCGCGGGCTGTGCGGGCAAGTGAGCAGCGGGAGGGGAGCACCGGGTCCCGCGTGGCTCATTGAGCCGCAGCAGCGAGACATCTCCGGTGGAGTTTGACACACCGACACGGAACACGAGGAGGAGGAGGGGGGGCGGGGGGGGGGGGTGAATGCGAGACGAGTCAGTCTCATTTGAGCAGAAAGTCACCCTTTACCAGCCCGTGTGTTTGCGGGCCATCTCTCCCCTCGCTTCACTGCGACCCGGGGAGGAGGCGGATCCCGCGCCGCTGGGAGACGCGAGCGCGCCGACCCCCCGCTTGACCCCAGCGCTGCCCTGAGCGAGGCTCCCAGCAGCCTGCCCCCTTAAAGATGTCCTCCTAACGCTGCCCCCTGAATGCGCTCGCAGCTCGCTGGGGGACGCCGGGCCCCGCGTGTGAACCCATCGCCCCGCCGGCCCTGCCGCCCGCGTTGCCGTTGCCCTCCTGTTTATTTGCGGACAATCCCAACCGTATTCGGGGCGCGGAGAGGACGCGGTGGCGCAGCAGCAGATGGCGTTGCGCGGGAGTGACCCCGGGCAAGCAGCGCCGCGGCGGTGGCGCCTGATTCTCCCGGGGTGGGGGACTAGGGGCCTGTGTGGGGGCAGGGGGGGCCTTCGTAATCTCTAAAGCAGGGGTGTCCAAACTTTTTTTCCTAAGGGCCACATACAGAAAAATATACGAAGGACTGGGCCACTCACTAGAGAGTTAAGCGCAAATATTATGTGTGGGCCATAGACCATTATATTTTTAGACTTTGATACGTGCCAATTAAAAATGGATGGCGGGCCGCAGTTGGCCCGCGGGCCGTAGTTTGGACACCCCTGCTCTAAAGCATCGAGACGGCGTTCGCGCCCAGATTGCCCCCCCCCTCGCTCCTCTTATCTCTCGCCGCGGCGGCGAATAAACATTCGTTTGCTTCGCTCGGCTGCTCTCAGCGGCGCCGCGAGCAGCAGCAGCGCCGCTCGGCGTGAACGAATATGTTTTATTAAAGTTATTGGGGGGCGGGGGCGGGGGGGATTAGGGGGGTAGGTGGTGGCGGGGAGGAGGCACCACGGCTGCTGCGTGGCGGCTGCCCGGGCGGTGAGTGGCGGAGGTTTCGGAGCGACTCTGCCGAGAGGTCGACTCGGCCTCAAATGAATCTAGTATCTGGTGCGATGTGTGAGCATCATCACTATGGAGCTGGCCTCCCACCCTCTCGTGCGCCGTGCCGCGCTTCATAGGTGTTACCCGCTTCCAGCACTTGCCCGTACGTTCTGTTGGAGGCTACATAGCGGAGCTTTGTCTCTATTGTGGATGCCCGCCGCTGTGACGGGGGGGGATTCGCCCCGCCCGCCACTAATTGGTCCCCGTGGCGCGCTCAGCCGTGACGTCACGGCCTGGCGGGACCCGCGGTCAATGAGCAGAAGGTGGGCTCCTGGTGGAAATTTCACCAGGATTCCAACTTAGGCCCACAGACTGCGGTGGTGATGGGGACGAGGCGGCAGGGCCTCCTCCTCCTGGCCAGACGGTGGCTCCTGTCACCTCCCTTGGCCGCTAGAGCCTCGTGGTTTACACAACAATCTGGGCCACGAGCCCGTGGCTCTGTCCACGTTGGCGCTGCGCCAAGGGGCCGTCTGTACCGGACGGAGTTATGGGCCTCGTTCGGCCCACGGTCAGGGCCCCCTCTCCCACCTTGTGACGCGGGTTCCTACCGGCAGTCACACGCCACGGGCCGTCATCGTCCAGCCGCGCTTAGCCGAACATCGAGGCGACGTGTGACCGGCCCGCTCAGCGACTCTTCCCGCCTCTGTCTACTGGACGGTGGCACATCTCTAATTGTCTCGCGTCGGGCGCATTCGCCCGGTGAGGAGGAGAGGTGAGCGGGCCGCGCGTCCGTGCGGCCGCCGCCGCCTCGTGTCCCGTGGCCGGGCCTGGGAGCCCCAGATGGCCGGGCTTAATGACGAGCGCCACCGCGCTGACCCCCGATGACCCCGCGCGCGTGAGTGACGTGTTTAATAATGCCGTGCGCGCTAATCTCCGTCTCAGCGCCGGCCTGCCGTCTCTGCTCGCTCAAACCCCACCGAGATGACGGATCCTGGAGTCTCAGCTGATGCAATGAGCTGGGGCACTCGACACGATAGCGGGTTTAAACCCCGAGGTGGCGGGGCGCCGTGGGGCCACGCGGTGGGATTAGCGCCGGGTCGGGGCGGCAGCTTCCCGGCGCAGGGTTCGGCTTCTCCCGGGTTCGTGTCGCCCCCCCTCCCCCCGCCGCGTCACCGCCTCACCGCCCCCGGCGCAGGGCGACCAAGCTCAGCACAATGTTTTAGTGGCGGTGACGGTGGTGCCACTAGGGAGACAAAGGCGGCCGGGCGTGGTGCTGGTCACCCACCCCCTCGTGTGCCGTGTCGACCGTCAGAGGTGCTCGCTAACGGTACTTGCCCCTACAGTCTGTTAAGGCTATACGGGGATCTTTGTTTTTCTATCTTTGTTTGATGGTGACGGTGGTGGCAGTGGCGGTAGTTAACACAACTCCGCGCGGCCCAGATTTAACGGGACAGGGGCCCCACAGCCTCCGAAAGATTAGCACGATGTGTTGTTATCTTTCGGCGGGGATTCTGAACAACCGACGGAGCGTTCTGTCGGCGTGTCGCCTGTAGTCGTGTCGCCTGTCGGCGTCTTGCTGGTGTCGGGATCGCGGGAGGCTGTCGCCGCGGCCCGCTGAACACGAGGGCCCCCGTGCCGCTAATGATTTGTGGGAAACGTCCGTCTCCTGGTCGATAAGAGGATGAATCTCGTGCCTCGCGTCGCGCCGCTGCATAGTAATCGCGGCTCCTCTCGCGACGCCGCGACACTTTCATGGATTTTTTTTGTTCAAAGGAAACTGTTTGTAACATCCCCGGGGACGAGACGAAAGCCCGGGAGGGGGCCCTCACCCTATACCTGGGGGGAGCGGGGAGCGGGATCCCCACAATTTCCGGGCGGGAACCACCCCGCTCCCCGCGGTGCCTCCGTCCAGCCGGTCCTCCGCCCTGACCGCGTCATCATCATCATAAGTCGCCATGGTCAATCCACTGCTGGATGAACGCCTCCTCGAGCCGCTGCCGCCTCTCCCCTATACTGCGGTGTAACTAACAGTTGGCTGGGGGCCCTCTCGTGCGCCCCCTCCTGCGCCCCCTACCCCTCTCAACCGAGAGGGTAAGTTATTGTCCGTGAGAAGGACGCATCACGTGCAGAGATGGTGGTCGAGACTAACCAAGGAGGGGCAGCCGAGCGAGGGAGTCGCTGGAGGGCCCCACATTGACCTCGTGGTCTCCCCGTGGCGTTCTGCCACGGGGCCCCGCACGGGTGCGCTAGTTAATAATAATAGTTGAATCAAAGGGCCGTGAGTGAGGTGGTCTCGGTTTGGTGGAGGCCTTCATCGAGCAGTGGAGAGACTGTGGCTGGTCGTGACGCCCGGCGGCGGTGCCAGGAGCCTGGTGTCAGCAGCCTCGCTCCCTAATGAGAGCGCTTAGCGGCGCAACACTCACCGGCGGCAGCCAGGCGGCCGCATTACATATTCACCCGCTGCGAGTGGGAGGATTTCATGAGGACGTCACAAACACAATTTGACACAGCGGGCAGGGGGGCTCGGGAGACGGGGGGGGCTGGGTGGGGGGGTAGGGGAAGCCGTCCCCTCCATCCCCTCCATCCCCCGCCCACTCCCTCGGCCCCCGAGTCCCAGAGGTGGCGCGGCGCTGGTCATAATAAGCAAGCGGAGAACGTGCACAGGGCCCCAAGAAGCTCAAGGTTGCCCCAGATCAATGATGAGATTATTCACGAGTGGAGTAGATATCAACTCGCATTCGAACCTCCGGGAAGAGCGCGACGCGCCGGCTCATCGACTGCATCTCCTCCGAGGGGTGGGGAGGTGCGCTTGGGCCAAAGCGCCCTCACACGATGACTGGAGTATTACTGACACGAGTCGTTCGCTCGTGTGACCGGCACAGCCTCACTGAGTCTCAAGACTTTCCAGGAGGGTCCTGCCAGGATTTCGCACGATGAGAGTAACGTTGCCGCTGCGCGTGATCCCAATAGGATAGTTTGCAGGTAATATGCGTCAGCCTTGGACATTGTACGGTGTGTACTGATGTAGGTTTTCACGATGGTTGCTCTAAAGAGCTGTTCTTTCGGGATAGCCGTGTCGAGCGATCTCCGTCTCTCCCTCGCGACGTTTCGCCTCCCACGTTGGAAGCATCATCAGGCGATATGATGCCAAAAACATGTGTGGCTGCTTGTAAACTGGACACTTTGTAAAAGGTGTCTATTTGGTATTTTAAGATCTTAACAGTTGTCTCATTGCCATAAAGGGTTAAACCTCGTATTTTTTTACATAATTTATATACTGGAAAAAAAAGGTTCCCCTAAAATATATTTGTTATGCATTAATCATCGGCAGCTGGGGACGCACAATTCATTCCGTTAAATCAAAAAAATAATAGAGGAATACAACATATATAAATAAATGCTCGTGTGAATTAATGTTTAGTGGGCGCGTTCCCATCGACACGGCGCCACGTGGTGCCCGGTCGCTGCTGATGGGGCGTCGTGAGCGAGCGGCGCGCTCATCGTGATTGATCGCCTCTCCGCCACGACCAGCTGCCTCTCCGTATTTCAATTAAAAGTCTAAATAGTAACAGATTACACGTCCCATTAACGGACATCAATCAGGCCGTGGCCTCTCGTTGCTGCCGCTACCTGGGACCCGAATTCCCCGAACTGAGGTCTTGCAGCGTCACGGAGCGTTCGTTGGAACCACGCGAGGGGTCCCGGCTCGGGTCCCGGCTCGGGTATCGATCGGCCGAGCGTGCGAGTGGCACTCGCCGGGTGTGGACAAAGTGGGCATGCGGCGTGGCCCCCTCCCCTCCACACCCCCAACTTCCACTCGTGCCACGGCACCGCCGCAAGACGGGGTCGGCGTGTAAAGCGTGTATCTGCCTTGGTGCCGCCAGCCCGCACCCACCGCCGGCCCGGGCCCTGGCTGCCTTGCTACCTCGCTCCCCCGCGACTGCCGCTCCTGGGAGATGTGTCTGGGCGGGAGGGGGGGTAATATCCTAGGAAAGGGGGGGGCTGGTGGTGCGGGACTCGGGGCCAGATGGCTGGTCTCGTCGGCCGGGTCGGCGGGACGCGAGCGGCGCTGCGAGCCGATAATTGTGCACGCTGCCGCGGCGTGACGCCGGGCAGAGTGCAGGCGACCTCCCCGGTGACCGCCGCGATACCACGCGCCCCCACGACCTCCTGCGCGCCCCCCCCCCTGCGACCCCCCGCTCCGTCAGCTAAAGTTAATTTGAGAAGCGGGGGGCACATTTGAAAGGGAGCCTTTGCAGCCCTTGGTACCAGGGCCCGTGTCGGCCACGCGGCGCCCACGTGGCGCCAGCGACCCCGCGTCGTGATGGACGTGGTGCCGGCTGTGTGGCGGGCTTGGGCCGTAAGCTGGCCAGGAGATGGCAGTACAGTGAAAACTAATTGTTGTATGTATCTGTGTGGAACTTTGGGCTTCACCCCTTCAATCTGAAACAGTTGCTCCAGGGTCGGGGATAGAGAGCGTGGGGTGGGGGGCGATCTATATTGTTTTTTCAAGTCAAACATATTTGACTTGGCTCATCCCTTGAGACGGAAGGACAGCTCTTCTGCAGAGGTTTCCTCTGCCCTCAACTTCCTCATCAGACGTTCCCACATCCTCCCCACCTCATCAGCCATCCCCCCTCGAATCCTTCCCCCCCGCCCCTTCCACCCACCCCATCTCCCAGCTCCCACGCATCTCTCTCCAGATCCACAACCGCCCCAGAGCTTCTCATTACGCTGCTGCATCACGCGCTCCCCGGCCGGTGGCCTCCAGCAGTGAACCTCCCGCGCGGGGCGTCACCACCAACTCCCCGTTCTGTTCCTGAGCATGTCCCGCAACAACAACGACACACAAACACGAACAACAACATCAGAATGGCCCTTGTTCTTGTTTGGGTTTTAATAGCTGCGTGTGCCGCGAGGCGGGCATGAAACATACATGATGTGCGCCGCTCTCAGCCGAGCTTCCTGGGACGGTTCTTCCGAAGGGCTTGGGAGGTGACGCGGGCGCCTGTTTCTTATTTATGCAAATGAAATATTTACTGGAGACCTGGGGCTCCTTGTATGCTAATGAGGGCGCCGTTGTTTTGGCGGAAGAGCAACCTCGCCTAATCATGCGCGCCTACCTCTAGGCAGCCGAGACTCCCGCTGGACTCAAAGATCCCCCGCGCAGCGCTAACAGACTGGTAGGGGCAAGTGCTGTTAGAGAGCACTTGTGAAGGCCGGCTCGGCACACAGGGCGGTGGGTCGCCATCACCACGGCCGCGCGCTTTTTCTCTATAGTGGAGATGTTTACGCACTGCACCAGGTACTCGGTGAAAGCTGAGTCAACCTTGGGGAGGCCCGGGACCTGTTAATATACGCGACTGTATTCGCCGCTGTTATTGGTCGTGAGCGAGAATCCCTCGCGGCGCCATCGCCTCGAGAAGACGAGTGGGTGAACAAGCGTCGTCATAAACGACAACAACAACCCTGACAGAGGCCGACATCCGCGCTCGTGAAGCCGTGACCCCGTGACCTCGGCCCGGGTCGTGATACCCGAGGGTGGTGAGTAGGGGGGGGTGGTGAGGAGGGGGTGGGGACGGGAGACACAGGGCGAGGTAGCTCAGCGGTTAGCGCGATGGGCTCCAAACCTGGCGACCCGAGTTCGAATCCCGCTCACGGCCAACGCCAGTGTCGATTTTCTGAAGCGGTCCTGGGCCTCACCTAGGACGACTCGGCCTCAAATAAGTACGTAGTGCTGTGTGTAAACATTCACAGGTGCGCGCTAACGGCACTTGACCCTACAGTCTGGTAAGGCTATACCGGGGATCTTTGTCTTTAGTGGGCGGGCAGGACTGTGTAAATTAGTTAATCTGTCACGGTGGGGGGGCACAGATCGTCGCTTACCATCTCAACTGTGTTTAATTCCGCGCCACTGAGCGGGGCCCCCCCCCGCGTGCCGACTCCATTAGCCTCACTCAACCTGACGCGGGCCACACGACGACGAGGAGGAGGAGGAGGAGCGAGTGCTCGCTCTCGCTTCTTGTGTCACCCTCTCTCTCTCTCTCCGCTCTCTTCTCCTCTCTCTCCGGCGTGTGATCCGCCTGTCTGTCCACTTTGGCAGCGGAGCGAGAGCGGCTCGCGAATACCGAGACCCGGCGTCACGTCAAGATGCGTTATCTCCGGCGACAGGCGCCTCGGCATACAAAGTGTGCCATGTGCTTCTTTCAAACCTCTAAGGTCAGAGCGTTGACCTTTAGGATTCCCCTTTGTGAGCGTGTGTACCGCAATACCGGCGGCTGGTGCTCTGTGCGATGTGTGAGCAATCGCGGTGATATAACGTGACACGTCACGTGGAGATGATGCTGCTGCTGTTGATGAGTTGGCAGCGGTGCACAAGCACACGTAACAAGACCCTCAATAAATACCACTAGCACTGTAACCTAAAAGGAAAAGATATACTGTGCCGATGTAGGTTTGTCACGGCTCAATAATAATAATAATAGCATTTACATGTATGAGAATTGCTCTGCATGGCTGCGCTTTCGGGACACTCGACATGGCTATCCCGAAAGAACAGCTATGGAGAGAAATTATCAATAAATAATGTGTGCTATAAACCAAGGCCATTTATTAAAACATGGTGGTGGGGGGGGGTTGGGGAGGGGGGGAGGACCCAAGACTGATTCATACATCACTCGCCATACATCACTCGAATCGAACTCGGGTCACCAGGTTCAGAGCACAGCGCACTAACCACTGCGCCAGCGCCACTAGAAAAACACGCAGATACAGGCTGCCAAACACTGCTGAAAGGGTGCTGGCCAATCTGCGATGCAGCAGGACCCTCCTGCAGAGGAGGCCTTGAGGCTCCGAGAGGCCCTCAGACGGGGCTCCCCGACTGCGCGCCGGCGCCTTCCAATAACACGCGCCACTCACTCCGCGCCCGTGCGCACACAACGCCTCGAATCACTTTGAATAAAAATGTAGAAATAGTGTAATTTCACACCTTGACATATTGTAAAAGGGTGAAGCAATATTTTCTCTATATTTATTTATATAAAAAATGTCCAATTTGAATTTTCTCCCCACCCCCCACCCCCCCGGGGCTAAACCTGTTCCCCCGGCATCGAGCTGGGAGAGCGAGTGGCATTAGCGCCATCTCCGCCTCTTGTTTCGGGAACAATTATCCTATTTAATATCTCCGCTGCCAATTCC
>JAZEWU010000020.1:7965476-7975527 GCA_036362915.1 Geotria australis
TTAATACCCGGCGTGAAACCAACAAATATTAGACACTCCAGCACTAATCACGCCACCTTTTTGTCTGGGAGCGCGTGTGTGTGTGTGTGGCATCGCGCCCCGTCCTCCCCGCGCCCACACGCCCCCATTGTCGGCGGAATGAATGCTTAATCCGGCCTGAAGAGGCCACCGCCGCGTGCCCAGGTTGACCCGGCACGAGCTGACCTCGCGCCCGCACCAGGCGAGCCGGAACGCGTTGCTCCCCAACACAGGAGCCGTTACATCAGTGCGCCTCTTGTGTTTGGTGCTGAGACGCGTCTTGCGTAAACAGGGGCTGGGAGACGCGGCCGGTGACTGTAGACGCGCGCGAGAGGAGCCGCCGTGGGCGGGTTCGGGTTGTCTGTAAATCCCTGGTCTCGGTCGTTGCTCTAAGGCGAGCCAGATTAAAGAGTTTGCCATCTGAACGGGTTATTATGTAGACACCCTTCATCATTGGACTGAGGACACAGCTCTCAAGCACTGCAGTCCGGTACGGAGAGAAGAGGGTGGGGGCCAGCACACACCCCTGCTTGACACCTTGTTTAGCGCAGAACTTCTCAGATATACTTCCGCAAGTAGATACCTGAGCCACCATTCCAGAATGTAGCTGGGATATCAGACTGATGGTGCCTGGTGGGCATCCATAGCGTAGTAGTAAGTCCTATAGACATTCCCTGTTAACAGTGTCAGACGCTTTATGAAGGCGATGTAGAGAGGTCTGTTCTGTTCGGCTGCTTTCTCTTGTAACTGTCGTATTGTGAAAATCATATCTACAGTTGATCTGGCACTACGAAAACCACACTGAGACTGTTACAATCGAGTCCATTATGGGTTTCATACAGCTGAGGATGATCTTACCAAGAACGTTGCCAGCTATCGAGAGGAGAGAGATGCCCCGATAGTTCCCAGATTGTCGTTTGTCACCTTTCTTTTTAAATATCGGAACCACGGTTGCATCTTTGAAATCTTTTGGCACTTGTCTGCCAGTCCAGATCTATTCCAATACTTCATGTAAGGAGATCAGCATGGTGTCTCCTCCCATGTTGTGTATCTCAGCTGGAATCCCATCCATTCCTGGTGTTTTGTGCCAAGCAAGACTTTTCACTGCTAGACGAACATCGTTAAGGCTTATATTGTCATCTGCATACAGGTGGATTGGTCTCTGAGTGATGTTGCCTGTGACGGAAATGTCTGCATTTGAAGTCTGATTTAGGAGTTGTTCAAAATAAGTTTTCCATCTACCCAGGATCTTAGCTCTTTTGGTCAATACAGTTATATCATCAGTGTCCAGGATGGGACTAGTCTGCGACCCCTGTGGTGCATAGATAGTCCTTAAAGCTTGATAGTATGCTCTGGTGTCACCGGAGTCGGCTAAAGACTGGATCTCATCTGCTGTATGGGGGTCAAGGTAGAAGCGTTCACGTCGCGATCCCTGTCAGGTAATACTTGGTATTGCCTGCAAATTCTACCAAACACTTCGAGGCCGAGCTGAAAGACAACGATGTCCAGAGGCTGACCATCGTGCTTCGAAGAATCGCAAAGAAGAAGATCTGCTGTATCAGTCCACCATTTGTCCTCCATCTCCCTAAGTAGTCGTTGTAAGGTAGATTTGATGTTGGTAAAGCAACTTTTATGGGACGAAGAGTTGGGGTTGTTCAGATATGCATGGAAAGCTTGCTTTTTCTGAATAACAAGATCTGTTATAGCTGTATCAGCCTCGTCAAAACAATCAGCGTTTCTTCGTTTTGGAAAACCGAGAACCTGAATGGCTTGGGTGTACACACAGGCATTGAAGTGTTCCCATTTCTCTTCAGCCGATCCTTCAGCTAAGGGACTGTAGTTGGCTGAAAATTCAGATGCCAGTCTCCAACTAATAAATTGGCCTTTGAACTTTTGAACATCAAGTCTTTTTATCGGCCTCAGGGCCGTTTTGCGTCTCGGGTGGTAGGGTTGGATCTTGAGCCGACATCGAATCATATCGTGGTCAGTTGAACATTCTACACCTCTCATTGCTCTAATGAGACATACGTTCTTGAGATGATTTTTACTTATCAGTACGTAGTCAAGGAGATGCCAATGACCAGATCTAGGATGTTTCCAGGAGGAGTAATTGTGATCTGGCGTGTTGAATAATGTATTGGTTACTGCTAACCCATATTCATTGCAAAGTCGAAGAAGAAGTTCTCCGTTGCTGTTGTAAGTTACCTTGCCGAATCGTCCAAGGACCTTTGGCCATGTTGTGAAGTCACTAGCAACTCTTGCATTGAAATTCCCGAGTACTATGATGGTACAAATGTAATGCACTGCTTCCCGGAATCCCTGCCTATTTGATCAATCGTCTCCAACGTGTGCAGAATGCGGCTGCCAGAGTCCTCACTGGCACACCCTTCCGTGATCACATAACCCCAGTACTGATGTCTCTCCACTGGTTACCTGTTAAATACAGGATTGAATTCAAGATCCTCCTTCTCACTTACAAGGCTCTCTCTGACACAGCTCCGACATACATTCGTGGCCTTCTGCAGTCACCCTCTACAACACGACAACTACGATCCTCCAATACACGCTTGCTGTTTGTTCCCAGGTCGCGCCTCCATTCCATGGGTGACAGAGCCTTCTCGCGCGTTGCCCCAAGACTCTGGAATGCTCTTCCACTGGAAATTCGTTCAGCGCAGTCCTTGAACATCTTCAAATCTAGTCTTAAGACTTATTTGTTCCGTAAAGCCTTCAAGCCGTCCTGTCAGGACTTCTGATGCGGCTCGGCGCTGTCGTGCCAGGTTGTTGGCTCTCTTCATACCTGCACCTTTTTGGGAGCATTCGTTCCTTCCTCTGGCACCTTTTGGGAAGCATTCGTTTCTTCCTCTGGCTTGGATTGTTGGAGTGGGTTATCGGTGCCGTGCCGAGATGTTGGCTCTCTCTCTCTCTTCCGATCTGTGTCTGCTAGGGGACATTTGTTCCCTCCTTGCTTGCTGTAGAATTATTATTAGTTTCCCTGTTGCATTTTCTTTTGTCCTTTGTCTTATAATTCGTTGCTATCGCTTGACTCTCAGTTTTCTGTCTCCCCGTTATTGTTGTGCCGTTCTCTCCACAGCTTGTTCTCTCTGCAGCTTTGTGCAGCGCTTTGTGACCCTCGGGTGAAAGGCGCTATATAAATGCTATTATTATTATTATAATTACTTGTTACCAGCTCCCAGCCATCTCATGCCTGCTGGCACCACAAGGACCTTATCGCTTTGTGACTGGGAGTTGCCAGATAGGCCTGCACTAGAGTTTAAAGTGCGAAAGGCATCGTGCCAGGAGCATTCCACACCCTCTGGGTCGCACGTCTGGGGATCCAATGGCAGGTGTAAAACCCGACGGTTGGGCAGACGTGCGACCGCCCCGCAGTATATCTACCTTAGGAAAGGATAGATTCCCCATTCTCCCTAGCCACTACTGTCGGATAAGTTTAAGATGTCCAGTACAGATAACCACCACCTTCTGCCCTGGCTTCACTATTGACCCATAGGTGGGGGGATTTTTCCTCAGGGTTGACTCCCCAAGCCTTTCCCATGAATGGGTATAGCCGTAAGGCAGCGGAGGTTTGGAATCAGAGTTTGTATTCTCCTACATTGGCTTCCAACCAAGGCTCACGAGCCCCATGCCGGATTCATTGGGCGGCAGATCAACCGTTGTCGCCACGTCTCAGCGGTGGAGTCGGGAGGAGGCCCACACACTTTCTAAATGAAGGCTTCTCCAAATGAATCGCGAGACGTCGTCATTGAGGGAATTGGTTCCATCACGAGATGGGTGAGTGCTGGGATCTCTCGAGACCGCGACGGGACCGCCCGATCTCTGACCTCCATCGACCCAAAGGCGGTGCTGCTGCGGCTCCATGGGGCCCGGGAGCGGGAATGATGTTTGGAGGCCGCCCCCTATCAATTGATAAACTCCCAGCGAGACACGGCTGAGGTGTAGACGGGAGATGCAGCGAAATGGTAAACGTGGAGAACGGCCGGAGATGTCGCGAGACGAGACAAGAGAGATACAGATGAGACAGGAATGTGGCGGAGGGAGACGGATGGTGACCAGAGGTCAGGGGTGCGGCGACACGAGAGAACACCCGATAGAAATTAGAGATATTCATTGGCGTTTCATGTTCATTACGATCTTAATTCCGTCCGATGATTACGCCATCATTATTTGTGTTCATGTGATGAGAATGGCTCCTTCGTAGCTGTTCGTTCGGGATCACAGGTGGAGAGTGACGCACAAACTCTACACAGATAGGTGCCCCAGGCCGGAATCGAACCTCCTAGTGGTGACCGTGTCGTGGCGATTGGGAGAACTCGGGACAACGCGCGACTGATAAACGAGTCTTGAGACCCAGTGATGCTACCGAGTAAAACAAACATTGTGAATTGTAGGAGGGGGCTGAGCCTCCCCCCCCAACCTTCTGGGGGCTGTGAAACACAAGCACTCGCTCTAAATGGACATCACAGCCACTCAATCGTGGCACCATTACTTACCGAAGCGAAGGGGCAGGTGAGCCGCAGTACATTACGAATGATTCCTTTAAAAAATTCCACTAACCCCCTTGGAAATGGGCAGATTGCGATGATAAAACCGCAGAGTCTTCAAAAGGGACAAATCGTTACGGTTAATGCAGAGCCACGGCCTCCAGCCTCCCCCCGGGGCACAGGGGAGCCATCTCGGCCGCGGCCGCGATGGGACTGGAGGCAATCAATGGGAAGAATTAGGAGCTCAGACTCGGGCTCGTGACCCCCGCTTGTCAGAGTCATCAAAGTCCTCATTATCTGCTGTCATCGTCCATCATCATCATTATCAATGTTGTCCATTTTCGCCTCCGAGCCGCCCGCGTGCTCCCACCTCATGTGGAGATAGGCTCATGCTATCGGCTCTCGCTGCCTGCACGGGACGCACATGTGAATGCGCAGCCTTGCAATGGCTTGCTCGCGTCACTGCTGGAGGTAGGGCGTGCGCTGGGGGGGGCTCTAGATAACCCTTCCTGAACCGCCATTCTCAACCGGTCAGTGGACCGCGAGCGCCAGCTAGTCGTCTGCAGAGACCAGATCCAAGTGGGCCTTCGAATTCGATTCTTCAAAGCGTGATGGCTACACGACAGTTTCCCATTGCAACAAGTTCTTCTTTAGTTGCAGACAGCCCTTCAACATTTAGAGAAATGATAGTCAGTGCTGGCCTTAAAGGCGGGCATTGGCCTCTCTTCTTGCTCCAGACTGAGGGGCTTCTGGCGTCTGTTGAGCTTCTGGATATCGCTGTCTTTCAGCTCGGCTTCGAAGTGTTCGGTAGAATTTGCAGGTAATACCAAGTATTACTTGACAGGGATCGCGACGTGAACGCTTCTACCTTGACCGCCAAGTGGGCCTTGAGATGAAAACAGTTCAGAACCCCTGCTCTCGGGAGTATTTTGGCCTACTCTTCCACGCAGGCCACGCATACCATAAGGGCCCCACACTGGCACGGCCCGGATGTGCCGGTGGAAACGGGGAATGAGAGTCCGGCGGGCCTCAGCATGGCCCCCACCACCCCGTCTCCCACGGTCGCCGAGAGTTAATTTTTCAAGTGGACGGAAATGAAGCTGTTTCCCGGTTTGATTGGCCACAAATAGCGCGGCCATTACACCACGTGCTGGTCGCTCTCATCTGCATGTGATGCTTGTGATGTATGCCTCTGATTAGCGGATGATGATGGATGGCGCTGATTAGCGGATGATGAATCGGGCGCTGGCATCATTACGGGCCGCATTGTGCGGTGCGCGCTACTGTGTGCCGACCAAACATAAAAACGCGTCCATGCCGTAAAGCGAAATTTGTCCCCACTTTGAATTAACCGACGAGGGGTGGGTGGTTCGTGAGAAAGTGACGCAGCGCGCCAATTAATCTTGTGCAAATCCCGCGTGGAGCCGAGGCGGCTCGCCGAGACGGCTCTCCGGCGGGTCGCTGAGCCCCCCGCGTGCTCCCACCTCGTGTGGAAATGAGCTTCCGTTACCGGGTGTCTCCCTGCCTCGCGCGCCCGGCCGCAGGGAGACCATACGAGACGCACATGTGAGCTGAGCCGGCTCGCCGAGACGTCTCCGAGACGGCTCACCGGCGGTTCATCGGCGGGACGGCGCTCTGGTGGCGCCGGCGCGAGGTTAAGCGTCTCCCGCGGGACCCCCCCCCGCGCGCTCCCGGTTCCGCTCGCGTCTCGCTGCCATCTCGTTAACCCTCTGTTTGTGGCTGCGTGCGCGGGGAGCGCGGCCAGAGCGCGCCGGGGTTTAATCTCGCGCCTGTAATTGCGATATCCGGCGCCGGTTGACGCGTCCACGGCCGTCGAGGGGGTGCGGCGGATCGGGGTTTGGTGGCGCGACGCCCGCCAGAGTCTCCCCGCTCGCTTGACCGGGGCCGCCAGGGGCCGCTCCCTCCCCGCGCGGTTGACGCGCCGCGCGAGCCCAGACCTATCTTAACATCCATTCGCACAAGAATTACTCTCCACAGATGTTCACTCGAGAGATACGCGTCGAGTGTTCCTCCTCTCTCGTACGGCACGCCGTGAGAAGCGGCACCGCTACTTTCAGTCGTGCGCTCCTCCGGCGCCGCGCGCGACACCGCGTCGCTCGGCGTCAGCGGTGGCGACGGCGGATTGGAGCCGGCGAGCCAATACGCTCCCAAGTGCAGTGTGGAGAAGCAGGCCGAATACAGCCGTCTTGTAGCTGCCCGGACAGAGCTGCCCCGAGGGGGAGGCCCTTCGGCCAGCAGTGACTCGAGAAAGAAATCGCAGGGCTGCACCCTTACATATTAAACACCAATGCTGGCACACAGGCACGCACAGGCAGTGAGACACACACACACAGCTGGTCAGACACACACGCCCGGGGCCTGGGTAATTCCCACCTTGCTGTGGCCTGGCCGCTCTTTAAGGCCGTGTGTGCATGCACCAACCCCGCATCAATTCTGCGAGTAATTTGGCCGAGAGCTCTCTCGCCGCTAATTGAACCGGACTGATGACGCGCGCCTCTGTGGCGGCGGCGGCGGGGGCGGGGTCCCTGCGTAATGTCCACGTGCCCCCCCCCACCACTGCCGCCCCCCCCCTCACCTAACGGTGCCTGTGTGCGGGTATTAAATAGCCGCTGATTAATGACGGCTCGCTGCTCCCTCCCACTATGACGATTCCCCGCGTCGCCGAGGTCGCCTCGGAGGGTGGCGAGGGGCGGGTGGAGGGGGGGGGGAGGGAGTCGTGGGTGGCGAGGGAGGGGTAGGCGAGAGCAGGGGAGGCGAGGGAGGGAGGTGAGGTGCCCAATGTGCGGCCCCGAGCGCCACGACTCCCCGTCACGGGCCGTTTGGAGGCTGCTGAGCCACTTCGAGATGATAACCATCATCGTCGTCGTTATCTTCGATCAATCCTCTGCTAGATGCCAACGTCTCTCACGGTTAGCAGCAGCAGCAGCTCACTTGATGTTCAGTCGATAGGTCGCCGGTTCGATTCAATCTCCCGGTGCGGCGGGTGAAATAAAGGTGCGGGTCTCAAATCCACCCGCTCCCGGCTCAGTCCACCCAGCAGTGAGTCGGGTTCACCGCAGTCAGTCCATCGCCACACTCCCCACCTCTCTTTCAAGACGTCCAGCTCGCATGCACGATAAGACCACATTCCCCTGCGGGTCTCTCGAGAGCTCGCTCCGGGGGAGACGCTTCCCAGCAACTGTAGGGATGCGCCTTGACCCTGTACGTGTTTCTGCCCACGCGTGTCCGTGAACACGTGTGTGTACATGTGGGGGGCGGTGGCGCAGTGGTTAGCCCACTGGGCTACAAACCTGGGCCCCGAGTTCGATTCCCGCTCACGGCCAACTGGGTTTTGGCCTCCTCTAGGTCGACTCAGCCTCAAATGAGTACCTAGTGCGGTGTGTAAACATCGCCACTAGGGAGACAAAGGCGGCCGGGCGTGGTGTTGACCACCCAACCCTTAGTGTGCCGTGTCGGCCTTCATAGGTGGTTGCCAGGTGGGGAGTACCCACACTTTACCCCACAGCCCGAACCGGGCTGTGCACCCGGTTCGGGAGAGAACCGCGACGTGGGGAGTGCGCGGCCACCGTGGTCATGGCGGGAAGGGCGATGTAATGACTTAAAGATGACTGGTAACGACCGGCGGTTACTGTCAATCACACTTAACGGATTTTCTCATGAATACGTTAATTCGCCCATTTAAAAGGAAGGAGCGGTGGCACAGTGGTTACCGCCTTACTATCCGCGCCTTTCACGTTCGCCGATTTGCCCCAAAACCCATTCCCCTCACCCATCCTAACGCCCAGGATCATTCCCTTCCGACAGCAAGGAAAGGGGGTGATTTTTTCAGGGCCCCAGTCCGGGACAGCTCCGGTTAAAATTGAGAAAACTCGGTGAGAATGTGTGTGCCGCGTTGTGAGCTACTTGGCAGGCGAGGGGGAGAACATACAAACATTCCAACATTCAAACAACCGCACAGAGAGGGTGCTGCGTGGCGCGAGTGCTTCGTGGCGCGGGGGCACCGCCCGCCACCGGCGTGACGCGACCATCTCCCGGCGCCGCTCTCTCGCCAACTCTGAGAACTCCGAGCGAACCCGCGTCACACTGAGTTTCCCAATTACATATTGAGGCACTTTGCAAACACGGCGGGGGTGGGTGGCGGCGGGGGGGTTGTTGACTGGTTGTTATTCCACCTCTTTCCTTGGAGAACCTGCGCCTGTCCCCGAGCGCTAAATAAATCATGACCTCACTGCAGCGCGTTTGTCCCGGAGACCCATCGATGGAGCTTCACGACATCGAAACCAGAGACGACGAGAATACTCTCCATGTTGTGTCAACGCAGGAATCCAGTAAAGAGCTTGCAAGCTCACTGGGTATTTTTTCTGCTGTAACATCCATCCATCCATTGCCAGAAACCGCTTAGTCCTGTATAGGTGTTGCCGGCCCGACTCAGGCAGATCCCCCGTCCCGCGCCCGCCCTCCCGCCTCTCCCACGCTTCTCCAACAACGTGACCGCGCCAGGAGCCACGCGTCTCACATTTGCCTGCTGTCAATCCGCCGTCCCGCCGCCGCCCGGCTTCTCAAACCAGGAGAAGTCGGTCTCTGGCGCCAGGGAGACAATTGGATGTGGGAGCGGCGGAGCAGGCGCGGCTGCTGCCGTTGAGACACTGCCGAACCCGCACCTTTCACAGCCGAGTGATTTATTACCGGCGCGGCCCGACGCTGGCACTTAGATTATACGGTAATAGGTAATCTACTGCTGTTGTACGGGAGGTCACAGAGGGCCGGTACTTGAGTTGGTGGTGATTTATGCCAGGGTTTCGTGGGGTTTGGGGGGTTTGGAAATAGGGTTAATATAAGGTTTATCAATAATGCATGGAGCGGAATGAGCTGCCTTTTAAAATAAAGGATTGCTGCGGCCGCTTGTTTTTAAAAACACGTGGCGCCGGGCGCAAGTGGCGGCGTACGTGGCGCCATCGCGGGGCCACGCCGCGGCGTGCGGGGCGACCCCGCGACCCCACTCCGCGCCAACCCCGGGCAGGGTCATCACCGGCGAGGGGGGAAGCGGTTCGCAGTGATTGCCCCGCCGCCGTGTCGCGTCCCGGGCTGAAAGCGACGCGTGGTGGCAGTGCCATGACGCCTAGGCCGAATTAGACGCGACTCCCCAAGCCTTTCCCATGAATGGGTATACCCGCAGGGCAGCGGAGGTTTAGAATCAGAGTTTTCCTTCTCCTAGATTGGCTGCCAACCAAGGCTCACGAGTCCCGTCTGCCCGAAGCAACTGGTTTTAAGGCGCCAGTGACCCGCCTTTCGCCGCTTCTCCTTTTGGTATAAACGGGATCCACCGGGCTCAGAAGCTGAACCACACGGGAAGGCCAGGAGCTGGACTTGGTTGTCAGAGGCTATTTGAGACGCACGCCATCAGGAGCATTTTGTAGATAATAATAATAGCATTTTATATAGCGCCTTTCACCCGAGGGTCACAAAGCGCTGCACAAGGGCCGCGAAGAGAACGGCATGTTAACAACGAAAGA
>JAZEWU010000020.1:8003833-8031703 GCA_036362915.1 Geotria australis
CGCGGAGGTAACCACCGAGTGAGGGACCAGAATAGAGACCATAGCGGGAGGCCGCGGACCATGAAGGTCACGGTTCGCTTCGGCCGCACGCGGGTGGTACTGCCGTGCGGGGACGGCTCCCAGCGGGTGCGCGACGCGGCGGCCGAGGCGGTCAGGCGGTACAGGAAGGCGCTGGGCAAGGTGAGCTCCTCACTCTCAGCTCCTCACTCACACACGCGCTCCCTCACTCACACAGCCCCACTCACGCAGCGCTTCACTCAAAGCAATGCCAGTCACTGTGCCTAGGTTAATTGTCGTGACTAAATTGCCCTGGGTGCCCTGAGAATGTTGTCACTTGCTTTACCTCTCCCCGCCGCAAAACTTTTAGAACGGGCTACATAGCTCAACGGTTCCTTCAGCTTCAATACAAACTGAGTGACTGAACTGTGCTGTGATGTCTCCCACCGGTGTGATTAGGGCTGTTGGCGGCCACCACAGCCGACACATACTGCCCAGACGTCAGTAGTCGCAGCAGTCCTATTGTAAACACAGCAGCCCCAGTGTCGCCTGTGTCACGCCTCAAAATGTCCCACATGACCGTGTAACATGTGTCACGTATAAACATGGCACACGCGATTGCTTTGCATGTGTCACTGCGCAATGACACGCGTGACACTAGAGTCTACAGTGACGAACGTGCCCGTGCCACTGACACGCGTGACACTCTCGAGTCCGCACAGTGTCCAGCAGCATCATCGTCACTCTAGTATAGGTGGAGAGCGGTCCCGGCGGACGGGGTCACCACCAGTCCCTCCTGTTGACGGTCACCGCAGCTCGTCGCTGTCACACTGCGACTCCTATTACATTTCAGGTCTCTTTGTTATTTCATGAAAGGTGGGCCACGTCTATTGCACGATTCATAATGGACTTTCGAGCTAGGCCACATCATGATCTGACCAAATCCGTGTCGTTAAGCCCCTCCACCACCTCACACGGCCAAACAAATCAATGTATCGCCGCGCCAAGCGTTATTGTGTCAGCTCACAGTCAGGTTATCATTGAGATACGATCGCTTTTTATTATTACAGCAGAAAAATGCCCAGTGAGCTTGCACGCTCTTTACGGGACTCCTGCGACACAACAAACATGCGAATTGCTGACAGTTAAAATAAATACAAGATTCATATATGAACAAATATAACAGATGTCCCGATTCAAGCGTCATATGTATCATATTTGCCCTGATGTTTCACTTAGTTTCAAACGACACGTCACATCTAATTGCTAAATGCGGTTGGGAAGATTGTTCTTCAACTGACCGGAGGGTTGATACAATAGCAACTGGTGTGTTAAACGCGTCAATAGGTGATAATTCAGTTGTACGGTTGTGTTGGCTCGACACAGATTTGGCGAGATCATTATGTAGCCGCCTAACCCAAGATCAATATTCAATTGTAATATCGGATGCGAACATCCACATTGCAACATGTGCTGCCACCTAATCAGCTGACGCATACTGTTGGTGCAGTTTGTGGTCTTCCCTCTTACGAATGGATTTTCTCCGGGCACTTCGGGTTTTTCTCCCATCTCCATTCTCTTTGGGGTGGATTGGCTGATGAGCCAAGCAGATCACATCGCGAGGGTCCTTGGAGTGAGTGTGGAGGCTTCCCTCATTGAATAGTTATGCACGCCGAGGTTACAGGACAATTTGCAATATTTTTTATAACCGGTCTGTTTCCACATGCAACTCGCACGCGGGAGGCGGAACGTCGCGAGGGGGAGCGCTCAGTGACACGGCTATCCAGAAAGAACAGATCTGAAGAGCAACCATCAAATACAATATTTAAATAAACTCCTGTTGCAGGTTTTGAGGTAACAAAATATATAAGTAAGCGATACACAACCACTGTGTTACATTTCTGCTTTGGTGGATTGGTAACTATGGGAACGATGAGCTCTCACTGCGGGGACTCAGTGGTGCCGGGATCCTCGATGAATGGTAAGAGGGGCAATGATGGCGACGGTGATATCTCCCTCAGCGCGGGTCCAATCAGCACCGCTGTCCTCAATGACGAGGGGGGCGCGATGATTGGTGCGATGGGATGAGAGCACGACCTGTGTAAAGCGGATAAAGCCCCGGAGTTGTCTAAAACAACCTCCGGGTGTCGCTGGGAAATGTGGAGCAGAATTGGTATGTGGGGCGCGGCAGCGAGGTAGAACGGCGAGCAAGGTAGGAGACCACACGTTCTCCACAGCTGAGAGCCCAGCAGAACCTGGCTGCAGGGCCCAGGAGGAGGAGCAGGGGGCACTGTGCTCAGAGACGGAAGAAAAGGTGGAGAGAGAGATTGCTGAGAAATGTTGAGTTGCACGTTATGGCCGATGGGCGCTAAACCTGGATCCCCAGCTGGGCCAACATTGGTGAGGTGTCTGCTGAGGTGTCTGCTGGAGCGAGCACACTCTGCTCACTCACTCGGACTCAGTGAGTCAGTGAGTCTGAGTGGCGCAGTGCCGGAGCACGGCGAGTCAGCCGCTTGAGTGGGACTCGGCTCTGGATGAGCGGCTGCAAACTCACGGCAGGTGCAGAATGAGTATTGTTTATAGTGTATTATTTATGGTCGGCAGGTAATATTGTATGGGGCTTCGGTAAATCACATGCCCTGAGTGGTGTGTGTACTGCTAGGTGTCAACCTTGAAAACCCTCTATCTTGGGAATAAATACCAACCCCGCTAACATCAGGCGTGTTTGGAAGTCCCTGTCACTCGTAGGAAACTTCACACTCCATCCCGTACAGTGGGTGGGCATACTTCATCATAATAACGCCGGCAGCACAATGATAGAAGAGTGACCAGGGGGCCACTCACTGTTCACCACTTAGTGACGGTAGTTAGATAGTTGTTTCACTTTTACAGCAGAAAATACCGAGTGAGCTTGCAAGCTCTTTACAGGATTTCTGGCGGTGATGTCACCATGGTGCTTGTGCCAGGCTAGGTGTTCTTTTGAGGCCACTTGAAGTGTTGAAAGCTTGCTGACAGGACGTCTCATCATCATCATCATCATCCTTGCGTGGCCACCTTGGGAGCGTTGTGCCCGCCATGTATTCATGTGGCACAGATTTGTCGAGCGCTGCTCTCGGTGGCAATCCGGTCTTCTTAGCAACGATCTGCTCAATCCACGTGTTGCGTGGACCCCACGTGGGCGATGCTACGGAGGAAACGGAGAAGTATGACTCCGCACGTCCGCTGCAGGTTTTAAGAGCCTGGTTCACTGGAGGATCAGGCCCTAGCCCAGCCACATGTCCGCGAAGAGCCTAACGTCTCTTCTGCAGTAGAGTTGTTGTGGATGAGAGACCTCTCCGGTTTTCTATCTCGACGTAAGTGATAACGTCGATTCAATGCATGCCTAGAAGTCGTTTCTGTGACCACACGTGATGAGACTGCAGGTGGTCAAGGTCAGACTGAAGCGACATCCGACTCTCGGCCATACAGTATGATGGACAGTGCACAACTCTGGTATATTGTGAGCTTCATTTCCATATGCTTCTGGGACCAGACGTGGCCCAGATTGGTCGATGCAGATGCAGCCAATCCTGCGCAGGACGTCTGACTTGCAGCCCGCCGCATCTGATGTCTGCTTCCATCCCACAAACATGAATTTGTTCACCGATTCTTATGTTGTCGTCGATTCGTATGGTAGTTTCTGCCAGACCTGTACAGAGATTCTGGTTTAAGTAATGTATGGCTGTGCTATAGCAGCTCTCGAGGTGACTGCCTGCATGAATTCCAGGGCAGTGGTATTTTGTTTAACACTATGGCATGTGCTTCTGTACGCGTTGGAATCTGTGTGTAAGCATTGCGTGGGAGATTTGTGTGGGAGATTCATCCAGCCATTTTATAAACCGCTTGTCCTGGTGAGGGTCGCGGTGGCAGCAGTCCAAGAAGAGTGGACCAGACATCCCTTTCATCCCGAAAAGGACGGACTCAGACGGACTAGTGGGAGATTCAGCTCGAGTTTTTCTACCTCTTATCAGTATCTTCGTGACACCGGCACTGTAACATGTGTTATCTACTGGTGAACTATATGTAGACTACTGACGAGTGTGCCTGAGTGAGCCACTAACCCTGGCCTCCACAGTGTGCTTGAGTGATCCACTCGCCCTGAATGATCCAATAACCCTGAGTGATCCACAGAGTACCTGAGTGCTCCATCCACTCACGCTGGCCTCCACAGTGCTGCATTACACGCGTGCGTGGTCATCAAAGCCACACTATGTGCGTCTCTCTCCTTATGCAATGGTGTATTTTTCATACCGACAACGTTCTCCCCATGTCAAGTGTTGATGAAGCATCTTATTATTGCTTGTCCCAGGAAAGCCTCACGGACTATCGAGAATGTAGTATAGCTCTTTTTATGAGTTAGGTCACGTAAAAAGTAAGTGTCGCAAACCCGCCTCCATCCGACACATACAATCAGTAAAGGGTTGTCACGTGAACAAAACGTGCCAATTCGTTACAACCTCAGTATACCGGTATGTTGGAGAGCAAACCCACAACATTCACATTGACACATTGCGAATGTTGTGGGTTCACGTGACAACCCTTTACTGATTGGCTGTGTCGGGTGGAGGCGACATTTACTTTTTACGTGACCTAACTCATAAAAAGAGCTTTACTATGGATAACATTGGTCACGAAAGCCTTCGTGTTAAATCGAGATTGCTATCAGGGTCTTGCCATATTTTCACAGCAAGGGGCGATGTTGCTGCTACTGCTGTGTGATGCGGAGCGGTGGCTGCAGTGGTTAGCGCGCTGAGCTATAAACCTGGCTACCCGAGTTCGAATCCTGCTCACGGCCAACACCAGTGACGATTTTCTGAACCGGTCCTGGGCCTCCCCTAGGTCGACTCAGCCTCAAATGAGTACCTAGTGCGGCGTTTAAACATTCCCACTAGGGAGACAAGGCCGGCCGGGCGTGGTACTGGTCACCCACCTCATCGTCGGCAGGCCAATTAACCTATGCAGCAGCATGTCTTTGGACAGTAAAACAATAAACATTGATAGCTGCTGAGTGAAGTGAGAGGGGGGATTTAATCTCGCGGGCCTCGTGAGCTCACTGTGCGGCTGTGGGAGGCCGGGCGCGTGTGGGGGCGCTGGCAACCAGGGTGGCGCCGGTGAGTGGCGCGTGTTGTGTGTGGCGCGTGTTGGGGATGGCGCGTGTTGTGGTGTCGCGTGTTGTGGCTTGCGGGCACGCCCGAGTCATGCCCCGCGCCACATGAGAGTCCCTGGCGCCGTGGGGGAGGCTCGGCTACCCTGAGAGATGACGCGCTGCTGCTGGTGGGAGAGGTTTTGGTGGCATTTGACCCCAATCACGATGTAATTGCATACCGGGGCTGCTTTCATAGCATTATGATGATGGCAGAAAGGCTGTTTGGCCGAACGGATGTGTAAACATACCGTTGTTTTTGTTTGTGGAGAGACAAATATGTGGAGGCGTTTCGTTGGTATATTCTCCACCGTAACGCGAATGATTAATTATTGTTTGTGTAAAACTTGGACCCATATCTAATAGAGAGGATGCTTGCCTGTACACATCTGGCGGTTTAGCAGCAGAGGCTGAGGCGCGCCTGACTGCTGATGACACGCTGAATGTAGAAACCAGCCCAGAATATTGCTTGTACGGAACCAATGCTGCTGAGAGTACTGTATGCCCTCCTATGTAACTGCTGGGGTTGTGTAAAAAAACGTTTTCTTTTTTAACGTGGACAAAAACAAATATGGAAAGGAGGCAAATGTCTGCTTGTTTGAATGGTTAGTAATCAACGGGCGCAACGCGCTCGTGACAAAGTGAGCACAGAAATCCGGGACAACTTCGGAGTAAAGTCGCTGCTTCTTCGGATTGAGAGGAGCCAGTTGAGGTGGTTCGGGCATCTGGTAAGTATGCCCCCCGGAAGGCTCCCTCGGGAGGTATTCCAGGCGCGGCCCACTGGGCGGAGACCTAGAGGCCGACCCAGGACACGCTGGAGGGATTATATCCTTCGGCTGGCCTGGCAACGCCTGGGAATCCCCCAGGAAGAGCTGGAATCTGTTGCTGAGGAAAGGGATGTCTGGTCCACTCTCCTTGGACTGCTGCCACCGCGACCCTCACCAGGACAAGCGGTTTAGAAAATGGATGGATGGATGGAATAATGACCAACATAAACATACAAGAATTGCCATGTACTGATGTAGGTTTGTCACGGCTTTATTCATGATGGTTGCTCTTCACATATGTTCTTTCGGGATAGCTGTGGCACTGAGCGCTCTCCCTCGTGACGTTTCGCCACAAAAACGCCTGATGATGCTTCCAACAGCTCTGAAGAGCAACCATCAAGAGTTTCCATGGACATATGCAATGGTGATACAGGCAGTGCTGGTTGAAAGACAGAGGCACGCGGGATAGATTGATGTTTATATTTGCACTGCTTTATACGCTGCATTTGCAGAGTTTCACTCACCACGCCTGGCGGAAACAGAGAACAACCCACTTGGGTGAATGCGCTTGGGGGACAGCTATGGTTGAACCTGTGGTGGTGTTGTGGCGTGGGCAGACCTAGGTTCTGGGCGGCGCTATTTTCTGGGCAGAGCCGGTTTATCGGCGGGGCTGGCGGGTCGGCAGAGCGGCGTGTGACGCGCTGCGTGTGACGTGCCGCGTGTACCGCCGTGCCGCTCGCAGGAGCCGTCCTACTGGGTGCAGGTGCAGCACCTGGAGCACAAGGATGGCGGGATCCTGGACGACGACGATCTGCTCCGGGACGTGTGCGACGACAAAGACAAGGTATCTCCATCCCGCGCCGAGGCCCCAATGCGTCGCATATAGTTGCCATCGGCCATGATCTGTCCACTACTGGATGAAGGCCTCCCCAAACCGCTGTCACCTCTCACCATCTGGCAATGCAACAAACCACCAAAGACAAAGATACAAGACAAAAATCCCCTATATAGCCTTGACACTGTAGGGACAATTGCCGTTAGCGGGCACCTGTGAAGGCCGACACAGCACACGAGGGGGTGGGTGGCCAGCAACACGCCTGGCCGCCTTTGTCTCCCTTGAGGCAATGTTTACACACCGCACTAGGTTCTCATTTGAGGCTGAGTCGACCTAGGGGGAGGCCCAGGACCGGTTCACAAAAATCGTACTGCTGTTAGCCGTGAGTGGGATACGAAGTCGGGTCGCCAGGTTGGAGCCACCGCTCCGTCTGGCGACGTGTCGGGCCACGGCCCGCGTCTCTTGCAGGCAGCGGCGGTGTTCGTGCGGTGGCGCGGCGGCGGTGCGGTGTGGTTACGAGAACGCGGTGTGGTGCGGTTACATGGCACGCCGCCAGTGTGGTGGTGGCTGCGTTATGTAGAGGTTTGCATTGCCAAGTTGGCCGCCATCATAAATACTGACAGTTTGTTGGCCATGAAAACTGCACACTATCTGTTTCAGTTGCTGTTAAATATCCCGTGATGGCATTCAGAAACGGCGGCCATTGTGTGCCGGCATCATGGCCAACATTTGCAAACCTAAAAAAAAATCCCGAAATGTGATCGGTTGGGAAACACACAGCAGTCAATGGCATCTCCTGGCAGAATAATCAGCCGTGTGCCTTGGCATTTGATCCCTTCGGGTGAAAGGCGCTCTATCTTCTTCTTTGCGATTCTTCGAAGCACGATGGTCAGCCTCTGGACATCGTTGTCTTTCAGCTCGGCGCTCTATAAAATGCTATTATTATTATTAGCGCTTTATTTGCTTGGGAGCTCCACTGCCAGACGCTTCTCCAAATCGTAAAGCGCTCGACGCTGGCTCTTACCTGCACATCTGTTGCGCCGACACACGGTGGCGCTGTTGTACCACGACTCAGCCCAGCATAGTGGTGAAAGAGCTGAGGCGATCACTCATTACACTTGAGAGTATCTGCTTGTGTGAATGTTAAACAAGGCTGTGGGCCACCGTATAGGCTCAGGGCTGTGACCCCTGAGCCGCGTGGCTAGCTCGGCGTCTCATGGCCTGGCTACTTGATGGCTTGGTGTGTCGAATCACGATCATGCTGGTACAGCTGTGAAGCAAACATGGGATTTGGAATCTTGTGCATGAGGACTGGTTTCCACGCCACATCACAACACCAACTTGCACAAAACGTCAGGTCTACATGGGGGTCAAGGTAGAAGCGTTCACGTCGCGATCCCTGTCAGGTAGTACTTGGTATTGCCTGCGAATTCTACCAAACACTTCGAAGCCAAGCTGAGGGACGACCATGTCCAGAGGCTGGCCATCGTGCTTCGAAGAATCGCAAAGAAGAAGACCAGGTTAATACTTATTTCGAGAATTCTTCTTTAACCACACAATTCACCTTGATCGGGTCTGTGAATTTATTTTTATTGTAAGTGAAAGTGTATTTTGAAAATTACTCATCCTGGGTATTTAAATAATTACGAAGTAGCCACCGAGGAGTATAACGCGTCTGAGAAGACGTCCACCGAGGAGGTGGAGCGATAAGGTCGACCCGCGCGCAGGTGCCGGGCGGATTGTAGTATCCATCGTGCGATGGCAAACATTCGCCGAGGCTTAGGGAGGCCTTCATCCAGCTGTGGATCGATCTTGGCTGACGGTGTTATTCTCATCTACCCTTATGTAGTATCCGTTGTGCGCCGCCGACCTGTCCAATACACACGTATGCTGTGCGCACGGAACACACGACGGGAGCTGGCTCTCGTCCGGCTCGAAACGTACGGTCGTGAGAGTGTGTAACCTCCGTGTTGCGTGCTACGTGTGTGTAGCATGTGTGTGTCGCGCAGACACGCGTGTGTCACTGCGCACGTACTGTACACTGCACACACCGGTTGCAAAATCCTTACGCTGACGTCTCTTTACAATGTTGCGCAATTTGTCCGAATTGCTCCCTTCGATGTTTACCCCGAGTTTCACGTTTTGCATCACTTTGTCGATTAAAGATCGCGACTGCCGATTGGTCACCCCGCTCATTCCAGCGGGCTACCTGCTGTGGTTAGGTGGTGCTGATCGAGGTTTGCGTGTGGAAGATGCTGTTGACAGTGTGCAGATGGTTCGAATTTCTTGGCACAACGGCCTCACCCGTGCTGAAAAAATGGGCTTGCTCGAGGCAGTCTTGCCCGAGGCGGTTCGATTCCCGCCTTGGGCCCCTTTCTGTGTGTTCTCCCCCAGTTCTGCGTGGGTTTGCTCCAGGTTCTCCGGTTTCCTCCCACAACTTAAAAAAAAAACACTCATTAAATTGTTGGCCGATAACATCATAATTTATAGGAAGCAGTGTGTGGAAATATGGCGCCGGCAAACCGCCTGTCTGCCTCCTGACTGCATCCTCCGCCTCTCTGTGCTTTACTCGCGCCTCTGTGTCCTTCTTGCGTCGAATGAATATCTTCGACATTGAATTAATATGTGCGCGTTATAAATGTAAAATTATTATTATCATCACTTGCTACAGTACACAGCACTCCGTTGCGTGAAGTTGGACTCCTGCTGCTGCTCTTATATCGGGGTGGAGCTCTCAGCTCCTCCCTCTCTGCTCCCAGCTCCTCCCTCTTTGCTCCCAGCTCCCAGCGCTGCACCTGATCACATTCACCATCCATCACTCAGCGAGTCACTCGCTCACTCGCTCGCCCGCACTCAGTCGCCTTTGGTAACTGTTCCGTAGAACGCCACTCATTGGTTCCTCCACTCGTGGCGAGGACTGCCTGACTGTTGTGTCTAATCCACACTGTGTTCCACAACACTCACTAACCCACTCGCCACACTGCAGGTCAAAATACTCACTAACCCACTCGCCACACTGCCAATCACACTATTCTTTCTGCTTATTCTCTTGCACTGCTCCACTATGAAATTCCCATCCATTGTTTATTTTTCCAAGTGCTTAATAATAAATAATAATACATATGACATTTAACACACGCGGATGAGGTTTTTTATTTCACAAATTGGACACATTTTTTAATTTAAAGAGGTGTGTTAATTCCTATTTATTACAATTTGGATCATGCTGTTTGATGCTGGCCCCTTTACAATTTGAGCCTCTGGGTCTGAGCTCAACAACTTTGTTTAAAAAAAAATAAACGAGCATGCATCATTAGCTCCCGTCAGTACGCAATCCCCCCGGCAGACGGATGCACGAGTGAGCAGGCCCAGCGAGTCTGTCTGAGCCGTTGTTACCATCGAAAGCGGCTTTCATTGCGGTTTGATTGACCATGCTTATTAGATTTGCCATACAGCTCGCCCACATATTGTTGTTTGTGTGAATTAGGCACCAACGCCTTAAGTTTGACGCTTGGCAGACACGATGTTGTATCGGTGTCCGGATAATTACGCGGCCTTTAGCGTCACAAGCTGGTCCACTTGGGGGCATTGACTGGGATCACTTCCCGAGGGCAGGCCTTGTCCGATCTCGTTACACAGGTCCCTCGGTGGCCGGGGCGTGACCTCTGCACTACTGGTCGTGCCTCCCAGCGCTGGTATCACGTCCGTTACGATGAATTATCATCGCAAATGCTGGTTACATGTTTACATCTTACAGAAACCCAGTGCGGTCTTGTTTTCTCTGGCACGATCGTGTTTTGGCCTATTTGTAAATGTAATTTTAACGTGGGATGTTGTTGCTTGCAGCACTTGGTAACGAATCAGAACACGTGTTCTCGGAGACTCATTTACAACACTTGCAGTTAGTCAGTCTTAATTTAAGCAGAAGGGAGCTATGTAGCTCTTTTTAACAGTTGTCCAGCGCATGTTTGTGGTCCAGAGACATCATGCTTCAAAACAATGATCGTAGCATCTGCAGCCCGTGGTGTTACCAACAACACGTTTTGAAGCCAAACGTCGACGGCAGTGCACTTTGCTTATCGCACACGACGGAGCAGCGCTGCCCTATGCAGGAGTGAAGGGTCGGTCCTTGGGGCACCCTGGCTGCACGCAGCTAAATAGTGTGTGGGATGGCAAAACCCTTTTGCTCATTACAGCCAGTGTGAGGTGTTTATAAACACGCCTCTGGAAAAAGAGTTCAAAGCACTTACGGGCTTCTCTAAAGGCGTAGTACAGCGTGCAAGTGAACAGTGAGTTGCTGTGTGCGGAACAGTGCACTGTGTCTTGTTTCATGATTAGTGATTGTGATTTGAGATCTGCAATTGGTTTCCCAACTGCGTCGCATTATCTGTCCGTACAATCTCCGCCGCACGTCATTGCTCTAAATCCCGCACGCGCTCGCCTCCCATAACTTCCTTGACGGCAATGTAACGTCGAAGTTTCGCTCAAAAATGTTCTCCCAGCAATGCGCGTTATCGGAGCTACGTTATCTGCATTGAAACCTCTTTCCGTTTGCCGTTACATTACAGTTGTTTACCTCGTCCGCGAGCCTCCTTATTCGCGGTTCCCACACACTCATCCGCGCACGTTGCCGCTCTAATGGATACGGGCTAAAAGCGGAAGAGGCGCGTTTAGCCGCCGACCTGTTAACAATGTCCCCGAGGGAGTCTCGTATTTGGAGTCCGCGAGGGGGAGGGGTTGCAGCTGGCCTGAGGTTGGACACGAGCACAGCATGCGGGGGCCCTAAAGTGCCCTCCTTGTGAACGTGCGCGACCGCCCGGCGGCCCCGCGTGTCTCCCCCGGCGCTCGGGTCCAATCGGGGCCACTCCGCACAGGATGCCCGTGCTTGGGAGGTGGGACTGATAAGACGCCCATTCCTCTATCGGTCCCCCCACAATGAAAAGTAAAATTATTTTTTACACATCCCACTGGCCACACTGCCTTGAGGGAGTGTCCTCTATATTACAGTACAGCGTTTGCATCACGCTAATAATAATAATAGCATTTATAGAGCTCCTTTCACCCGAGGGTCACAATGCGCTGCACAAGGGCCGCGGAGAGAACGGCAAGTCAACCACGACAGTGGTAGACACATGCCCAACTGCTGAAGAGACACTGAATATTCAAACTGGTCCCGAGTTTTTAATAAACCAATATTGCTGAATGTATGCACCATCAGAAGGCTGTGCAGCCAATTGGATGTATAAACATATTTTTTAATATTCTAGCGACACATGTGAAGGAGATGGGGTGGTGAGGAGGTGAGCATGCACTCAGCATTTGAAATCTTTGAGACCGTGCTCTGCGATTCCTCCAACAACGTTTTCAGGGAGGCTCTGCTGACTTGAGCAGGAAATCGCGTTGACTGTCTCTTTACGCCGTATTCCGTAATACGAAACGCAAAACTATCCATCCATTTTCTAAACCGCTTGTCCTGGTGAGGGTCGCGGCAGCAGCAGTCCAAGAAGAGTGGACCAGACATCCCTTTGTAAAATTTACAAGCGAGCGGCTCACCGTGACCACTGTGAGCGGGCTGTGGCCACAACTCGTGGTGGCGGTTACAGGAAGGAGCCTGCACAGGGCTCGTGATTACTGCCATATGCCGCGTCCCCGGGGAGCCCGCTCCGAACCCCGCACGACAATAGGAGGCGACTGCGCCGCAGCTGCCGCGCTGGCCAACGTGGCGCGTCGTGTTGTGGCCGCTGTGAAAACGTCACGACGGTCGACTGTGCCGAGGTGTGGCCGTCCCTCAGTGTGTGCACAGCTGGGCCCGGTGCTTGTGTGGATAATTTTGCGCTCGATTCCTCGTCGGAGGATCTGCCCTATTAATAAAGTCGGCGGCGTTCTTTGTCTAATCCGGACCACATGTTCACAGTAGACGCTCCGTGCGGTACAGTAACCGGATTCCCATTGGCTTCGTCTGGAAATGACCGCTCTGATTTCTGAGAATTACTCTCAAGAGCTGTTCCTTTGGGATAGCAGTGACATGCATTCCTCCGGTCTCCCTCGCGACATTTCACCTCTCACCTTGGAGGCATCTTCAGATAATGTGTTGAAGCCGCGAGTGGAGTCTCCCTCTCTCCGTCCGGTCACGCAGCGCGCCAGTGGACATCTCCGACTAGATATTTAACGGGAGCATTGTGAACACGTGACTCTCTATGAACATTCTCCCCAGCGTAGTGATGCAGGTTTTCATGGCTTGATTCATGATGGGTTCAGAGCTGATCTCTCTCTCTCTCTCCCTCGTGACATTTTGCCTCCCACGTTGGAAGAACGATGCATCCAACCATCATTCTCCCCATCCTCGTCTATGCGCTCGTGTCGTTGTGGAAGTGGGGCCAGCACCGGTCACCAGCGTGGTACCCGTGAACATGCCCACGTACGGCGTCGTTCATAGCGCTCTATAGACCATGACCTGAGAACGCTGGGTCTGGGCCGTGCGATGGGGGTTGAAGCACGATCCACGCGCGTGGTGGCATAGCGTGTGGCGCGACAGCCGCGTCTCTCCGCTCGAGGAGACGCGCGCGGGCAGGTGGAGGCGACACCGTGAGGAGCGTTGCGTGCGACGGGCGAGTGCGGCCCTGCTGATAGACAGGCGCTCGCGGGCGCGGTCTCCTGCTGCTGGCGCAAGATAATAGTTGTGGTAATAAACGCTTTCCGAAACAAGACCAACAGCCATTAGTTGCTTAGAAGCCGGCGCAGGGAGATGCTGCTTTGATGTGTTGGGAGTGGAGCCACCGCTCGCTTTGCTTGAGAGGCGAGATTGCTGCAGCGCCTGTGACAAGACAACTTGTCCCCTGTGTTTTGATTGAATTGCGGTGTGAGTGCAGGTGTAATGCCCTCGAATTGACCAGTAGTTCGGGGGGGGGGGCCGACTTTGAGTGTCCACCACGCGGGGAGTCCACCGGCGGAGGGCTTAATTAAGGCGCCGTATAGTCTGGAGAGTTAATTATCAACGGACGGATTAAGACTTGCTCCGTGTATGGTAACGGAACGTCATCCCGTGTCCAAACTGAAAAACGCACCCTTACACAGGGAATGTGTGGAGTGAATGTGTGTGCATGCTATAAATGTGTGTGTGTATGTTGTGAATGTGAATTTGTACATACAGCAGTACATGTCTATATACAGTACAGCTCATTATGGCTCAGCGGTATAGCGACCAACTAGCAATAGGAAGTTGTGAGTTCAATACTGGATGGACCTTTATTCAGCCCATCACCAATCCCTCAAGGGTCAAGAAAAATGAGTCCTACTTTGTGGCGAAGTCAACAGTTGTGCTATGGAGAGACTCGCCCTCACCATGCGAATGTAGAATATCCACCACTGACTCAGTTGAAAACTGGACAAGAAATCGGTTTGACTTTGCACAATACTGTTGCATTTCCACCACGGCACCGCTCCCCTTCTGCGCGTGTGCGCTGTTGCCAATATGTGTGTGCTCTTACACGTGTGTGTAAGCGCGTGTGGGAGTTTGAGAATGAGTGAACGTTGTTGTGTTTCTCTGTGTGCGTTATGGGGGGCTGTAGTGGAGTGGCTAGCGCACTGCGCTACGATCCTGGTCACCCGGGTTCGATTCCCCATCACGGCCACCACCGGTGACGATTTTCTGAAACAGTCTTGTGAGTCTGCTAGGTTTACCTGGCCTCAAATGAGTACCTGGTGCTATAGGTAAACATCATCACTAGGGAGACAAAGGCGGGCTGGCGTAGTGTTTACTTTCCACTCTTTTGTTTGCTGCTTTCAGAATTGGCGGCTAACAACACTCGCCCCAACTGTTTGTGATAGGCTACCTGGGTGATCTTTGTCTCAGTGTGTGCGCAAGTGTGTGGATGCTGTATAGTACGTAGCACATCACGCTGAACGTAATGAATGTGACCGTGTGTGTGCGTGTGCACAGCTGATCGCCGTCTATGAGGAGCAGGAACCCCAGCCGGGCAGCGGCGGCGACTGCACGAGCAACAGCTCGACGGGCACGCAGAGCCCCGACATGTTTGGTAGCGAGGTGGAGCCGCCAGGCCACGTCACTTCTGCCGCCACCACGGCCTCCAACGAGATCGAGGTGACGCCGTCTGCCCTGCGAGCGAGTGAGTCCCCTTGGCGGCGCCTCTCCACGCTCGGCTCATGAGAACCCTCGTTCTCGTGATTACAGAGCGCATGCAGAACGTGACGCGGCGGTCCCCCATGGGCAGAACGGCCGCCTCACTGGGCGCCCTGTCTACACCCCGTCTAAACACTGTCGACACACGCTCAATATACACTCGCACACGGCTACACACTCCCTCTTACTCCACTCAGCGGATGTGGATTCACTGCATCAGTGACTCTGATCTCTGGTCCCAAGATCATCAGCACAGTTTCACTGTCCCTGGAGAAATTACCAGAGCCAGTGGTGGAAATTCCACATTCCTATGGCGGGGGGGGGGGGTTATAACAATAGGACAGCTGCTGTTGACTTCTTCCCAAATTGATACATATGTTATTGACTCAGGAAGGGTGATAGGCTGAGTCGACCCCCAAACAGGATTTCAACTCGTGACCTTCCGATTGTAAGCCGCTCAATGAAATGTTGATCTGCATGGCCGGGTAACACATCCGATGGGCTCAGAAGTACTAGTTGGTGAGCGATGTTGTGCCGGCCTGGTTGATGTGTCGATCCAGGCCGGAGCTTGTCACCGCGCTCGGTGCTCTGTGGCTCCGGCTCAGCGTGGACTCGTGTTTCCCGATTTCAGCCACTCCGCTGCACGTGCGACGCAGCAGCGATCCCGCGCTGGCCGGATCCGTGTCGGACTTGGTCCAGCCGGGCCTGGCGGTTGCGAGCGACGGCGGCCACCGGCAGCAGACTCACTGGTCGACCACGAACCTGCACCATCCGGCGGAGCCAACCCCCACGCAACATGTAGGCGGGGGGCGCGCGGCGGGCGGGCGGCGGGCAAGCGGGTGGCGGGCGGGCGGGCAGTGAGCGGGCGCAATCCCCGGTTCACCGCCATCGTGTCTCCTTGACATGCGGGCTCTGTCTCGCGTTGTTAGAGGATTTGCAGATGGTGCACGGTGTTTGCGTCCACGCTCGTGTTCACGTTCGTTGTGATTGCGGCTCTGACATTTGCACGCGGTTTCAAATGACGCGGAGTGCTGCCGGGCTGGCCACACGCGCGCACTGCGTGATCCGGCGTTACGGCTCGCCGCTCTGTGCGTTGATTCAATACTCTCGTCTGCGACGATGACAAAGTGATATTAGTATTGTCTGATACGGGGCACAGCTGTTTCTTGAAGGAATCTCTGTGACTTGCAAGTTATCTTGCTTGTTACATAAAGTACTTCTGAGAATTGCTCTTAATAGCTGTTGTTTTGGATTTCTCGTGACAAGCGTTTTTCTTATTTTCTTCGCGACGTTTCACCTCCCGCGTCGGGGGCATCTGCATTAATACTTTAAGTACTTCTGCGGTAAATTTAACGATTATCTACATTAACGCATTCTGCTGCATTAAACGTACGCGGTTGTACATTATTTTTTTGTTGCTCTGGACCAGCGGTTCCCCAGCTGTGGTTGTGCAGACCACTGGTGCCTTACACGGTGCGGGTAGTGCTCTTGGAACTGTTGCAGACGCTCTGAATCGGAGTCGTTTACATTTAGAAAAATGTGTTATTGGTACACCGTGGTCCGCAAATGTTTGTTCAAACTTGGCGCCGACGGTCTGTGAGCCCAGAAAGCTTGAGAACTGCTGATGTAAACAATAATGGGTGCCTGCACACGCGGGGAAATTAATGCATGTTTAGCTTCATAAAAAAGATCTTCAACGGTTATTTCTGTTCTACTAATCACACTTACACACTAATTGCACCGCGTTTGTTAAAACAGCGTTTGCCGAGCTGTGCCTCCCAGCCGGTGCGGCCGACTCTAACCCCCATGCGATGGATTAACCCTCCTGTGCCCGTTTGGGGGCGGCTGCATGCAGAGCGCGTGCGGAGGGAGCGAGGGGGGGGTGGGCCCCGCGGGGGAGGGGGACCTGCCTGGGTTCCAGCGGGATCTTGCGCGCTCCTCAGTGGGCCTCACGCACCCCGTCGTCGAGAAGTGGCTGGAGAGGCAGGAGGTAACCTCCTCCTCCGTCGTCTGCCACTCACCGCCGTGCAGGGCAGGGTGCGCGTCTCAGTCTTGGGCACCGCGTCTCGGCCCCAGCCACCACTACAACCAAAATCATCGTCAGCCGCCTCGTGGAGAATATTAGTGACAAGCAGACAACAACATGCCTCCTTCCCGTATCTGTCAGGCTCGGTTCAATGCAAGCGGGCTTTTAACCACTTCCAACATTTAGTGTCTCATGAAATGCTGGTGGAACTAGGACCCATACCAAACAAAGAAGGTCCTTACCTATAAACATCTGGGCAGCTCCCCAGCATTAGTGCAAGCGCACCTGACTGCTGATGAAACACTAAACGGTCAAAACTGTCTCAGAGTTTGCTTGTATTGAACCAATGTTGCTGTAATGATGTAATTCACGATGCACTGGGAACAGATATTCTGGGGAGAGATACAAACCTGGAATGAGTAGCGAGTGTTTGCGCTCAGTAAGGAAGACCGTTCAGTGTGGAGCCAAGTGTACACTGGCTGCAATTCTCAATTGCGATGTTTTCCAGGTTTATACTGTTTGGTTTCGTGGTGACAATGAAGCAGTTTAGCTTCAGCTTTGTGCTCAGGCTGCTCTGTGCTGTAAGTGGTGAGCGCACGTTGTCATAATGTGAAACCCCATCTCTAGCTTTGTCTAGCAATGTCAAAACGGTGTAATGATCAGAGTTGACTGAATGCCTTGATTCTGTTTGATTGCGTAAGGCCATACACCCCGCACTTCATAAAATAGGCTGCTAAATGTAGTTATCGGATAAGTGAAATGAGAGTAGATTTTTAAAGTGAACACAGGCACCTGTATACGTAAAAATTTGTCGGAGTAATCTGCATTGTCCTGTGGTGTTGCGTTGACTGTGAAATATGGGGCCCGTTTGTGAGGTCACTGTACAGCAAGGGGAAAGTAATGGGGCTGTAATGGAAAGTTTAATCTGTTGCCCAGAAAAATCTACAGAGAATGCGTTGAAGTTGTTTAGCTCTGAAAACACACTGCCAGTACAGCAACACATTCATTCATTCATTCATTTTCAGAAACCGCTTAATCCTATACAGGGTCGCGGTGAGCCGGAGCCTATCCCGGCAGACACAGGGCGCAAGGCAGGGGAACACCAAGGATGGGACGCCAGTCCATCGCAAGGCGCCTGGGGAAATTTAGTCAGTACGCCAATTAACCTGGCAGCATGTCTTTGGACGGTGGGAGGAAACCGGAGTGCCCGGCGAAAACCCACGCGGACACGGGGAGAACATGCAAACTCCACACAGAAAGGTCCCCGAGCCGAGATTCGAACCCGGGCCCTTCTTGCTGTGAGGCGGTAGCGCTACCCACTTGGCCACCGTGCCGCCCGTGTTACCGACATGACAAAAGCAAAAATAACAGACCAAGTAGAGCATTGATACTATTAGAAATCGGAGCAAAAACAACTGCATTACAGAGAAATAAAACCGTTCACAATCACAAATCAACATAAAATAAAATACATTTTCAGTGAGAAAAGTTGGTTTGAACAAACTACTTTAAAACCCGTTCATAGTAAAATTAAGTTAAGGAAAAATTAGAGTGTATTCATGGTGATTGTTGCGTTGGGATGTAAACTTACAGCGTGTTGTTAACTATTGCACGTGAAGTTGACACACAGATGGACGTGGTAGATTATTAACCGGTCAGCCCATCAGTTTTGTTACCCAGGACAAGGGGTTGTCTTTTGAAAAAGAGATGATCAGTACAGAACCTGTCTAGTTTTTAGTCTTGTTGTTGAATTATGAAACTCTCGTTGTGGATGGTAACACGTTTATCCGCGAGTGTTTGTGCCGCCGCCCTGTAACCGCTTCCGTTGTAGATGGTTTTCCATTGTCGGAAGCGATGCTCCTGACATCTGGCACGTTTCCTTTTGGTGCTGCTCATTGTCTTTCTTCCTAGGCCATGGAGAATGGGAAAAAGGAAGAGGGCAGTGGCCACCAACGGGATGAGGTCGTCAAAAACGCATCCCAAGTGGCATCCCCCCATCCCAGGTGGGAGTCGTGAGCCATGAGGACCTGAGCGAACAGTTCTGGTGTCTGCTCAAAAGTCTACCTCCTGCAATTTAAATGTCTGTGTGAAACAACCAATACACGTGTGTGTAATAGACATACTCGTGGACGGTACATTGCATTTGTATAAGTAATGCGTGTGAGTGTGTGTGTTCGTGAACAGACCAAAACTTAATAAGTACTTTGCAGTATGTGCGGTGCAACACAGAGCATTGTGTGGGTCTGGCGGCATGCCAGACCCTGAGCCCACACCACCACTCCCTGCCATCCCCCACCTCTATCCTATCATACGTATATTTAATACACTGCACATCGTACAAAATGTTACATGTTTGAGTGGTATTATTTTCTTACATGTTGTGCTATCTTATTCTAAAGTATACAAGCTATTAATTGTTTATCTTATTTACTATATTCTTAATTTGAAATACATGACAAGTTTTGTTTTAAACAGCCGGCCAAGTCGCGTTTCAGGCTAGTTCGAGGTTGTCGGGGTCTGGCTAGCTGCGGTTTTTATCATAATAATAATAGATATAATTTATAACGTACAGTCATTCAATTTCGAAGGTATTCATTCGAAGAGAGAATGACTCGGAGGCGCGAGGTAACCTGCAGAGGTGGGTAGTCAGGCCACACGGTCAGCCGGCGCCAACTCGCCAAACATTGTGTCCTCTATGTTATGTGTTTTTTGGTTGTGGAAGGAAACCAGAGAACCCAAATGAAACCCACGCAGAACAGAGGGAGAACACATAAACTACACGCAGAAAGGTGCCCAAGGCGGGAATCGAACCACCTGGAGCAGAACTTTCTTTCTGTGAAGCGCAGATGTTACCACTGCACCACCTACCATGCTTCTTATCCCGGGCTGCGGCAGTTTTGTAGGGCGTCAGTCGTGATATCAGAGCGGTGCCACTGAGCGCCCGCGTGCTCATTCGTTTGCAGGGAATTCAAGAAACTGGTGGAGGTGGTGAACGACGGGCGCCCACTCGGCATCCATGTCGTGCCCTTCCTCACCAAGAGCGGCAGGTAACGCCGGAGCTGGGCGTTGGTGCGTGCGTGTGTGTGCGGTGTTGGTAACTCACGTACGCACCGGGGCGTACGGACCGACGAACGTGCAATACTATATAATGTAACGCAAGATAATCATGAGCGTCACTGTGGACGATGCAAGTGACAAATGTGCAGTCTAGCGCGTCACCGAAGACCTTCATTGTCCGTCTCTGCCGCTTGCCGCCGTGCGTGCCTGGAAGGAGCCTGGGCCTGCGCATCCGCACCATCGAGGAGGGCAGCCGCACGGAGCGCGAGGGGGCCCTGCGGCAGCACGACTGCATCACGCGCATCAACCACGTGCGCCTCACCGACACCTCCTTTGAGGAGTGAGTCGTCGCGCGTCATTTCCCCTTGCACCCGCTGTCACGTGCTCATGACCTTGTGATGCAGCGGTCTATCCAGAAGTACATGCGCTTGTCCTGTTAGGCCCGGTCAAGACTGGCAAAAGCCATGGAGATCACAGTGGTAGTATACCCACCACAGCAACTGGTAATTAAACACAACTGCTTAACACAGGATTGTGAAGTGGCCAGTAACAAATAGCACTTTTAAAGATGTAATAGGTGAGCGTTAACATCATGTCTTGATTGAGACAAGTTATATAATAAGACCTTGGGGAAAGGAACAATGGGAGGGGGTCTAAAGCAGAACAGTTCTAGGGAAGTATGGATGGTGACCCGCAGTGTGGCGAGTGAATAGATGAGTGATTGAGTGTGGAGTGGGTGAGTACGGGATTGGGTGAGCGAGTTTTGTTCTAACCTGCAGTGTTGATCAGAGTCAGCCTGGTAAACCGAATCCACAGCGTGGTAATCGGCAAGTGAAGTTTATTAAAACAGTAATAATAATAATAGCATTTTATAGAGCGCCTTTCACCCGAGGGTCACAAAGCGCTGCACAAGGCCATAGGAGAGAACAGAATGTCAACAACGACAGGAAAAAAAACCAGCTAATCAAAACCAAAGCAACGAAAATGAAATGATTAAGGCTGCTTCGAATACACTGAAAGGTCATGAAACTGCCAATCTTAAGAGCGGCAAAAATCTGCCAGCGTCCCCTAAGATGGCCGTCACTTCCTTAAAGACAAACACGGAGGGAGACAGGGAGGGAGGATGAGCAACAGGGGGATACATAGGGACACAGACAGGAAGACAGAGCGACAGACAGGGGGAAACAACGCCAAGAACTTATACATAGAGACACTTAACATTGGAGTCTATGGGATGATTTAACATTGACGTTGAAGAGTGATCAGGAGGTGAAGAGTGGTCAGGGGATCATGGTAGAAGCGTTCACGTCGCGATCCCTGTCAAGTAAATACTTGGTATTACCTGCAAATTCTACCAAACACTTCGAAGCCGAGGAGCTGAAAGACAACGATGTCCAGAAGCTCAACAGATGCCAGAAGCCCCTCAGTCGAGGAGGTGACTGGAGTGAGCGGGTGAGTGCTCGATCGTCAGTTCACCCGACTGATTTACATTGAATTCGACGTCTGCACCTGGTTGTGTCCCGTGCGGCACTGGAAACTCAAACCTCGCTCTTCAAAGCCTATTCAGTAACAGACCAGTTCCCACTTTGTGTTTAGCTATTGCTGCTAATTAATAGCTTTGTCTTGTTCATGGCTGTCAGGCTTTGGAATCTGCATGGTGCTTGGGAACGTGCGTGATTACATCTTAAAAAACCCATGTCTCTTCCCGTTTGGCAGTGGAGATGTACAGTAGTGTATCGGGCGGAAACAGTCCCTGACTGATCGCGAGGAAGTTTGCGAGTGGTGTCTGCGGGTGTACGTGGACGGTGTCTCTGTGGGGATTGGTTCGAGGTTTGACGGATAGGATTTGGAAGCATGCTGCTTATTTTGTTATAAGTGAATACATTTGTGTAAAATAACAAAGATTGCAGAAAACAGAGTTGAGGTTTGGCAAATGCATGCGTCACCGTTAGCTCGTGCAGTTTTCCCATCGCGGGCCGCGAGACATTTAGGAATACTGTACGGCTCCACTGGACACGCAGAATGCAAGGCGGGCTGTCAGATGACGAAACGCAAACCGACAGCGTGGGTTTGAATAAAGAATTAGATTGACTAGCCAGTCGGTCTTCAGGGTGCCTTTTAATGCCAAAAAAATATCTCTACTCACAAAAGTGAGTTCTAAATTTTGATAAGAGCCTGCGGCTGGGCGCTGCAGACAAATAGCGCTTTCAGAATCGTTAAACTGCAACCACACGCGATGCATGGAAAAGGCACCATTTTTATTATAAAACAAACGTGAAGTGTTTTTTGGAAAACGATTTGCACGGAATCTCATTACATTCCTGTGGTTAGCGTAGGTGTCGTTGCTGGAGGTTTCCTTGCCATTGTCCTGCACGCAATCTTGACTGCCCTCCTTGCCAGCTGCGCTTCACTTGTGAATGGCGCTATTGGCACATGTCCTCACGGGGGCTGCGAACATCCTGCGCGGGATTGTAGGTTCGAGGTGAACTCTCGAGGTGGCTAGGCCACGTCTTTCACCAGAGTCCTGAAGGTCCTTGTGGAATGCTCTCATTAGTCTTGTACCCAGAGATGTTATTATTATAGATCGATGTTTATTATTACAGCAGAAAAATACCCAGTGAGCTTGCAAGCTCTTTACGGGACTCCTGCGACACAACAAACATGCAAATTGCTGACAATAAGATTCATAAATCACCAAAATGTAAATCAACCAACGAAAAAATACATTTACACATAGCATTGCACGCATTTTTTAAATAAAATAGTCCAAAATAAATAGCATTGTAATTTTTTTTTCAAATAACCATATTAGATTAATACTGTGCATTGCGATCATATTGCTTCAATAATAATAATAATCTACTTTTGTAATGCGCGCATTTTCTCCGGGCGCGTTGCACCCGTTGATTCGGAGGCGCGGAGCCCTGCTCAGTCGGTTTGTTGTGAGTCGGTGAAAAGGTGACTTTTTAAGAGTTTATTGAAGGCTGTAGGGGACTGTTTGACGCAATAGGTGTGGCAGGCTGTTCCAGGTTGTGGGTGCCGCGACCGAGAAACGGCGAAACGCCGAAAAACGGCGAATAGCTACGAATAGCTGTACAACGTAAGTGAAAATCTAATTTTAAAAATTAGCAGTTGAAAAAAAGATTTTATGTAGGTATGGAAAAATAAGTTTTAGGCAAAGTTTGCAAACTTCAGCACGAAATCTCCGTAATTGCATTATCTTGTTTATTTTGCATGAATAATATTTTCTCATCAAATAATAATACTTCCACAATAATAACTTTAATGTTATGCTTATTTTGCTTTAATGTATGTAATTATGAAATTACTATGTGTTGCTTAATCATCAGCCATGGTCAAGCCACTGCTGCATGAAGGCCTCCATAAACCTGTCATGGTCCTGCGGTGCCACGATCCGCACCTGCATACGATCCGATCTCATCGCTCCGTCTAGTCGGTGGACGTCCTCTTGGATGCGTTCCATCTGTTGGCTTTCACTCCGTCGTTGAGCTTTACGGTCGCCCATCGTCCTTTTTCATGACATGTCCAGTCCAAGGCCACTCACTTTTGTTAATAGTTCTGACAATGTCATTAACCCGTGTGTGCATTCTCGTCTTCATTGCTTTGGACACTTTTCAATTTTTGTTTTATGTCTTCCGGTATTGACCATGTATATGAACCATGCGTCATCCACAATTCAAAAAGTTCTTATTTAATACTCATTGCTATATTGCTTTTTATTACCAAGTTCCGATTTCCAAAATCACTCTAACCTGTCCTCCTGTGCTTATTTATTCAACCTCTTTGGTTTCGCTCGCCTCCACCAGCTGCTGGCGGTTCACACGGTGCGACGGCCGGAGGCAGAGCGCCACTGCCGCGGTTCCGTAAAACACGCATGTGCGGGGTCCTGTGCGCAGGTCCCAGAAGGCTTTTCGCGACGCCCTGAAGAGCAGCGTCCTGCGACTGTGGGTGGTCCGCGGAGAGGAGCGGGATCGCTACGAGCAGGTGATGCAGGCGTGGGGCGGCCACGAGTCGGAGCTGGACGATTCCGACTCGCCTGGGGACATCGATGAAGATTACGAGGACGACGGCCCGCCGTCCTTCAAGGTGCCTCCGCCAGTGGCACCAAAACCCGGCGCGAAACCAGCGGCGATACCAAGCCTCAAGACACAGGAACCGCCTCCGAGCGCCGGTGCCAAGGTCACCCCCAAGTCTCTGCTCGTTGCTCCCGCGCGGAGGATGCCGGTGAGACCGCCCTGATGCATGGAGCTCCGTAACCTCGCGGCTATGCAGGCGACACGTAGCTCAGAGCTACACTAATGAGGCCCCCCTCTGGGATGTGCGACTGCACTGTGCCTCCTACGCGACTCGTGAAGGATTACGCTGTGATGCGTTATTCAGTAATATTCCACTGTCTCTCAACATGTTTTAAGGTTGAAATTGAATATTTTTCATTTAACTTATTTTTGACTTTTTACTTCTATCTTTATATCAGGTTATGATAATATATTTGAGTGCTGCTATAGGTTATTGATAATTGGTCAGAGGGCATGCCGTGGGGTCTATATACGCACACAGACAAAGACAAAGATCCCCCGTATAGCCTTAACAGACTGTTGGGGCAAGTGCCGTTAGCGAGCACCTATGAAGGTCGACACGGCACACGAGGGGGTGGGTGACCAGCACCACGCCCGGCCGCCTTTGTCTCTCTAGTGGCGATGTTTACACACCGCACTAGGTACTCGTTTGAGGCTGAGTAGACCTAGGGGAGGCCCAGGACCGGTTCAGAAAATCGTCACTGGTGTTGGCCGTGAGCGGGATTCGAACTCGGGTTGCCAGATTCGTAGCCCAGTGCACTAACCACTGGGCTACCGCTCCCCACCTTTGTCTATATACGCGCACACACACACACGTGTTTGTACATAGTACGCTACCACGCTGTCATGCCTCTGGTTTACTGCTGCTGACTCTACCACTGACCCACCTGGCCGGTTTGACTTGAAAATATTACAACATAATGATTATTAAGCCTCAGTTTCACGCATTGTTGTCTTCAGAACATGTTAAGACTCGGTGAAGCTTTCGTGGCTAAACAACTCTAATAATGCTTTTCTGCGGTGATCCCTGTCTTGGTCTTACGATCACCGTAACCCAGATACCGGCAGCTTTCCTGGCAGCGGCAGAGGCAAAGTCTTCATCTGCTCAGCCAATCTCGGGTGAGACTTCGCAGCACAAGCCACCAGCACTGGTCCCCAGAAAAATCCCAGGAGCCGGGCCTGCTACGGGATCAACGTCTGGCGTTGACGTAACGTCGGCACAGCCGGCGTCCCCCACGAAGGCCGCCATGAAGGCCGACGTGAAGCTACAACAGGCGACGGCGGCGTTGGCGGCAGCCGTGTCTGCCCCCACTGCGAGTCGCATCCCCACGGCCAGCTCTGCCACGCTGCCTCCTGCGGCCGCCGCCAACGTCGCCTACACCACAAAGAAGGTGGACAAGAAGATTCCTATTCACCTGAAGAAAGGTGAGGGCCTCCCGGTGTGATGTGGGTGTAAATTGTGGTGGTGCCCACAGGGATCTCGTGAAAAGGTCATGGTCAGGCCAGTGCTCGTCACAGACTGCTCACGTTTATAGCTGTGCATCTATGAGTGACATTCATTAGGATAATCAAATCATGTCACGATTGTGTCCCACTTATCAGTCTGATTTACATCTCAAATGCTGTTTCAAGCATGTTCCCCACCTGACAGGTGTAGCCATCTCCCCGACGCTGGCAAACTCGTATTCCGACACGCTCACCCACAGAAACATAAGAAACAAACATCCCCATATAGCCTTAACAGACTGTAGGGTCAAATGGAGAACTGTTAAAGCAACTGTGGTTATATGTGGATGTCCCCAAAGAGGAGCATTGAGAGCCCGCAGTAGTTCATGCGGAAACTGATGTGCGTCTTGGCCCAGAACCACTGGATGTGTCGCCCGGCTTCCAGCTGATCGCGCAAGAGGCTGATGCCGGCTGATGTCTGCTGACTTGCCTAATGAGCCCTCATGCCTCAGAGCGGCCACTGTAGAGCATCGATGTAATGTATTATAATTAGTTTGTCAAAAGTGATTTTGTTTCCAAAGTGAAATTAGACATTGTTGTGAGTAGACTTTCTTGGCTACACGATCTGTTACAATTTTAGTTTGCGTGCGCAGTTATTTACGATGAAAATAGCTTGATCTACACACGTGCGTGTGTTTTTACATATATTTTTTTAAGGGCTGGAATATTGACAGTCATAATTGTCATTGTCTGAGTCGCTGCTAGTGTTGATGTTGCTTGAGGAAGTGCTCCTAGGGGCGTCCAGTGGCGTAATATGTGCGTTGGTCAGCCACTTCTTCTGTCAACAGAAATAGGGGTTATTTAAGGAAATACAATCACTATGCTTACCACACACTTCTCTGCCCACAATACACACACTCCACCAAGCCTATAGCATAATAACAATAATATATTTATAACGCACGCATATTCTCCAGGCGAGTTGCGCCCGTTGAGTCAGAGGCGCAGAGCCTGGCTCAGTCGGTTTGTTGTGAGTTGGTGAAGCGGTGTCTTTTAAAAAGTTTTTTGAAAGTTGTGGGGGACTGTGTTTGGCGTAATAGATGTGGCAGGCTGTTCCAGGTTGTGGGTGCCACGACCGAGAACCGGCGTTGTGTGAAGGTTGTGCGTGAGTGCGGTGTGTGGGGTAGGTGCTGTGATGAGCTGCGTAGAGTGCGGGATTTTGTTGAGCCGAGTGGCCGGAGTAGTGATGCGAGGTATTTAGGGTGTCCTGTATGGATAGCGCGGTGGCATATTATTGCTGTTTTGTAAGTGATATGTTGGTGGATGTGTAGCCAGTGTAGAGTGTCCGTGAATTTTGTGGCTGGTGGGTCGCTTTCTGTAAGCCTGCCACTCACTACAATGCCCACACATATAGCCCTAAGCCAGCCTCGCACAGTTTTTCATGTGTGTTGTTGATTTGTTTATTTAGTTAAACGTATTGCGCATTGTCAAAATTGTGCCGCTTAACCTACCGTGTAATGATAAGTTGATTTGTGCGGGAGTTTCCTCACTCAGTGCTATGATCTTCATTTTGTTCAGCCATGCCACTGTAGGCGTCAGTATCGGTGTCCAGGGGTCTGAAAGCCGAGTTGGGCATCGTGAGCACATTGCTATCGCTTCAGTCCTATTGTGAATGTCATGCTAGGGGGTTGACTTAGCCCATCATCCCTCGAGGGTAAATAAAATAAGCATCACTTTGTAGGCAAGTCAGCGGCGGTTGTCTTACGGAGAGACTTGCCACCACCCATGTACATGTGGAATTTCTCCACACTCTGCTTGTGTTAAGCGTGAAGTTCCTCGGGACGCTTGTGCTGTGCGGGTCGTGTGAGGCCGAGGGGTCAAGAGCCGCTAGCTCGGTGATTGCTTGCGTTGTGCCGGTTCTCTTTGTAGTCGGGGTAAGTTTAGACGCAAGGACATCGAGTGCTTACATCTCGGCATGGCCTCCCCTCTTTCCTGTGAGGTGCCTCGTGCGGAGGTTTTCCAACTTTTTCTGGACCCGCTGACCAGCTCTGCCAACCCGCAAAACAGTTTCGCCGACCACTGTGCAGCAATCGCATACTATTTAAAATTAAAATGACTGAATGGTGGCGTCCGCATCACTTCTACGGACAACTTTCTCTCAGCTAGTGGTTCGTGGAACATGGGCTGGGAGCCGCAGCTTAGGAGCAGCGAGCCACACTCACCAGGTATAGATAAATGATAGAAAGATAGATGTTTGTTATTACAGCAGAAAAATACCCAGTGAGCTTGCAAGCTCTTTACGGGATTCTTGCGACACAACAAA
>JAZEWU010000020.1:8034160-8046405 GCA_036362915.1 Geotria australis
TTACAGGGGGAGAACACACATGATCCACACAGAACGGCGCCCAAGGCGGGAATCGAAGGACCTCGGGCAGGACTTTTCTTTGTGTGAGACACAGATGTTACCACTGGGCCACCCTGCTGCCGGTAGGGAGCGATGTTCCTGCGTGTAATCCCATCTAGGATTTTGCGTTAGCATACAATGGCCTCCTCCTTTCCAATTCCGTCCACCATGTACCAGAGATGGCGAATGCACACTGCAGTGAAAACGGAATAGTGGTACCGAGTGAGTGTGTGAAGTGACGCTGCGTCTCCGTGTGTGTGTGCACATGGGGTGTGTGTGTGTGGTGTGTGGGGGGTGTGTGCGTGTGTGGGGTCTGCACGTGTGTGCATGTGGGGTGTGTGTGTGTGCGTGCGTGCGTGGGGCAGGTGAACGGACTGGACGTGACGACCCGCACTCAGGAGGAGGTGGTGGCGATCCTGCGCAGCACTAAGCTCGGCGGCTCCGTCGACCTGCTGGTGTCGCGCCACCATGACGTCCCCCTCTCCCCGGACGCTCCGGTGCGTGTGGGATCTGTGGGGTGTATGGGGAGGGCGTGTGGAGACGGGGCAGAGTGTGTGGGGAGCATGGGGCGACCGCGCCTACGTTTTCAAACCCAAACACAGCTTCCACCCAGCACGCAGCCCTCCCGGCGTTGTTGTTGTTGTCACTGCCAGTCCCTCGTCGCGCGGACCGGCTCCACCGTGCTGCGTGCTGATTGCTGCCCGGACGGTGATAGACGCCATCTCCCCGACCCCCCGTTCCCGCTCACACCGCGGTGACCATTTGTACTCGACGTACGTTTGAACCGATGTAGGGTCACATATGTTGAGCTCGTTTGGTGAGCACAGGCTCAAAGGCCCAAAATATCAAGTGTAGCAACAAAGAGCGCTAAGTTGCAATCGATATTAGGTTATTTATAATAAGAGCTTGGAAAAAAAAGAATATGGGAGCAAACTCCATTGTGGAGTAGCAGAACGAGAGATGAGGTGACGTTGCTGTTTGCGGGTTTCCGAAACACGCTGCCATAGCAAACGAGGGGGTGGTGTGGTGGTACCGGTTCTCTCCCCTGTAGTGATGTTTACACATAGGAGCAGGTGCTCATTCATGGCTGTGTTGATCATTCACCTGGTTCGTAGTGAATGGAAGGACCACTGTGCTATCACTCCATCTAAAGCACAGAGACACACAGTTACACAGACACGCACACACTCATGCAGACGCGCACGCACACACAGACACGCAGACACGCATGCACTGACACGACACGCACACAGACACGTACACACGCAAGGTACACCAGACATATGAAGGCGACGGCTCGGCGTGTGGTACGCGACACGCACACAGCACATTGCCCAGACGCCCGTGGGAGTGACACACAGATGCGCGGGACACGACCGGCGTAACACGCAGGAAGCGGGAGACAGGCGTGGGGGACGCGCGGGCACGACGCGACACGCCCCGTCGTCAGCTCCGGCGCGGCGCCGCTCGTCCCCGGGGCTTGTCCTCTATTTTTTCCTGCCCCGCGTGGCTCTCCCACCCGATTAGCTGCTCCTCCTAGAGAGACGCGGCCCGATCGCTGCGCTAGTCATCGTGGGCCACGGTCACGACTGCATGCGTGGGTGTGTTATTGTGCAGCCGCTGCACGGTAGCCTCTGCACGGCAGCCTCTGCACGGCAGCCAGCGCGCTGCTCCTGTCTCCGTGTTTGGTTTAAAGAGACGACATTTACTTGGAATATGATTGTGGTGGTTGCAGCTGTGGCAGTGGTGCACAAGCCTAATTATCAACCACTAAACATCCATCCATCCATTTTCTAAACCGCTTGTCCTGGTGAGGGTCGCGGTGACAGCAGTCCAAGGAGAGTGGACCAGACATCCCTTTCCTCAGCAACAACTAAACATGTTCGCGAATAAACCTTGTGGCCTTATAAGAAAAACATGTGATAGGCGACTGTGTTTTCAATAATCCTTCTTTATTTATATACTCTGAAGTAGGGCTATTGCCTGTAACGTTGCCCGTTATATATTTTTACCCTTTCTGGACGTGTCATGGATGGCTGAACTTGGTTTTGTTTTGTTTATTGTTTTCTATGAACTCCTCAAGTTTATTTGTTTGGGACGTGCAATATCTTGTTTTTATAGATGGCATTTCTGAACAGCCATTTTTCTGATACCTTCTGCAACATATATTAAACCTGCCTGAGCACTGGCCCAATACCTCAAGTAGCCAGGAACAAACTGCACCATCAGAGTTGTAATTGATAGGAGTTTACAATTTTTTTTAAAATCGAGCAGTGATATTTTACTGACCCGTTCCCTTGAAAAGTGAGACGATGGAAGGGATTTCCAGAGTGGAGCAGCATGAGGGAAGAGCATCGGGGGTGAGATGGAACGGCCAGTGGTCGAGTCCTCGAAACGGGTGGAGGGAGCATCGAGGGAAGCAGCGAGAACAGAGTGACGATATGTACTCCTACCCCGTGTGTGACACTGCTGACGTTAGACCCGTTTGTCTGCCACAGTCTAGTAAGTGGGACGGGATGTGTGTTGCTCACTTGAACTCAACAACATGTGACTTCAACACCAATCTGCTTGGTGTGTGAGGCGACATTGTGGTGAGGACGAGTGTGGTGAGGGGGGCAATGGCGTATGAGGGGGGCGGTAGGTGGTGAGGGGGCAGTGGGGTGTGAGGGCCTGTGGGGTGTATGGGCTAGTTAGTGAACTCTCGGCTCTATCTCTGATAACAATTAGGAACAAATTACCTTTTTGCCATTGTACAAATAATGTAGAACATACGAGGTTTTACCCTTTCCGGCGATAAGAAAGCGTGTTAACACTTTGCTTTGTCCTGAGAGTGTCGGCGGAAACTGGCTGAACACAGACCAGGCTACAGAGAAAGCCGTCTGGTGTTGGCAAATAGTTTGAAGCACAATGCATTGCGATAGCATTTATTTTGCATGGTTTGCCACAAGTATGTGTGGCTGCCTGCATACTGGAGCCTTTGAAAAAAGGTGTCCACTTAGTGTTTAAACATCTTAACACTGCTTTCTTATTGCCAGAAAGGGTAAAACCTCGTATTTTCCACATTATTTGTACAACGGCAAAAAGGTGCTTTGGTCTTAACAGTTTTTCCCGGACTATGCTTTTCCCGACACAGCGTTCTTTATTCCTAGAAATGTTGCAGATTTTGCAGATTTTAAACATGGGTGGGGTGTAGGGGATGCCTCTGTAGTTATGCATCAGTAATTACAGAATGCAGCCTCTGGCAAGCGTTCTCCAGTATTCGTGAATTGGTCTGTTGTGCTGTTGGTACTGTGTCATAAATAAGGGGTCATTCAGGATTACCAATTACTGACGGCGAGCGATGCTGCGTTTCCATTCACATGGAAACAGCGCAAAGGCACACTTCTGCTGCCGCCGCACTTCATGCAGGAAGAGCCAGGAAGTATTGTATTTGTGAAAACCAAAACAGTTGCCACCAATAAGCCACATTTAGGCGATTAGGACGTGACGTGTGTGGGTCACGCAAGAGTGATCTTGAGCAGCTCCAGAAGCCCATGCGAGGCCCCTGTGAGTGTGCGTGGACCAGTTCAATGTGTACCGGTGGCTCAAGTAAAATAACAAGGCCACCATAATGTGTCCTGCCATGATGCCGTCATTTGTCATTCTGTGAGACAGTCAGTGATTTGCTGTTGCAGTGAGTGTTGGGACAGTGCTTGTCTCCTGTTCACAGCTCTGGGCCAGTCGTGATCATTTCACATTACTATGATATGGCTGAGTTGAACCGTAGGACAGCCTCTATTCACTTCCTCAGAGTGGTATTTTATTGACCCTGGAGGATTATGAGCCAAGTCAACCTCAGCCTTCAAGTCGGGACCCACTGAATGTCAAAACCGGTCCAGAGTTTTTGCCTTTGTTAAACCAATGCTGCTGGACTATGTGCTCCTCAAACACCATTTGGCTGATGGGGCGTATAAAAATAAATCCGTTTTAACATGGAGGCGCATCTACTTGAAGGAGGCACGTTGTCTGCTTATCGATATTATTCTGTCCCTTTCATTACACACAGTCACGCGTACTCTTAATCAGTCACCGTCATTGAGAGGCTGAAGTAATGTGAGAGCTGCTGCCGCTGCCCAGCAAAGTGATTAGTGAGAGAGGCAGAGCCGCGGTCATCGACTGACAGATGCCGCGGAGAGTCGTGCGCCTTCCCCACGGGGCAATGGGTGCAGCGCAACCTGGCGCTGCTGCTGCATTCCGAGGATATTGTCTGAGATCACCGATAGCCATCTTCCCTGAGTGCATGTGCAGGAGACCACCCACAGCACTGTCACAGTGGCTGAAGGTTCAGTGTTAATGCGCTTCTTGAATTGAGCAGATGTGTTTGAAGAACTCGGGCAGTAGAGACGATAGGAGGGAATCACAAAGTGGGGCACTGTGATGGAAGAGGCAAAGAGAGAAGTGTTGTGACCAGCGGTGGTGAGTGGGTGAGCAGGTGTGTTAGTGGGTGAGCGGGTGCGTTAGTGGGTGAGCGGGTGCGGTAGTGGGTGAGCGTTAGCTCAGTGGTTAGTGTGCTGGGCTACAAACCTGGCGACCGGAGATCGAATCCCGCTCACGACCAACAACAGTGACAATTTTCTGAACCGGTCCTGGGCCTCGACTCAGCCTCAAATGAGTACCTAGTGCAGTGTGTAAACATCGCCACTAGGGAGACAAATGCGGCCGGGCGTGGTGCTGGTCACCCACCTACTCATGTGCTGTGTGGACCTTCATAGGTGTTCGCTAGCTGCACTTGACCCTACAGTCTGTTAAGGCTATACGGGGGATCTTTGCCTTTGGGATTGAGTGGATGAGTGGTTGTGACCTAAAGTTGTGGTTGAATATAGCATGGATGAGAGGAGATGATCTGATAGTCGTAGGATTATGTAATAAACAAGAATAATAAGTCATAAAGCCCGAGTCGATGTAACCGGGTATTGTTATGTCCTTTCATGTTGTAAGCAATTCAGCCATTGTCAGAGATAACAGCCTCAACGACGAGAGGGTCTCGCGAGCACACTCACGAGCCTTACCGTGGATCCATCTGGCTCCTGCATTCTTATGGAAATAAATAGCTCCATTCAACTGTGTGCTAATAAACCTACCTAATCATTAGAACACGTGCCTGTAACTCACGCTCATTGCTCACTGCTTATTTAAAATGTGCTTTAGCTGGTAGTGGGATGTATGGGAAGCTATGTGTTGGAGGTTCACCGGGCATGATTTTTGTAAAATGAACTCTGTATGCTAGACCAGCGGTCCCCAACCTTTTTTGCGCCACAGACTGGTTTCATGTAAGACAATATTTTCGCGGACCAGCCTTCAAGGTGTGGGGGGATAAATACAACGAAATAAAATAATACGACCGGCATAAAAACAAATATAAAGTGCATAAAAATACAACTCACCATTACGCTGAATTATCCGGTCATTTTTCAAAATAAAACATCTTTCAGACTGATAATCAATAAAATATGTTTTTATTCATTCTTTCTGTGCGGCCCGGTACCAAATGACCCACGGACCGGTATCGGTCCGCGGACCGGTGGTTGGGGACCACTGTGCTAGACTAGCAATGATTGTATTTGTTTATATGGGGCATTCCATATATGATCATCAATGACTTTAAGAATCACCATCTCCTTCTCTCCAGGCGTTTAGTGACCTGTAAATAGGAAAAGTGTGCTGCACTTCTGTCAGCTGATTATTTTTATTAGGCTGACTAATCAGACCCAAGGGGTGAGTCATCTGCTTTCGTGTTTGGGTGCGTTCACACTGGGAAACTGTGAATGAAGCGATGCTTCTGTAGGTTTTTGCCACTTCTAAAATTGTCTTTCTGAAAACACTTAACATTGATTGTTACAGAAAATCGACGTATATACAATTTTCTACCTTAGCAAGTGATTAAATGCTGATTTTAATATTTTGTACGGACAAATTAGCAAATACCATACAGTCTCTCCTCGACTTACGACATATACGACTTACAACCATCCAGACTTACTATAGCTGTCCCAGTAACCCTATTATATTGGTTTTGAGTCCCGACGGTTCGTCGTAAAGTCGACTTACCATGGGGTCATTGGACCGTAACCCCGTCGTAAGTTGAGCAGAGACTGTAGTTATAATTGTAAGAGTTTTAGAAATGTTGGGCAATGTAGGGTCACCTTAAGTTTGGGTCAAATGCCAACCGCTACAACTCTCACAGTGAGTATGACCACGTATAGACAATAGGAAACCGGTGACAATTAAGCTAATTGAACTTTGTATTTATAAAAAATGCATGTGGCCTCCTTCCATAGGACTAAAGATTAGGACAACGTAGCAATACTGGAAGGTTGTTGATATCTGGGCGATGTGCTGTGCAGAGATTCACACCAGCACTTTGAAGCATCGTTCACTGTGCTCTGAACTCCGTGCGCCTGTCACGGGTCGCGCTGGCGGGTGTGTGCGGCGAGGCGGCGCAGTGAGGCGGTGGCTAAACCGTGCTGGGTGGCGCTGGAGGCGGCGCGTGTTAACGGTCGTGAAGCCGGGCTTAGCGCCGCGCTCTCCGCTGTAATTGGGGACCCGTCGGGACGACGCTCCCCGTGCCTGTAGCGATCCGCTTCTGGGGCCTCTCCGGGGGCAGTTTCCATGTGCCTCCTCCACCTTGCACTGGGCCTTGGCTGACCTGTTGGTAAACAAGCTGTCAGGCCCAGGCCGGACAATATAAATTTCTCGCACAACAGCGGCAGACATGGTGACCGTTAGGAGGATATTGCGTTGCAGATTAAATCAGCTGCAATGATACCGCTGGCTATCGGGCAGGCGGTCAGTACGCGTTATTTAACCAGGAGGTGGCATTGAGCCGTTGAGACACGTGACACGTTCAAGTCAGGTCCAAGTAATTTCTTGCTTAAATGATCACTGTGACAGTATTCATCCCCTGCTTACAGTCCTGAGGGAATTATAGGAGATTTCACATTCCTATGATTAGGACGAGTTCATCCATAGAACACACCCACCATTGGGTACCACTTCCCTATACAATGAAAGTTATTTTATCAACCCTACAGGCAAGGATGATGGATTGGGTCGACCCACAACCAGGATTTGAACTAACAATCAAAATATTGCGAGCCGCTCGCTCTTCCACTGAGCCACCCGGCCGGTTTACACTGTATTTAAATAAAACATTGTCAAGGTTATAAATCTGGACTACATCTAATGATAACTGAAATACACACTTGAATAAGACTATGTACAGAAAGTGAAATACATGAACGCTCTTGAAACATCTTGACACGAGAAATCTAGTTTGCAGAAGGGGAGCGATAACATCAGGAGAAGAAGCAGTGGAGAATATCGATCCGTTTGTGACAACACCCGGACGATTCCTTTAACACGTCTCTCAGAGCGTGCGTGTGTAAATTGATGGATGGCGACGGGACTGCACGCCTGCATGTTATGTTTAACCTGGCCCCCACATTAACGAAGCTCATTTATTGCACTTGATATTTGGTGGAAAAACTGTATTTTTGTTTTCGAACAAAAACACTCACGGGAATTGTGCTAATGTTTATAAGGCGTCTCTGGACCAAGACGCAGCACCATGGCTGTCTGAGTGTAAGTCTCCCCACGTCTCTCCGAGGCGCTTGCTGTCACTTGTGTGTTATGCATTACACACGAATCTTGCACAGGTCAGTGGTCTTCCCCTGCAGGATTGCTGTCACTACGCCTCAACTCAGGGTGCTGGCACAGATTATGCATGAGGCTCTTTGGAAGGCTGCCTCGCGTCATGTCCTTCCCGGCAGAGGTTGTTTTCTTCTTGTTCACAGTATAACGCTGCATTATCGTCAGCAGTGGTTGGTGATAGTTTAGCGAGTAGGTCTTTAAAGCAACATTTAAGGACATACTGAATGTGAACATTGGGTCTGTATCGCAGATTTGATCTGATATTACACCTTATTATTATTCTGCACAATGACACTCGTACTTATTTTGCGATACGTCTTATTATTTGGTTCTTTGAGAGACTTGCACGTTTTATATGTTTCGAGAACATGCACGATTATCAATACAGCCAGGCCTTGTCCAGCACGAGTGCTATGATCCTGGTAAAGCTTGCGGTCGGCAATGTTTCTGAAAATATCTATATCTAAAATCATAAGCCCTCTTGTGCTTGATTGTTTGATCACGATAAACTCCGCCAAATCGCAACCAAATCGCGCGGGACCTTCGCAGAACGACGCCACTCGGTCCCAGAGGACTCTTTGGCGCCTTAGCGCGCGACTACGGGCCGTCCCTGGCCACCGGGATCGCTTTCTGTGGTTTGCCCCGTGCCCTCCCGGTACCATGAGCCGCGCACTATTACAATCCCCAGTTCGGATAATAATAATAATAATAGCATTTATAGAGCGCCTTTCACCCGAGGGTCACAAAGCGCTGCAGAAGGCTATGGAGAGAACGGCATGTCAACAACATCAAGATAGATTAACATTCAAGCAATAGCGATAAATTATAGGACATAGGACATAATGACAACAGAAATAATAATAATTCTACAACAAGCAAGGAGGGAACAGATGTACCCGAGCAGACGCAGATCGGAAGAGAGAGAGAGAGAGCCAACATCTCGGCACGGCACCACTGACCCGCACCAACAGTCCAAGCCAGAGGAAGGAATACATGTTCCCGTGAAGGCGCAGGTAGAAAGATAGCCAACATCCTGGCACGACAGCATTGAGCCGCATCAGTAGTCCTAGCCGGAGGACTTGAAACCCTTACTGAACAAGTGAGTCTTGAGACGAGATTTGAAGATGTTCAAGGACTCCGCTGAACGAATTTCCAGTGGAAGGGCGAGAAGGCTCTGTCACCCATCGAATGGAGGTGCGACCTGGGAACATACAGCAAGCGTGTATTGGAGGATCGTAGTTGTGTTAAGGAGGGTGCCTGAAGAAGGTCACGGATGTATGTAGGAGCTGCGTCAGTGAGAGCCTTGTAAGTGAGAAGGAGGATCTTAAATTCAATCCTGTATTTAACACGTAACCAGTGGAGAGACATCAGTACTGGGGATATGTGATCATGGATGGGTGTGCCAGTGAGGACTCTAACAGCCGTATTCTGCACACGTTGGAGACGTTTGATCAGGTAGGCAGGGGTGCCAGTGAGCAGTGCATTGCAGTAATCGATTCGTGAGGAGATGAAGATGTGTATTAGCTTCTCGGCATCAGTAGGTGACAGGATTAACTAGTAGGCTTTCATGACCAATGTTATCCATAGTGAAGCTCTGTTTATGAGTTTAGGTCATGTGATAAAAGTGTGTAAGTGTAGTGCACCCGCCGATATGTTGGAGAAAACGAGCGGAACAACAGTCTCATCCCAGCATATCGACGGGTGCACTACACTTTCACACTTTCTTCACATGACCTAAACTCATAAACAGAGCTTCACTAAGGTGACAGGATGTTGCGCAGTCTGGCGATGTTTCTCAGATGAAAATAGGCTACCTTCGTCAACTTGTTGATGTGTGTCTCGAAGGATAAGCGGCCCGCTGCTACAATACCCAGTTACGATCAGCGCCGCCTCCATTACAGTACGCACTTTTGATAAGCGGCGCCTCTATTACTATCCCCAGTTACGATCAAATTTACCCGGGCAACGCCGGGTCGCCCTTGCGAGTACTCTATATATTTCTAAAATATGTACTGGTGTAGGGGTATTAAAACATATACATTTGAAAAATAATTCTGTAACTCCGCTCAATTAAGTAACATACATACTGTAATGACCTGGTAAAAAGTCCCCATGCGACACCCGGATAAAAGGTATAAGTCCAGGCCAGATTTTCATAGAGCCTGGCGAAGGGGAGGGGCGCGTGACTGCGTCACACCCCACAGAAGGGAGGGGGGTTGGGGTAATGGGTTTTCCCCCCCTCCCCTTATTGTTTAAGGGGATTAAGGGTGACGTCAGGTGCCTGGTAATTGGCCCCCCGCCCCTCATTGTGTAAGAGGATTAAGGTTACTTCTTCTTCTTCTTTGCGATTCTTCAAAGCACGATGGGCAGCTTCTGGACATCGTTGTCTTTCAGCTTGGCTTCGAAGTGTTTGGTAGAATTCGCAGGCAACACCAAGTATTACCTGACAGGGGTCGCGACGTGAACGCTTCTACCTTGACCCCCATTAAGGTTACTAAAAATAGCCCAAAAGCTGTAATGAATAAGGGGGGGGGGGTGGTGGTGACGTCAGGTGTCTTTGCATTAATATAAGGGGAGGGGCGGACGAGGATAGGGAGTGTGTGTTCTGAGGAGGTCAGAGGGGCGTGGCTGCCATGCAGGTGAGCTGTAGGGCGGGTTTCTGCTGTGACGAGAGGGTGTTTTGAAGTGCCCGGAGAGAGGGGTGCTGGGAGTAGAGTGTAGCGCGCGCTGCAGCGCTCAACTGCTGGCTTGTAACGAAACGGCTGAGAGGAGGTACCGCTGTGTGAGCGAGGAGCATCTGTGATAGCAAGCTGAGCGTTCAGAGTGATGGACTGCTGTTCATGTGAGAAGTCTTGCTGGTGAAATAAACGACAAAGTGCTTAGGAGCTACGCCTCGACTTGCTTCTGTGTAAGAATGACACGGAAGCACAATCGACGACCCCAGCTCCCAGAGCCGGTAGAAGACGGTCCCGAGACTACTGGCTGTGAGGGTGAATCGGCAGCTCCTGGCATGACGCCGGCGGCGAGTGCCCTCCTCTTCATGGTGTCCAAATCGACGGACGGGAACGTGATACAACACCCGACGGCTCATCCTGACACGTCGCCGAGTAGGGTGTTACAATACAAACGCCTGAGAATGCTTCCAACGTGGCAGACGAAACGTCGCAAGGGAGAGAGGGAGAGTGCTTGACACGGCTATCCCGAAAGAACAACTCTGAAGAGCAACCATCAAAACACTAAATATCAATGATGCATGAATACTATTGAAAAAATCAAAAACCGTAATGCACTGTAGTTTACTTACCAGTTTTGATCATGATGATGATGACGAATTTGGGGAGTAGAGCGATTAGTTTGAGGCTGAGGGATTATCGGCTGGACTCGCACTGTGTTCTCAACGTGCTACACATACGCAGCTGTCAATTGCATCAGGAGCGCTCTTAGCTCTTAGTTAATTAAATCTGCTATGGAGCGCTCAATTGATAAGTTTACGTGTAAACAGGTTTCACGCAAAGAAAATCAGGGATGAATCTCCACGTGCAGTATGTTTACCACACGGTGTCTCAGGGACAACGGGTAGGTGTGGGGCGCCGCCGGCAGCGTGGGCGTCAGCTGCAGATCGTGCAATGTGCCCTTCTCCGCTCACGCGCTGCGCCAACTTCAAGCCGGGTTTAATCTTAATATTTTCTACTTTACGGGTTTAATCTGTTTGGTTTTGTGGTGGGAAAATTACTGTCATATATTTTAATGCGTATAATTAAATTTACGTTGCTGACACCATGTTGGATGGAGGTTTACTGTATGTCGTTTCCTAGGGATAGAAATGCGTAGTTTATCCTTTTGTTATTTCTACAGTTGCTATCCTCATTAGTGGTTGTTCGGGTATAAAACCCACTTGTCATGTTCCTCAGGTGAGGTCTCTATGGGGACCTCTGATGGCTTTAACCATTTACGTGTGAAGCCCCAGGTTTTCCTGGAAGTCGGGCTGTCTGGAGGGAAAGGGCATAGCTTGGCAGCTGTGTCTCCACGGGTTTCAGCAGAGTGGGTCCAGAGGCGCTGACCTGTGACCTGGCCGGAAATATACAACATAGGGTGGGCATTGGGCATACTATTGATCTTCTTCTTTGCGATTCTTCGAAGCATGATGGTCAGCTTCTGGACATCGTTGTCTTTCAGCTCGGCCTCGAAGTGTTTGGTAGAATTCGCAGGCAATACCAAGTATTACCTGACAGGGATCGCGACGTGAACGTGATCCCTGATCCTGCAGCGACTCACGCACTCCAGTCTCAGTGCATTGTGTAGCAGCAGTAGTGATCGTTCAGAGTAGAGTATTTAGCATGGTAAAGAAAACCAGGTTTCTGCTATGGCTGTTTATCACATGTGTAGCACAGACATTTCTAACAAATGAGATGAGACTGTTGTTCCAAGCAAATTCATGGTTTTATGGAACCGTTGCATAGCCGGTCTTGAATGAAGTTATGCTTGGGTGGCTGTTTTTGGAGTTGGAATATATCGAG
>JAZEWU010000020.1:8048572-8059906 GCA_036362915.1 Geotria australis
TTGCTGGTGGGTTTCCCATTGAGCAGCAGCTGGTGTGCAACTTGGTTGGCGGTGGTGGTATACTGCTGCTGTGTTGGGGTCGATGGATCGTTGCTGATGCCTATACGTTAAAAACCGTTCATAGTAAAATTAGTTACACTAACATCAAATTGCATTTAGGGTGATTATTGCACCTGTCTGTAAGTAGACACTCGTACCTCACAGCATGAAGGACCGTGGGTTGCTTCCTAAACGGCACCTTTCTGTGGGCCGTTTGAATGTTCTGTCCCTGTTCTGCATGGGTTTCCCCCGGCTCCTCCAGTGTAGCATGATCCTTCTGAAAAAGACTCTTGAGATCAGCATGGGTTTCCAAGGTGGATAAGTATTTGTTGCTGTAACAGCATACTGCTTTTAAGCCACACTAACCAGGCTCCAGACTTCACTGTAACATGCGCTGGTTTCTAAGAGAGTCGTGGTGCAAGCGTTGGCACGGAGCCGTGTGCCTGGCTGTCGTTCAGGACGGGCGCCTGCGTGTGGACGATCAGCTGATTGCCGTGAACCGCGAGTCGCTGCTCGGCCGGTCCAATCTGGAGGCCATGGAGTCTCTGCGACGTGCCATGTCCCGCGACGACGGCGACCCCTCGCTCATCCAGCTGGTGGTGGCACGCTCGCTCGGCAAGCCGGGCCCGGTGAGCGTCCGCTCCTGAAGGAGACGCGGGCGAGGACACGACGGGAACAGTGCGACAGCAACATCGTATTTCATCCGACTTTTGCTGCTGTAGCAATAGCCATCCATCCATTGTCAGAAACCGTTTAATCCTGTACAGGGTCGCGGTGAGCCGGAGCCTATCCTGGCAGACGCAGGGCACAAGGCAGGGCTATACCCAGGATGGGACGCCAGTCCATTACAGGGCACCGGGGCAATTTACTGTGCAGGCCATTTCACCTATACAGCAGCATGTATTTGGACTGTGGGAGGAATCCAATGGCGATGCCCATTTATGTAACGCCACTTAAACCACCCGAATTATCCAGTGACACCTACTTGCACGGTTAGTGTTCCTGTGAACTTCACTCGTTGATTCCTCGCTTTGATGTGAAAACGTTTAACAATCACTGCTGCTTTGAGACCGTCAGCAAGGAGCGCTGTCCACGCCCGTCTCCCTAAACGCCGACTCTCCCGCGGCCGCATAGACGGAGACGGAGCCGCGTGTGCCGGGGTCGGCGGGGAACTCGGCAGAGGTCAACGAACGCCGCGTGTCGGCCACGCAGAGCCCCGTGGTGGCTCCCGACCAGGGGCCCGTCGGCAAATCCGCTAAGCCACCGAGCACAGGTACAAATACAGCGGGGACATGATTATCAGGGACAGGAATATGAGGGACAGCCACAGTAGGGACAGGCTGTAGCGGCGCAGCCTGCGCAGCCACAGCACAGCTCGCCGCGTGCTGATCGTAATGGAACATGAGATTCACGTGCAGTGCAGCGTGCACGGGTGAAGGTAAAGGTGCAGACATGCACCTGCTGGTTTACACCTCTACTGCCAGAAGGTCCTTTCCTTGAGGGAGCTCTATAGAGCCTCTCTGAGGGTATTTGGTCTGATCTTTCACGTTGACCACAAGTGTTTAAAAGTATACCCACACTGTACCTCACCACGCACGACCTGCCAATTGTGCTTTACCCGTTCACGCTGCTGGATGGAAAGAGGCAGTTGGGGGATTTAATAAATGTGTGCCATTGTTTAAACTGCCGCTTCGGGAGATGGGATCGAACGGGCGAATTCTGCATTGTCAGTCCATGGCAGCTTCCCTACACTGCCAAAATCTCAATCGAACGAGTTGTGGACATTACATGAATTGCAGTTTGCTTGATGCTTGACAGGAGTCTGGCAAGGCACGACCAACCGCGGTGGTGTGGGTGGCCAGGAGAGGAAGGCTCCGCAGGCCCGAAGTGTCCCGTGGGAGCCGGGCAGCAGCAGCAGCACACAGGGGTGAGACGGCGAGAGCGTGTACGCTGCTAGGTGCCGTTAGTCTCCTCGCTGATAACACTCTGCAAGTCAAGCCTGAAAGTGGGGGGGACTTGGTCCGAGATTAACCGTAATTGTGTAAATGTTGTCCCTGAGAAGTTCCCCTGCTTGGTGATCGCACGATGGTTCAAGTGAAATGTGTCTCAGTGTTTAATGAAGGAGCTGTGTCCGCAGGCAACTGAACCCTGACGCGGACCCGCTGGCCTTTCAGCGGGAGGGGTTTGGTCGACAGAGCGTGTCAGAGAAACGCACCGTACAGTATGGGGACCCCAGCCACCTGGAGGTGCTCAAGGCACGCAAGTCCAAGAGCATGGACATGAGTGAGTGTTTGGTCTTTGCTCCACAAAATTCTGCATGGCCACAGCATAGTGAGGGCATGCCCAACTACCCATTCTGTGCTCAGTATTGTCATTCATTCATGCAACCCAATATGCTAATCACTTGTCCGGGATATATCTGGGAAAATAAGTAATACAAAAATGTCCAAGTCAGTGTGGCACAGGACTGTCTTAACATTCAAGGTTGAACCACAGGGTTTTGTTCTGGCAATGATGTAATAATAATAATAGCATTTATATAGCGCCTTTCACCCGAGGCTCACAAAGCGCTGCACAAAGCTGCGGAGAGAACGACATGTCAACAACGACAGAGCACGGAAAATCAGCAACAATTTTTTTTATACATTCCTTTCTGCAGTGAATGCATGTTATAGGTGTTAGCAGAGCAATACGCAAATATGAGGGCAGACTGAGTGTATTTTGAAGTCCGTTTTAATTGGCTCTTGGTGTAACTCTGTTTTTTAAAGTGTCCTTTCAGGTATGAGACATACCGGGTACATCCACGGCATGCCGAGCCCTGGCAGCCGCGGTGTCGGCAGGGCCCTCTCTCTAAACAGCCATCGCCAGAGTCATCCCGAGCTGTCACAATTGTCACTTCTAGGTTGAAGTAATCTGTAGAATATGCCCCCTGGGGCGTCGTCCTATTGGAGAGGATTGCACTCTTGTCGGTCCTCACAGCACACACGAGTGCCCTGTACGGATGTGTGTTAACGTCACCAGGAGCCCCGCACATCAGCGCTAATGAACGCACCCGGGCAGCAACCGTCTACACGGACTGTCGCGCCGTGAATTGAGCTTCAGTTTAAGTGACTCCTTTTTGTATTTGCTGAAATTTGATGTTGGGCATACATCTCGTTAGAGGACTCCAGAGCTTGGGCATTTGTTGGCGTCAGGTCTGCCTGCTGTCCCACTTGACTGGTTTTCTGTGCCTCTGATTGATTCTCGCTCTTTTTGAGGGTGGATGACAACGGTCGTGTTACAAAGTAAATTATCAATGTTAAAACTGTCGCCTGAAGGAGGTTGTTGGCCACTCCACTGCTTTACTAAACTGCCTTTGTGAATCCTAACTTATATGACTTAGGGCCTTGAGTGCGAGCAAGCAGTGAAGATCGTCGCCTCATGACTAGAGCCTCCCGTGCTTGTCTTGCATGATTGTTGTAACACTGTATATGCATGTGTAGTCGGCTCTGTAGAACACGAGCCATGGTTGTTATGCCGTGCTCATGATGTGGTTTTAATGAACACACTGCATGTGTCTTAACCGTAAGTATGTTTCTCTTTTATGAAACGTGCACACTGAACCTGTGCAGAGCGATGATTCGCTGTAAAAACTGAAACGCAGTGGAAATTACTGCCAGTTTCTTAACAAGTAAACTGGGATCTTTAGCGATTCTAAAGATTTCTTTCCAAATAATAAATCATGTGCGTGGAATATGACAGTTGAATTGTTTAATACATAACACAAGCTAATCTTGAACGTCGCCATTGAGAACATAACTCACAAAATAAACAAGCAGATAACTCGCTTTCTTCCCATATTGCTCCCTCCTCTTAGAAATTAAAGGTATTTTTTCACAATAATTGATACTGGAAGGAGGCGGAATGGCTGCTTGTTTGTTGTAGAATATCTTTGTTGATTTTTTACCCTTTCCTAAGACCACTATAACGATGACCCTAATGTGAGATGGTTGTAGCGGCATGTGGCGTGTGTGTGGAATGGCTCCGCGTGCCCCACTAACCCACCTGCTCGCCCCCCACCCCCGCAGTCGCAGACGAAGGTAGCGTGCATGCATCTGCTGAAACGCGCAAAGGTGAGGTGATGGCCGGTAGTTCAGTGGTGCCGTGCCGCCCCCCTCGCGGGTTCCCTGCTCGTTGACGCCGCACACGGCTTAAGTATGGGCCGTCCCCGGGGCGCTCCGCTTGGCGCAGATTCACGGTCATTGTGATTGATCGTAACTACTCGCCGTGTTGCATCTGTCAGTGCGTGTATGTGAATGAATGGGTAACATGCAAACGCCTTGCTGGGTTTGGACTCCGGTCGAGCCATTCCCTCTCTGTTTTCGTGTGGTGTTTTTGTTTTGTGAGTGACACGTATTGTGCAGTTTTTTCTTTTCTTTCCTTTCATAGCAGTCATTTTTAGTTCAGGATGATAAGTACACTATGGATTATTGTGAACAGCATTCTACCTCAGTTATTATCGTGCCTGCTCTTAAGCCTTCGAGCACTACACACAAGAGAAAGGAGCCTCTGTGAGTGGGGTTTGCTCTCGTCGACATCACACGACCAAACAAGAGGCACGTTTATCTGTCCAGTGTATGCAGACTCTTACCAAGAATGCTGTGGTGTAAGTCTAAGTGAAATCTTGCCACAATCTCTGTAGTTTAAATTATATTCCAGCAGAGCTCCTTGGTTGTTTAATTTACCATTCACTTTTTCATTCGTTGCAAGTCCAACTTGCAGGAGGATTAATACTTGACGAGGTGGTCGGCAGCCTTCTCCTGTACGTGCTCTGGAGTTGGCATACGCACTAATTTATTCAGTGCATTAGGGCTCTTTGCAGGGGATGTGCGTCGGGGTGGCAAAGCAAAAGAATCTACGGGTTTTGTAGACCTCCATAAAAAAAACATATTTTCCAGTAAAATCCCAGCGAGCGTTCAGCTGCTGGTCACTCGGCAGAAGAATTGGATGTTCCCCACGTCTGCTCACGGCCCAACCACCTGTGAATGTGGAGAAGCAGACCATACTATGGAACACTGCCTTGTCTGTGCTCTACTACCCAACCTCTGCAGCTCAAAAGACCTTGCGGAGTTCAATAAAAATGCAAGGGGCTGTGTAAGAAAATGGGAAACTGTAATTTAACATCGCGCTTCTAAGAATCGCAAAGAAGAAGATTTGACTGACTTTACAGTAATTTGTCTGTGCCAACGTTCGTTGCAGGAATTGTTTTATTTTTTCTTGGCTAATGTTTGTGCATTGTTTTCTCAAATTTGGTTGTTTTTGGTCTAATTTCTGTTTGGTTTTCCTCTGATGTCTGTTTGCATAACTTGCACTACTTTATTTTGTTGTGCTTTCGTCATGTTGTTGACCTCGGTCACTTGCAATTAAACATCGTTTCCTCATCTTTTGAGTTCTCACCTACACGCCGCGTTTCCGTCACGCGCACGGCGCGTGGACGCGTCCGCGACCGTGACTTGCGCTGATGCCGCCGTGTGGCCGTGCCGTCCCGCGGGCTCCGCAGGCCCCTTGGACGGCTCCGTCGGGCCAGCCTTGGGCCTCAAGATGAGCAGCTCGCTGGAGAGTCTGCAGACGGCCGTGGCGGCGGAGGGCGGCCGCGCAGAGTTCCTGTTCCATCGGCCGCGCCCTCCCCGCCTCCTCCGTGGACGCGGCTGCAATGCCAGCTTCCGCGCCGCCATCGACAAGTCGTACGACACGCCGCAGGATGGCAGCGACGATGACGACGACGATGATGACGACGACGAGGAGGAGGATGCGATGGACACAGGTACTTTGGCAAAAATATTCAATAGCGCCAGATAGGGCGCCTGGGCTATTGTTATGTGGATGCAATGACCTAGGACTAGTCCAGATATGCCTGACCGTCTCGCCAAAAACGGAGGGGGCGAAAGGAGCAATGGGGGTTCCTCCCTCCGTCCATTATTGTTTAAGGGCCCTAAAGGTGACGACAGTGTTGACCCATGGAATTCCTCTACCTCACCTCATTGTGTAAGGAGATCATAGTTGCACAGAGGTAATGGGGGATGAGGAGGCATTGGCAGAGTTGGGAAGAGCTCCCCAATCTATCACGAACACCGATGCACGGGATGAATTGAACGTGAAGTGGACCGAATATAAATACATATTTTTAAACAACCATTTAAATAATGACGGCCCAACGCACCGGTAGGAGGTTAATGTATCGTACAATGTAAGAGACACCGTGAATTAACAATGTGCCAGGTTCAATACAATGCAATTACCTTTTATTGCTTTAGCGGTGGCTTCGTGCTGTGTCACATTTCTGCAGCAGCTGCGAGTTTTGGGTTCGTTGATGGACGAATCCCAGCGGGGAGGCGTTCGTTTTTGGAAGTGGAGCAATGTTTCATTTTTTAACCATTGCTTTGCATACATTTTTTTTACGAGTTAATATACAGTCTCACCTCGACCTAAGAAGGGGTTACGTGCCGATGACCCAGTCGTAAGTCGATTTGATCATAAGTCGAAAATACACTCATAACAGTTTGTTAACAAAACACAACTGGCTGCTAGACACCCAAACACAGACTGAGACCCAAGCAATAACAAATATGGCTGGCATGCAGCAGCCAATGTTATCGTACTGCAGATGGCCGTCGTAAGTCCGGGTGGTCGTAAGTTGCGGAGAGACTGTATAACATAGGGTGGCACAGTTGTAGAGCGGGTAGCGCTGCCGCCTCACAGCAAGAAGCCCCCGGGTTCGATTTCCGACTCAGGTGCCTTTCTGTGTGGAGTTTGCGTGTTCTCCTCGTGCCACCCGTGTGGGTTTCGCCGGGTACTCCGGTTTCATCTTGCAGTTCGAAGACACGTTTCTACTGCCTAGGATGTATTTGCCTGACTAAATTGCCCCCGGTGCCCTGCAATGGACTGGCGTCCTATCCTGTGTATGGCCCTGCCTTGCTTACGCCCTGTGTCTGTCGGGATAGGCTCCGCTGCCCCGCGGCCCTGATCCTGATGAAACGGGGACTGATGACGAATTAATTAACAAAATTAAACTGTTAACCATGGCCAGTCTTGTAGTATGTAAATAATGATGAACACTTTTATGGACCATGTGCTTTATATTACTCTAGTAGATATATTAAAACAATAAGCGCATACTTGCTGGCTTCAACGTATACGAAGCAGCCTTAATCATTACATTTTCGTTGCTTTGGTTTTTATTAGCTGTTTTTTTCCTGTCGTTGTTGACATGCTGTTCTCTCCGATGCCCTTGTGCAGCAATTTGTGACCCTCGGGTGACAGGCACTCTATAAAATGCGATTATTATTAAAGATAGCTTAAAGACGTAATAATTAACAGGAGGGGGGAATGACATCAGAGGTGACGTCAGATGCCTTTGCATGATATAAGGCGGGTGCCCAGGTGCGTGGGGAGGGGTCTGATCCTGTAGGCGGGTTTTGTAGGCAGGTTTTGTAGGCGTGGTTCTGAGAGTGCGTTTCGAGTGTTGGCTACGCGCGCTGGAGACTCCACTGCTAGCTTGTGACGAAACAGCCTATGTGTGAGCGAGGAGCTCTGTGTGATAGCAAGCTTGCGCGTTCAAAGTGACGGACTGCTGTTCATGTGAGAAGTCTTGCTGGTGAATTAAAGGAGAAACTGCTTAGGAGGTCAATATCTCCAGCTTCATCTGTGTAGAGATGACCAGTAAACGGCACGGTGCTCAGCAGCGTCATCAGACCACGGAGCAGGAAGACGACCCGGTACGGGGCCCCCCCGGGCTGTTGGCTATGAAGGTGGGTCGGTGGCTCCTGGCATGACGCCGCAGGCGTGGGCCCTCAACTTCATGATGTCCAATTACACGGACGTGAACGTGATACAACACCCGACGGCTCATCCTGACACGATGCCGACCAGGGTATTACAAGTGGTGTCAGAAGTGGGATTCGAATCCACGACTGCAAGGGAGAGAGAGACGAGAGCCGGCGAGACCGAGGCTCTGCAAGAAGGCATGGCCGAGCGCGCACGCGCTGAGCAGGAGGCGCTGAGCGAGGTGCAGGCAGAATCGGAGCGGCTGCGCAAGGAGCTGGAGAAGCTTGACCGTGTAGGCAGGGAAGAGCAAGCCGAGTGCCTGGCCCTGTTGGAGGAGCATGAGAGAAGAGTCGAGGCGGAGGAGGTGTCTACCCGCCGGGCCGCCGAGATGAGCGTCGGCCCTGAACATCAACGGAGAGAGACCGAGTGCTGTGCGGCGTGCGGGGTGGAAGGCGTCCACAAGAGATGTACCGCCTGCAAAACTGTAGTGTACAATGGACAGCCCTGCCAGAAACAGCACTGGAGCACGCACAAGGAGTCCTGTCGTCGACTGGCGGAGAAACAGCCGCTGATCAGCGTCGTGGCAGACCGGACCAACGTCGAGGACATCGATGAGGTCTGGGAAAGGCTCGAGGCGCTTGAGGAAGAACAGCGGGCCGCCCGCACGGAAGGGACCCGGATGTGGGGGCAGCAGAATATAGTGAATGAGCTGCTGCCGCAAAGTGCCCTGCAGATGGCGAACGTCATAATGAAAGTGCGGGACAAGCTCACAAAAACGCAGGAGGAACTGCGGACGCTGCGGGAAAGTTACAACAGGCTAAACCACCGTCTGCAAACCTTGACAACGCAGCTACCACAACGACAACCCGCAACCACAACGACGAAGGCGAGTCGGGGTAAGCAACCACCCGTGACGTGTTGGCTGTGCGGGGGAAGGGGTCACGTACGGTGTTACTGCTGGCGAGGGTAGCAATCGCGGCAGTCACTGGGGAACAGAGTCAGGCCTGAGCCGAACCAACAGCACCCTCGGCAACCGTTGGCTGACCCAGGACACGGGGTGATGAAGGTGGACGGGGGAGGGGTTGAAGCCAGGGTGGAGGGATTTGTCGACGAGCGATTGACCGTCATGTTGGTGGACACTGAGACAATCTCGGTGCTCAACGAGACTCGCTGCCGTTGTGCAGGCGTCTCTCTTGAACACCTTCAACCCCCGGACCGAGAGCTGTGTCAAGGGGATGACACGGAGCTAGATGTAAGCGGGAGAGTGAAGCTGACGGTGCGGGTGGGGGCGACGGAGGCGCAGCATGAATTTCATGTTGTGCCGACACTCTGCGAGGAAAGTATTCTCGGCACCGACCTGCTCAAAACGCTTGGCCTGACTGTAGACATAGGCAAACGCTATGTGAGGCAATGGGCAACGGGAGAGGAAACTACATTTAAAATCAGCAACGCGGACGTGACCAGCCCTGGCGAAACGCGCACGGAGCCGAACGCGGCTCGACTCACCGCGGCGCTGAGGGAGGGGCCGCGGAGGCCTGCAGCGACAACATCGACGTGGAGGCGTAATCAACATCTGGCCGTGATGTGTTGGTACTAAGGGAAGAGAGGCCACCTGCAGAGAAACTGCTGGCGGCGAGCGCAGCGGCAGGAAGAAGTGGCTCCACGCTGTGCGAGTGACGGCGAGGGAAGGAGCCCACGACCCCTGGCCGCACTGACTGGCCGGGTCGGACGCGGCACGGCACGGAGGCGGCTGGTCCAGTGGTGGCCGCGTGAGAGAGCGACGGGCACGCCACAGCAACCGCAGCGGCGGCACTCGCGGCCTCTCGCGACAGAGAGGAGATACGAGGCGGTCGCGCGGCGCGGGGCGGAGCAGCCACGGGTCGCGCCGTCCTTGCCGGCCTGTGAAAGTGGCGGCCGACTTCAGGAATCGGCCGCACTCGTGTCCACAGAGCCGGTCAGGGACTGTACCAGTAGCGACACGACAAAAACTGTAAGTGCGGCCGGGAGGTCTGAAATCAGCTACCCTGGAAATGACCGCATTAGCGGGGCGGGGGAGGCTGTGATCTATGTGAGTACTATTGTGGCGACCGAGGAGAATGACGTGTGTGAATCTGTAACTCTGTGAGTGTTGTCTGTGGTGTGTGAGTAGATGATTGTGCGCCGTTCTAGCCTTCATAGTGCTCGCTAGCGGCACTTGACCCTGCAGTATGTTGATCTATACGGGTAACCTTTGCTTTTGTTTTGAAACGCGTAAATGAAAAAAAACCCACAGAGGGTGGGGTTTGGGATATTCATTAGTGATGAATATGCATTAACGACGGAAGACGTGACAACTCTGTGTTAACGTGTTTTTATTTTGAAGGAAATTAACGAGGCGCACTCACAACCGGCTAACACCGCGGACTTGCCATTTCTATTTGGAGATTAATGAGTGCTTGTGTATTGAATTGTTTTGGCAGCGTGATTGCCTTTTGGTGGTATTGTGTTGTTGACAGACGTTGCTTTGCGATTGTATGCTGTACTCTCGGAAATGTTAAAGCGAAAGGTTGTCTGTGAGTATGGAAAGCAATTCGGGATTGTTGACACTGAATATCGGGAATGATATGATTGATTGACGGCGCGGCGCAGTTAACCCGGACTGATAATGATGCGATATGCATGTGCCTTACGAGTGGGCAAAAATATCAGACAAGGTGATCGCGATACAAGTCTTACGGGACGAGACGGATCGCTGAACGGAGGAATGCAATGACCTAGGACTAGTCCAGACAAGCCTGACCGTCTTGCCAAAAACGGAGGGGGCGAAAGGAGCAATTGGGGTTCCTCCCTCCGCCCCTTATTGTTTAAGGGCCCTAAAGGTGACGGCAGTGTTGACCCATGGAATTCCTCTACCTCACCTCATTGTGTAAGGAGATCATAGTTGCTAAAGATAGCTAAAAGACGGTAATAATTAACAGGAGGGGGAATGACGTCATAGGTGACGTCAGACGCCTTTGCATGATATAAGGCGGGCGCCCAGGTGCGTGGGGAGGGGTCTGATCCTGTAGGCGGGTTTTGTAGGCGGGTTTTGTAGGTGTGGTTCTGAAGGCGTGGTTCTGAGAGTGCGTTTCGAGTGTTGGCTACGCGCGCTGAAGACTCCACTGCTAGCTTGTGACGAAACGGCCTATGTGTGAGCGAGGAGCTCTGTGTGATAGCAAGCTTGAGCGTTCGAAGTGACGGACTGCTGTTCATGTGAGAAGTCTTGCTGGTGAATTAAAGGACAAACTGCTTAGGAGGTCAATGTCTCCAGCTTCATCTGTGTAGAGATGACCCGTAAACGGCACGGTGCTCAGCAGCGTCATCAGACCACGGAGCAGGAAGACGACCCGGTACGGGGCCCCCCGGGCTGCTGGCTATGAAGGTGGGTTGGTGGCTCCTGGCATGACGCCGGAGGCGTGGGCCCTTAACTTCATGATGTCCAAATACACGGACGTGAACGTGATACAACACCCG
>JAZEWU010000020.1:8073459-8085656 GCA_036362915.1 Geotria australis
CTTGCGGAGTTCAATGAAAATGCAAGGGGCTGTGTAAGAAAATGGTAAACTGTAATTTGACCATCGCGCTGCTTCGAAGAATCGCTAAGAAGAAGAAGAGGGCCCATGTCTTATGGAGATTGTCCTTATCTAGAAACCGTTGGCCGTTCTCCAGACATGGATCAAGCAAGCCCGGCTGCTGATGAATCACTGATGTTCAATCATTATCAGTCCGCGCATAATCCTGCAGAGCCGCCATTCTGACCCGGTGGGTCAAGAGCGCCACCTAGTGGTCCGTGGAGACCACACCCACGTGGGCCTTGTGGGCATTGAGGTGCAGAAGTTTGAGAACCCCTGCTTTAGAGGGTTATGGTGAGGCTGGAGGACTCAGTGAAAACCCACGCGAACACACAGAGAACATGGCAACTATGTGGGGATATGAGCAGTGATCTGGTCTATTTATTGCCTACGGTTATACAGGTCCTCCTGTATTTATATGGGCATACATCACTGTATTTTGTTTTATTTTCAGATCTAAAATATAGTAGGTATAATAGTAAATATAATCTAATAGAAATAATATGGATATAATAGTAAATGTAATATATGCCATCCATCCACCCATTTTCTAAACCGCTTGTCCTGGTGAGGGTCGCGGTGGCAGCAGTCCAAGGAGAGTGGACCAGACATCCCTTTCCTCAGCAACAGATTCCAGCTCTTCCTGGGGTATTCCCAGGCGTTCCCAGACCAGCCGAAGGATATAATCCCTCCAGCGTGTCCTGGAGGGATCATTATATTCCAGGACAGGAATATAATATATGCTGTTCTTGAAATATATATGGTTGGATTCTTTGTCATTTTCCAAATTTAATTCCAATTGTCCTGGTGAATACAATAGTGAGATGACATGTTAATTCGGAGTTCTTGCAGAAAGGATTACACCAGTGCATGTGAGAACGGCTGTTTGAAGACGACGTCACGAACTACTTTACATCCGTCTGCCTGTCACCTGCTCGCCAGTGCGCTTGCTCTGGCTTATCCTCGTATCGGGAGTTCTCAAACAATCAACTCGATTTCCTCCCAGAGTTTTGTCGCATGACAGCAGTATCGTACATTGTTTACGTTCTGGAGATAAACATGTGCCGGATGAAGTGATAATCAGACGCGATGCTTGTTGGGCTCCATCACTGGTGATCAGGCTGAGACCATCAACTCACCGCACCCTTTACTTTGGGTGCTTGTGCAATAATAGTTTGCTCGTGTTGGACCACTGCTACCAGTTGCACTCCCACAAGCGATCTTGGATATTTGAATGTCAGCAGAAGTGTATTAGTTTGTGGCATGACAGACGTGTGGAGCCATATCGTCTGCTTGTTTATTGGCTTGAGAAGGAGCGGCACACAGGGTACCGCGGGCCGCTATAAAGCAAGCGGCGTTGTAGTTGTGTGGTGAACGAGTGCTTGTCGCTGCCCTGGATGCTGTGTCCGTTGCTCCGTGTCGCCGCGGGGACCCGGGGTCGCAGTCCGGCTCAGAGGCGCGCGGCGGCCGCAGCTCGGTGCCGCTGGACGCCCAGCGCCGGAGCCGCTTCCCCGACGTGAGAGACCTCCTGCCTCGCCCGCAGAGACGCGTCTCGTCCCCCAGTCGGTAAGGCGTGGCGTCGCCACCCGACGCGTTCGCCCTCCTCCCGAGGCCCCGCCGCACCAGCCGCCGTGCTGCCACAATTAGCACTGTACCTATGTGTATACCCTCGTCTCGCCAGCACGGGTCTTGCCTATGGACAGACACCGCTGGTTAAGCTTAAGCTGTGTTGTAGGGTTGTTCAACGAAATCGGATTACTTTTAAGAGTCGATTGCTCGTTCTGTAAGTGTAACTATGTAGGTTTTCACGGCTCGATGTACGAGAATTGCTTTCCGTAGCGGTTCTTTTGGGATATCTGCGTCGAGTGTTCCTGCTCTCTCCCTCGCGTCGTTTCGCCTTCCAAGTTGGTCGCCATCGTCAGGCTTCTGAATGATTTAGCTGAAGAATGTTTTATAAATCTCCAGTATATGAATGTGCTCTTGTGATGTTAAAAAGAGTCGCATATGTTGCATCGCAAGGGATTGTCCATCCATCCATCCATTTTCTAAACCGCTTGTCCTGGTGAGGGTCGCGGTGGCAGCAGTCTGCGGAGAGTGGACCAGACATCCCTTTCCTCAGCAAGGGTTTGTCCAGGTAAAATAATTTAATTAATATATTTAAAAACCTACGTGTTTGTAAGATGAACTGCGAATGTTTGTGATTCAGACAAACGAAGCGAGCTTCCCGCCCAGCAGAAGAGACCCGAGCAGAGAAAGTGACTTTACATTCTCGAGGCGACCAAGGAAAAGGTTCGCCTGTGCAGCCATCAGCACCAGGCAGCAATGAAGGTCCCTCTAGCCGCTCTCGCCACGCCAAGCAGCAGCAGCAGCTGCCGGCAGAGCAGTGTCCGCGGGGACGCGCCGCGCACGCCGCCGGGACGGGCGGGCTGGCCTTCCCTCGACTCGCGATCCTCTCCACGGGCTCCCTGCAGCGCCGCGCCGCCAGCTCCTCGCAGCGGGACACGGGGCGGGACACGGCGGCGGGGCGCCCCGGCCGGCCGGGTGACACGGTCGCGGGCCGCTCGGTGGAAATCCACAATTCCACGGCACAGCTCACACGCATTCCACGCTTTCACTCCGCGGGCGCCGGAGGACGGCATCTCCACCACCACCAGCAGCAGCATCAGCAGCCGCCACCGGCCACTCAGGCCAATCACGCAGTCCAGCAGCAGGACCTGGCGAGGTTTGGCTTCCAGCCCCCCAAGGCCCGTCACATGTTGAAGCCCAAGGACTTTCAATGGGGCCAGACAGCAGCGGTGTAGCAATTAGGGTTGACACCAGTCCGGGTTTGACCGGAACAGTCCGAATATTGGCACCCGAGTTTGGATTTCAGATATGGAGGTATTAAGACAAACTTAACCAGGATACCGCAGTTTTGATAGACCAGGGCTGACTGAGAAATGTGTCCGGGTTTGCTCCACGGTGGAAGAGGTGCTGATGCGACGAGCTATGTTTACCTTGGGAGCGTCACGTGTCTATTGTACGGTAGTGAGCCCTGGCAGCTGTCGGTAAGTGATGTCGCTGTGTAATCACGGGGAGCGGATGAGGACCAAAGTCGTTGTAGTCTTAGACGTGATCACGTGTATTCCACATGTTACCCAGGTGTGTGCTGTAACCAAGTTGTAGGCCCGTAACCTTCAGTCAAGAACGTCTCTAATGATGGTGGAGTTTGAGGCTATACCTTGGCTTAAGAGTTGTTAATTAACGGCAGATGGGAGCCGAGTCTCATCAACGTGTATCTGATAACATGTAGAATGATAACATTTCGTTTATACCTTTGTAACAAAAAAACCCCAAGAAAATAAAAACTTACAGTTTGCAACCTCACGTGTAAGTCTCATATTGTCATGGTAACTGACGGTGGAGAGGCCACACAGATTAAACCTAGACCAGACGCCATGGATTCCGTGGGAACTCACCCCGACACTGACACCGTGACGGCCAGGACACCCTCATCACCACATTCTCCACAACAACCACTCTTCATTCCCACCATCACAACACCCGACATCACCATACCATTACCCCACCACCCTCACTACCAGCTGTTACGCTGGTAGTAAGGAAACGCGGGGAGCGATCCAGATTGTGAGAGCAGGTAATACAACGTCACGACCTTTCAGTATATTCGAAGTAGCCTTGATCATTTGTTTTCTGTTGCTTTGGTTTTTATTGTTTTTTCTGTCGTTGTTGACATGCCGTCCTCTTCACGGCCCTTGTGCAGCGCTTTGTGACCCTCGGGTGAAAGGCGCTATATAAATAGAAATTATTATTATTATTATTAACCTCTCAAAGCGACCTGTTGAGGGAGAGTGACCATCTTGCGCAGGCTGCTCGCTATGACACTACCATCAGCCCCATCAACACTAAACACCTTCGTGATGGGGGCATTCGGGGAGAGTGGGGGCGTTCCCGCACCTGGGCAGTGAGCTTAGGAATAATACCGGTTTGGCAGCTACGTGATGTTTCGTGGAAGCCAGCTGGTCTATCGCTCCACTCGGCTTCTCAGCCACAGTGATGCCCTTTCCTTCTCTCCGTTTGCACATCGTTGAGCCCTTTAAAGCAGCATCTGCACTGGTTTAAAACTTTCAAGCTGGCCTGCTTACCATCCATCCTGTATTTAACCAGGCGGGATTGTGTGAGGAGCTCACAGAATCTTGAAAGATCTGGACACAGTGCCATCAGTGAGCCCCTCCGCCAGGCGAGGCCGCGTTGGCTGGGTCATGCAGCCCGCATGACCAGGCACCGCATGCCCCAGCAGCTTCTGTTTTGCCGGATAGAGAGGGATAAACGGGCGCGGCACGGGTTAGACAAGAGATGGACTGACCTGGTAAAGAAGGACGTGGAATAGATTGTCCCTGCCGATAACTGGTACTAGTGCTGTCAAGATCGACCTCTGTAGAGGGGGTTCGTGAAGTGCCAGGCCAGGTACAAGCTGAGGCTCCTGGACAGTTGGAGGCAGGCTCCTGCCACCAACAGCGGAGGGCAGATGAGCGGCGCTCAAAACTTGCGAAGCACAGGGCGGATAACAAGCAAGTTAGCGCAGTCGGGAGCACAGGTGGTTCCTCTCTCTGCCACTCATTGAAATCAGACAGCCTATGCCACGTCTGTCCCGTGACCTCCTGCGAACGGCGATACGTCGACGCTTCACTTGGCTTTAAAGAGCATAGAGGGGGTCAAGGTAGAAGCGTTCATGTCGCGATCCCTGTCAGGTAGTACTTGGTATTGCCTGCGAATTCTACCAAACACTTCAAGGCCGAGCTGAAAGACAACGATGTCCAGAGGCTGACCATCGTGCTTCGAAGAATCGCAAGAGCATAGAGCCTGACACAGGCGCCGCTGTGACGTCACCGCCACTGAATGGCATACGGCGGCTGTTGTGGGGCGGTCGTGTAGCTGTTAGCGTCACGCTGCGCTACGAAGCCAGCGACCCTACTTCGATCTCCTCTCACAGCCAACACAAGCGACGGTGATCTGAACCGGTCCTAGGCCTCCTCGATGTCGACTCAGCTTTAAACTCAGCTACCTGGTGCGGTGTGTAAACATCGCCACTAGGGAGACAAAGGCGGCCGGGCGTGGTGCCGTGCCAGCCTTCATAGGTGCTACTCGCTAACAACACTTGACCCTTCAGTATGTTGAGGCTCTACGGCGGGTCTTGGTGTTTGTGGAGCTGTGTACGTGTGCTGGCCCCACGCGGGGAGGAGGGTGATGGTGCTGATGATGCCACAGATCTTGAGCAATCCTCCTGCCGCCCCGCCTCTCCTCGCTCCGCTCTGGGTGGGAGGAGGAGGAAGGGAACGAGAGCTCATTTGCCTCTGAGTTCCCGTGAAAGGCGGCGCGCAGCCGAGGGAGCTTGGTGAGAGTGTTTCGCGGCGCCGTGAGCTCATCTACTCGCTCGGGGGCCCCGTCAGCTCCACCCAGACCCCGCTCACCGCTCCCGGTCACAAAGACTACTTCGGCCCCGGCGCCGGACGCGGGGATCGTGCGCTGTCCGTGCGCTCCGCGGCCCCGGGCCCGTGTCCAAAGAGCCTCCCTCGTGCGTGGGAGCCTCCTCCGTGTGTAGGAGCCTCCGAGACGCGCTCCCCGCGCCTCACGAGCAGCGACGGGGGGAGCGCTGGCGATGGCGTCGAGGCGACGGGAGCTCCTTGCCGCCGCGCTGGTGGCGCTCGCCCTATCTGCGATGGTGTCCGCGGAGGAGGAAGGTGAGAACCGACGCGGGGTGCTGGGTGGAGTCCTCCAGCCGCGGCTCTCGGACTCTCTCTACCTGAGAGACTCTCTCCCTACACCTGCAGCCACCTGGTCGCGTCGCCACAGCGTGGACATCACCCGTTGGTGGCGCACGGGTTAACAGCCCGCTGCGCTACCAACCTGGCCACCCGAGTTCGATTGAGTAATAATAACAACTTGTAACGCGCACATATTCAATGTCGACTGTATTTGTTCAAAATCGACTGAGGCACTGCGAGCAGACCGCAGAGAGGGGAGCCGTCAGCCACGCGGTTATCCGGCGCTAACCCGCTAGATACTAATAGGTGAGGCTCTGTTTATGAGTTTAGGTCATGTGAAAAAGGTGTGTTAGTGAAGTGCACCCGTCGATATGCTGGAGCAAACGAGCGAGCACATGCATCACTTACCTCAACAGATGGCACCGACGTTTCGCTGAGCTTCCTATATATTTTGATGTCGGCCAATTAACGAGTGTGTTTTTGTTAGTTGTGGGAGGAAACCCACGTAGAACGTGGGTATAACACACAAACTCCGCACAGAACGGCGCCCGAGGCGGGAATCGACCCGTCTCGGTCAGAACTTTCGCTAAGGAGGTGCGGATGCTACAACAACGCAACTCTGCCGCGCACTATCCAATAACTGGCGAATATTTGAACCAGTCCTGGGCCTCCCCTAGGTCGACTCAGCTTTAAATACGTTCCTTGTGTGGTGTGTAACAGCCACCAATAGGGAGATAAAGGCGGCCGTGGTCTCATTCAGACGCTCCATTGTGCGGGACGCGTGCTCGCCAACAGCGCTCCATCTAACAGTGTTGAGGCTATGGGTCTCATAGGCTGGTAAGGCTGTGGGTCCCATAGGTTATCGGCCCTATTACAGTAGCTTAAACAGACTGTTGGGTCAAGCGCTATGAGCGAGCACAGGGGGGTTGGGTGGTTATGTCCATTCTGAACGGCTCGAGTCCACCTCTAGTGTCCATTCAAGATGCGTCGCTGATAGCTGGTGCAGTAGACGTAGTTCTAGAATTCTGGATTGGACGCATTCTAGGTGCGTGTACAATACATGTCACATATCAATCGGAACTTGGACATTACATGGACCTACTCCGATATTATTTTTTTGTGACGATCTGTGAGGACGGTGGCCCAGTGAGTAGCGCTGCCGCCTCACAGCAAGAAGGCCCCGGGATCGAATCCCGCCTCGGGGTGCCTTTCTGTGTGGCGTTTACATGTTCTCCCGGTGTCCGCGTGGGTTTTCGCTGGGCACTCCGGTTTTCTCCCACAGTCCAAAGACATGCTGCTGCATAGGTTAATTGCCTCCAAATAGTCTCTGCCTCCAAACAGTCTGGACTGTAACTTACCCATCCCACCCACTACACGTCCAACAGCACCAGCCAAAAGAACGTTTTTATACAAGCATATAAAGGATGAAAGCACACATACACATCTACACTCAGCACTAGCCACTTTGTCCAGAACACTACAAAAAACTGCTGCTAACTACTCGTCCTGTAGATGGCATATTACTTGCATATATTTTCATCTATATTTGCATTATATCAGTTATATTTGCACTATATTTGTTGTAATTATATGTTTTGTTCTAGATCTGTGCCTTGTTATCGTCGCCCCTCGACCCCCAGTTTAGCTTAACTTGTAAATATTAAAATTGTTAGTATTTTTTTTGTGTATTTTGTTTATTTATCCTAGTATTTTTAAACCCTTGTTGTGTTTCAGTCCTTGTATATGCCAACACCGGGGTCTGAGAGAATCGGCATTTCGATACTCTATATTCATTCATTCATTCATTTTCAGAAACCGCTTAATCCAATACAGGGTCGCGGTGAGCCGGAGCCTATCCCGGCAGACACAGGGCGCAAGGCAGGGGAACACCAAGGATGGGACGCCAGTCCATCGCAGGCGCCTGGGGAAATTTAGTCAGTACGCCAATTAACCTGGCAGCATGTCTTTGGACGGTGGGAGGAAACCGGAGTGCCCGGCGAAAACCCACGCGGACACGGGGAGAACATGCAAACTCCACACAGAAAGGCACCCCGAGCCGAGATTCGAACCCGGGACCTTCTTGCTGTGAGGCGGAAGCGCTACCCACTACGCCACCGTGCCGCCCGATAATAAAGTTGAAATGATGAAATGATAATTGGCCTGCGGACTAAATTGCCCCCGGGTACCCTGTGATGGAATGGCGTCCCATCATGGGTATAGCCCTGCCTTGCCCCCTGTGTCTGTCGGGATAGGCTCCGGCTCACCGCGACCCTGTACAGGATTAAGCTGTTTCTGAGACGATGTGTCGAAGAGAGGCCCCGTAGCGGACACGGCTGACGCCTGAGCGGCTGTCTCCCCGCGTGTGCCCGAGACAGTGTGTGGGGGGAAAGTGTCGGCCGAGACCCCGGGGTACATCATGTCCCCCGGGTACCCCTTGGACTACCCGGCACACCTAGTGTGCAGGTGGGAGCTGCAGGCGCCGCAGCCCGACCAGCGCATCACGGTCACCTTCAACCCACACTTCGAGGTGGAGAAGACGTCAGAGTGTCGGTCAGTGTTGGTCACCGCCACCATCCACCTGGGGTCAACACGTCCTCTGCATGTGAACGGTCGTGTCGTGTGAACTCGAGTAACGTACACTATGTCAATGAGTCTTTTAAGAGGGTCCCGCGTTAAGATGATTAACCAATTATTTGGTTGTTTACGTGCGGCGTGTGCTTTGCTGACGGTACCATAGACGAACTCGAGCAGACCCTACACCTCCTTCCCGTATTTGTCTAGACATAAATAGACGTTTATTATTACAGCAGAAAATACCTAGTGAGCTTGCAAGCTCTTTGTGGGATTCCTGCGACACAACAAACACGCGAATTGACAAAAATATATAACAATCACAAGTTAACACAACGAACCACAAAAACATAAACATCAACACACAAACACACAACAAATACAAAGTAAAAACAGCTAAACATTGCGGTGGGAATACGTTATAAGGAGCTTATTGCAGATTAAAAAAGCCAACATACGCAATATTTGGAATATTTCAAACACATCAGGTTTTGAAATTGTAGCTCAGCAGAAATTTGAATTCTCACAAAGTATGTTTTACACATCTTATCAGACTGGCTTTAACATTGATTCTCTCATCAGCAGCAGAGTTAATTAGGCTTGACCCTACGCTGGGAGACTGCCAGATGTTTATAGGTGAGGCCTCTCCCTCTTACATATATCTATGTGATGCACAGAATAATGATTTACGCCTGTGTGCAAAATCATGGTAACGAGGAAGCTGACAATCTGTCTGGTTTGCAGTTCGCGTGATTGATGTGCCTCGTGTTGTGGTGGTGATGATGGGTGCGCTGCACGCCGCCTCTTCTTCCCGGTTCCATGAACAATATTTACTTTGGCTGCGAGGTGGAGGTGGGCGGCAGGGTGGCGCAGTGGTAATATCTGCGCCTCACAGAAAGAATGGTCTTGCCCGAGGCGGTTCAATTCCTGCCTTGGGCGCCTTTCTGTTTGGAGTTTGTGTGTTCTCCACCTGTCCTGCGTAGGTTTCCTCCGGGTTCTCCGGTTTCCTCCCACAACTTAAAAAAAACACATTAATTATTTGGCCGATAACATCATAATACAGTATTTAGGAAGCAGTGTGTGGCAATATGTTGGCGCCGGCAAACCGCCTGGCTGTCTCCTCCGTCTCGCTGCGCTTTCTTCGCGTCTCCGAGTCGTTCTGTTGTCGAATGAATACCTTCGACATTGAATGAATATGTGCGCGTTATAAATGTAAAGTTATTATTATTTGTGCGCCTGTGAAGCCGCATCCCACCAGCCATTCTCTATCTATACCTGTGTGTGTCTACATTGGTGTCCGTTAAGGCTATACGGGGGATCTTTGTCTTTGTCTTGTGTGTCTACATTGGTGTGTGACTGGGCTACAAACCTGGCGACCCGAGTTGGAATCTCCACTCACGGCCAACACCAGTGACGATTTTCTGAACCGGTCCTGGGCCTCCCCTTGGTCGACTCAGCCTCAAATAATAATATATTTATATCGCGCGCACATTCCCCGGGCGCATCGCGCCCGTCGATTCGAAGGCGCGGAGCCTGGCTCAGTCGGTTTGTTGTGAGTCGATCATATCGCCCTTGTCACAGCCATTAGCGGGTTCACGTGAGTAAACCGCAAGCAGGCGCGACCCTCGTTCAAACACAGAGCCGGTTTAATTAGGAGGGATCTTACAGACACTCGCACGCCGCCACTCTTACCTCGTTGCTATCCTCGTCTAAATCGCACATCGTCCGCAGGTGTCACAGCTCGCAGCGCACGCTCTGTGTGACCCGGCGTGGTGAGCCACTTAACTATTCAGGTGTTATGTGCGTGTGTGGGCGCGATGGTCACTGTAGATACACGCTGCAAAAGTTACGGATTCATGTTTGTGTGTGCGTCATTTCACATTTGCTGTGTGTTCACACGCGGACACCCTGGTAAATGGAAGGTTCAATCTCTGCGATCATCCATTAGAAACACTCAACCGCGATGTCGTCAAATGATTGCCGTTGCCACGAGCAGGTGCCGGACGGCGGCCTTCAGCTCCGCCGCTCCGTGTTTGATGCCGCTCCGTGGCGACCAGGCCCGCGCGTGACCCGCGTCTGAGTTGTTGGCCTCGTAACGTGGGCGACTCAAATCCCCGGGCGTCCCGCGTCGCCCTCCAGGTTCGATTACGTGGAGGTGCGCGACGGGCGGGACCCCACGGCGGAGGTGCTCGGCAAGTTCTGCGGGAGCATCACGCCCACGGCGCTCGTGTCCTCGGGCCCCGTGCTCTACATACACTTCCAGTCTGACTATTCGACGCAGGGAGCTGGCTTCTCGCTCAAATACGAGATCCAGGAGACAGGTGCGGTGGCACGAGACGGCGATACCAGCGCACCGTGGCCACGTTCTGCTCAAATTGGGAATTTCCACCCACCGGAACTTTTCCTGAGATCCTATAATGTGCGCAGTTCAGGAACCGTGTTATACCCTTGAGTGATGATTGATTTCTGGGTTAGGCCGTATGATGATGCGACTATATTTAAGACTCTCCGCCACCTGGCATAGCCAAACTAATCAAATTGACGGAATTATTATTGTTTTCAACTCGGCAGTGAACTGAATAACAATTCTCACAACCAGATTTAGGTATCGAGCGCAATGAGATCATCATGTGGGCCTAACCGTAAAAATCTATTTTAACTCGTAAAATTGACCACGAAAATCTGCACGTTAAGTGCTAACACTCATCTGATTTTGAAATTGCCGTGTGCTGCTGGCCTGCCTGATGCATTGGAGCTTTGCTCAGCAACTGTTACACAAAAAAGCCACCGTTCTCCCACCCTTCTCCTTTCCCACAGACAAATGCCTGGTGGTGTTCACTGCACCGAACGGCACGCTGCAGTCGCCGGGTTTCCCCGAGCCATACGATCACAACGTGGAGTGCACCTACCAGGTGGTGGCAGCGCTGCCTCGCTCCGAAATTGTCCTCAAGTTCCACACGTTCCTCCTAGAGGGAGACCAGCCCGGCGCCGCCGGGGCTCCGCTCGACGCCATGGAGTGTCGCTACGATCGCCTCGAGATCTGGGATGGGCCCCCACGTGGTGCGTGTGTGTGTCTGCGTGCGTCTGTCTACGTGACTTCGAGGTGGACTGTCTACGACTGTTGTGTGTATCTGTGTAGCCCAATGGTTAGCGCACTGGGCTACGAATCTGGTGGCCCGAGTTCGAAGCCCGCTCACGGCCAACACCAGTGACGATTTTCTGAACAGGTCCTCGGCCTCCCCTAGGTCGACTCAGCCTCAAATGAGTACCTAGTGTGGTGTGTAAACATCACCACTAGGGAGACAAAGGCGGCCGAGCGTGGTGCTGGTCACCCACCCACTCGTGTGCCGTGTCGACCTTCATAGGTGCTCGCTAACGGCACTTGCCCCAACAGTCTGTTAAGGCTATACGGGGATCTTTGTCTTTGTCTTGTGTATCTGGGTGTGTCTGTTTACCCATTAACGGGTGATTGTGTGCCTTTGTGAACACGTTCGAATATGTGTAGCTATTCATTCTTGTTATCACATGTAATATTCTCTGATTTTAACATGCATTAACGTGTGTAATGAGAACATGCTGTTAAAATGTGTAATTGTTCATTGTAGGTGTGTGACGGATGGGTCCCGGCTGTGAAGTGTTTCTCGGCAGTATGGACACGATCAGGGTTTAAACATTGTGAAGGCGATTAACGCCACAAAGTAAAGCAAGTATCTTAAAGGCGATAACACTTTTAATTATATAAAGATGTATTGTGGTAGGGGCGGCACGGTGGCGTAGTGGGTAGCGCTTCCGCCTCACAGCAAG
>JAZEWU010000020.1:8097521-8108604 GCA_036362915.1 Geotria australis
CCTGCCTGGGTATTTTAAAACACCGGACTCTTGACCATCCCAGCTCTCCATGAGTGATGGAGTAGTTGTGGAGAGAGTGGAGAAGTTCCCATATCTAGGCAGTGTGCTTACAGCTGGCTCCAGTTTAGCAGCGGAGGTCTCACTCCGAATCAGTCGAGCGGCATTATCATTCCATTGGCTGCGTAACGCTGTGTGGAAGCTGCCCGGCCTGTCGTTGCGCACGACGCTCCGGGTTTTCTCAACCGTGGTCATGCCGTCTCTTCTCTATGCCAGCGAAACGTGGACACCCCTGGCGGAACATCTACGCCGTTTGGAAACTTTCCGGCTCGCCTGCTTAGGGTCCATCGTGGGTTTAACCAGGCTGGATTGTGTGAGCTGCTCACAAATATTCGAAACATCTTGACAGAGTCCCATTCGTGAGCTCCTCACGAATGTGTGTGGGGGGTGTGTGTGGGGGGTGTGTGAAGGGGGGGTGTGACCTCCTCCGGCAGGCGAGGTTGAGGTGGCTGGGCCATGTAGCCCGCATGCCTAGCTATCGCATGCCCAAGCAACTGCTGTTTGGCCGGATAGAGGGGGCTAAACGGGCGCGGCACGCGCTAGAGAAGAGATGGACTGATGGAGCTGGGTGGACTTGCTGATAACTGGTACCAGCGGTGCCAAGATCGACCTCTGTGGAGGAGGTTCGTGAAGGACGCTACTGGATAGTTGGAGGCAGTCGCCCTCCAGCAACAACAGAGGGCGGAGGAGTGACGCTCACAACAGCGAGCCAAGCGCCGAGCGGCCAAAGCAAGTTGGCACGGTAGGGAGCTCAGGTGGTGCATCTGCCAGTCATCTCAATTAGGCAGCCCGTGACATCTGGGTCTGTCCCGTGACCTCCTGTCGACGAGCCTTCGACATTTCACGTGGCCTCAAGGTGCATATGGCCTGGCACAGGCGACGTGGTGACGTCACCGCCACTTAGTGACGAAAGGCGGTTGTTGTTGCTGTTCTTGTGCTACAATGTTGATCGTTTGATTTGGATTGGCGTTGTTTCCCCCTCGTGTCTGTCTCTGTCTTCCTGTCTCTGTGTCCCTATGTCTTCCCCTGTCGCTCACCCTCACTCCCTGTCTCCCTCCGTCTTTGTCTTTAAGGAAGTGACCGCCATCTTAGGGGACGCTGGCAGATTTTTGCCGCTCTTAATGTTGCCAGTTTCACGACCTTTCAGTGTATTCGGAGCAGCCTTAATCATTTAAAATGTTGTTGCTTTGTGACCTTCGGGTGAAAGGTGCTCTATAAAATGCTATTATTATTATTGACTATACCCATATTTTTGTGAGTTTCGAATTATAATTCCGAGTTTCTGAGAACAACGTTGATTTTCAGCACGGCGCACACGTGAATATTCATACCTTTGTGGTGATGTAGGCCTGGTTACGGTGACGGTAGTTATATGGTGACCTTAGGGTCACAGTGACGTTTGGGTTGGGGTGACGTTAGAGGCTGATGTTGGTGATGGCGTGACCTGAAGTTGAGAGGTGAAGATTGAATGAGATGGGAGGAAGCTTGAGCCGTGGACCTGCTATTGGGACCCATAGACTTACATAGACACGCGCATTGACTCTGATCAGGGCCCACAGACATTCACAGAGCTCTGTAAAGTAAAGCCGAGACCCTAATCCTGGGAATGGCATGACAGACTGCCCTTGGGCCGTTTGTTAAAAACGTTTATTGCCGACCCAGCGAGTGACGTCATAACCTCGTCACTGTGACGCCGTGAAATAGGTTCACGGTGACTCAGGATTCATCTGTCGCCCCACCGCCGATAACCGCCATGTTGCTCTTTCGCGTCCCCCTCCCCCCTCTGCGCAGTGGCAAGAGCGGCACGCTTCAGCGCGTGTCGGTGTTTGCGCTGCAGGACGCTGGCAGCGCCGACCTCGTGGCCGGCGTCGCGCTTGCCGAGCCGGCGACCCGGCGACACGCCGCCGCCGCTCCGGGAAACGCGGAGACGGAGACGGAAGCGGCGCCGGCAGTGGCGCCACAGGAGCGAGCCAGTGCCTCGGGCGGCGAGGACGGGGGAGAGCGGGGCGGGTGCTCGGCCTGCCGATGCCAGTTTGAGAGTCGCGAGGAGCAGGTGGGTAGGCCGGGGACGAGCACGCGTTGTTTCTCTGTGTGGGAAACGGCAGCAGAATGACGTGCCGCGGCGGCTACGGGCGCAGTCGCGTCGCGGCCGCCCGTTCAACAACGAATTACGTACCTGCGTCGAGATTTCATTCTCGGCCCGGCCAAGGATTCCAAATCCGTGTGAGCGAGCGGCTCGTCTCAGGCTGAGCTCGTGAAAGTCCTGAGCCCAGTTGGGACGTTGCTTGGAGCCGGCTCGAGTTAACCGTGGCTTGGAGCCGGCTCGTTTGATTTTAGAGCCGTGCCTGAGCTGACCCGCAGCTCAGAATACGGGCCTCACACGTGACAGTCGAGTGTCGCCGTCAGTGTCCTCATCGCCGTTACCGTCTCCCCCAGGTGGAGCACTATAAGCTCGACTGGCACCGCTTCAACCTCAAGCTGCGTCTCGCCGGCGCCGCCGCCATCACTGCCGAGGAGTTTGAGGAGCGGACGGGTGAGGAGTCACATCGTCCCTTGTTGGTGGAGCGACGCCCGCGAGCTACTTAGAGATGTACAGTGGTCCCTCACTTTACGATGGCCTGACACTGATGAAATCACTTTACGATATGTGCTCTAAAAGAACATTGGTATCGCATTTCCGATCAAATTTCACGTTATGATACGTGTTACGATATGGCTGCGCGTGAGCGTGCGTGGCACGGCAGCCAATCAGCAGTGCAAACGCATGCCGCTTGGGTAGCTTCTCACCCAATAGCAACGCTTGTTAGTGTTTACATTTCAGTGTGTAATTCTCCTTTAGTTGAAACACGTGTGTGCTGCTCTTACTGTACTAGTATTATTGGTCTCACTTTACGATGGTTTCACATGACTATACGTGTTCTGGAACTGATTAATATCGTAAAACGAGGGACCACGGTACTGCGTGGGATGCCCGGTAGAAATTACAAGTGACGATGGTGGCTTGTGGTGGCCTTCAGCAGTGGATCGCGCATGGCCCGCAGGTGACATCTCCAGCATCTCCGGTTCCGAGTCGGACTCGGAGCCGTGGGACAGCGAGCCCGACCCCTCGCTGCCTCACGACCTTCAACCCCGGCGGACGCGGCACGATGGCACGTCGGAGGAGGAGGGGGGCGGCCTGGAGCGCCCGTCGCAACGCCTGCTCTTCACGAACCGTGCGCAACAAACGCTGTCGCTGCACCGCTGCGTGCTGCACGGAAAGCAGGTGACCGCGTGGGGCTGGGTGCGCAGCGATGTCACCGCCAATCGGCTCCGTCTCGTGCCGGAATCGGGCGCCGGAGGGATGCGGATCGATTCAATCCCTCCGCCTGCCTTGTCCGCGATTCGACACAGTCACGAGGGAGGGCCACGATTCTGTGTCACCGTTCAGGTCAAGGACGGGTCATCTGGTGTCGTTGTCGTGGGTGTCGTGTTTGTAGGCCGGAGAGCGGTAGCACGGTGGATAGCGCACTGTGCTACGAACCCGGCTGCCCAAGTTTGATTCCATGCTTCACATCAGATAGATAGATGTTTATTATTACAGAAGAAAAATACCCAGTGATCTTCCAAGCTCTTTACTGGATTCATGCGACACAACAAACACAGGATGTCCGCAGCAGGCCGCGCCTCCACGCGACACACACCCCCCGCCACCTTCACCAGCTCGCGCTGACCGACACGGCAAAGCGCGGTCAACAAACGACCCCCCCGCGTGCCCGACACGGCGTTGAGAGACACCCCCATCCAGCAGCGGATAGATCTTGGCTGACGACGACCGATGTTGAGACGGGGATGCACGGACGGCGTGTGTGCGTGCGTTGGCAGGAGACGGCGCCGGACGACGCGGTCTGCCGTCTGCTGGGGCTCGGCCGTCACACCAAGTGGGTCGTGCTCATGGCGGGAGGAGGACACTTCGCCGGCGCCGTCTTCCAGGGGTGCGTCGCGGGTGACGCTCGCCGGTTACGCCGAGTCGGCACGCTCCGGCGTGGATGGCGGCGCGTGGGGACGTGGGGCTCGCGAGGGAACCTTCTTCTTACGGAGGGCCGAGTAGAAATTTCAACGCCACGCATCAACACGCCACTTTGCGGTGTCCAGCAGTAGCACGCTCAAAAATACTCCCCTGGAACGCGCGATTAGTGCCCCTACGATGCGCACAGGGACGGGTAGTTATTGAGTGCAGGCCGTGTGCTAGTGTTAGGCCTCTTGGGGCCACGGGCTGCGAAAGGTTTCCCGCGTCACCGTCGGGACGGATATTCAGGCCGTACCGCGTGTTCCTCACAACGTCTTAACAGCGTGCGATGTTTCGCTACCGCGTGCCGTTCACTTCCTCGAGACGCCCTTGGCACATGGGGTCGAAACCGTCGTACCCTCGCCGAACGACCCGCGGCACGACCCGAGAGCCCGTCGCGTGATGGCCGTGGCGTTCTCTGTCCCGCAGGGAGGAGGTGCTGCAACACAAGACGTTCCACCGCTACACGGTGCGGGCCAAGCGCGGCACGGTGCAGGGCCTGCGCGACGGACAGAACCGCAGCAGCGTGCCCAAGTCGGCCGGCGCCTCGCTGCGCCGCTACAACGAGGCTGCGCTCGCCAGGGTACGGGCGCTGGCGTTGCGCTCCCGCTGCCAAGTTCACCGTGAGAACGGCCTGTGTCGTCGAGCCGGAGTTACAGAGAGTTCTGTAAGAACTCGCTTGAGAAACGACCGGCAAGAATTACACACAAAGGCTTTCGTGACCAATTTTAGCAATAGTATCGCTCTTTTTAAGGGTTAGGTCAAGTAAAAATAAGTGTTGCAATTGTTGTTGGTTCGCTCTCTAACATACCAGTGAGAGAGCGCGGAGGGGGGAGATGCAGGAGAGCGAGAGTGATTTCCCCCCGATCGCTCCGTGTGATTCTCACAGTCGGAGCTCACCGTCTCGATTTGCTTCTTGCCGAGTAGACGCCACGTGGTGTGCTGAGACAGAGATGGCCGGGCGTCATGCTGGCCACCCATCCCCTTTATGCGCTGTGTTGGCCATCAGTATATTCGGAGCAGCCTTAATCATTTGCTGATTTTCCGTGCTCTGTCGTTGTTGACATGTCGTTCTCTCTGCAGCTTTGTGCAGCGCTTTGTGACCCTCGGGTGAAAGGCGCTATATAAATGCTATTATTATTATTAGTGTGATGCTGAAGTAGTAAAGAATTGGCACGTTTTGTTCACGTCACAAACCTTACTAATTGGCTGTGTCGGGTGCAGGCGTGTTTACGGCACTTATTTTTTACATGACCTAACCCATTAAAAGAGCTGTACTATGGGAAACAATTACGTTTGGCGAGGTGGCCGGGCCGGATCGCGGGTCACAGCGGGTTCGAGTCCAGGTGCCCGCTGGTGTGCGGCACGGTTGTGCAGTGGTAACATCTGCCCTCACAGAAAGAATGGTCTTGCCCGAGGTGGTTCGATTCCCACCTTGGGCGCCTTTCTTTGTGGAGTTTGTGTGTTCTCCCCCTGTTCTGCGTGAGTTTCGTCCAGGTTCTCCGGTTTCCTCCCACAACTTAAAAAAAACACCCATTAATTATTTGGACGGTAACATCGTAATATATAGGAAGCAGTGTGCGGCAATATGTTGGCACCGGCAAACCGCCCGGCGGCCTCCTCCGCCTCTCTGCGATTTTCTCGCTACTCCTCCGAAGTCGTTCTCTCTTCGAATGAATACCTTCGAAACTGAACGAATATGCGCCACGCGTTCCAACTAACATTTATTGATTCGGTTAATTGCGTGTGCGCGTTGTCGAGGCAGGACGTGCGCGAGCTGCTTGGGAGCTGGGCGCTGCTGCTGCGCGAGGCCCACGCTGTGTTCGTCCGCGCCGCCAGCCACAGCCGCGCGCTGCTGTTCGGCGCGCGCGCACCGCTCCTGGCGTGGGGCGATCGCCGCGTGCGCGTGGTGCCGTTCGCGACGCGGCGCCCCACCCACGTCGAGGTGCTGCGCGTGCACCACGAGCTGGCCGCTGTGCGGCTCTATGGTACGGGCACCGCCCCCCCTCTCCCCCAGGTCCCCTAGCGTGTCCCGACCGCTAGATTTTGTAATCGGAATAATAATTAATTGCCAGAAACCGCGTAATCCTGTACAGGGTTGCGGTGAGCCGGAGCCTATCGCGGCAGACACAGGGTGCAAAACAGGGCTATAGTCAGGATGGGACGCCAGTCCATCACAGGGCACTGGGGGAAATTTAGTCAGCAGGCCAATGAACCTATGCAGCAGCATGTCTTTGGACTGTGGGAGGAATCCAGAGTGCCCTGCGAAAACCCACGTGGACACGGGGAGAAAAAGCAAACTCCAACCACAAAGGCAAACTCCAACCACCGGGGACCCTCTTGCGGTAAGGTGGCAGCGCCACTCACCGCGCCACCGTGCCGCCCCATAATAATAATTAGTCATGATAAGAATTTACCTGTTAATAATAATAGCATTTATAGAGCGCCTTTCACCCGAGGGTCACAAAGCGCTGCACAGAGCTGCGGAGAGAACGGCACGCCAACAACGACAGAGAACGGAAAAATCAGCAACCTTTTTTTTATTTTGGGTATTTTTTTTTTATTTACGCCCGAGCTGTGGAGAGAACGGCATGTCAACAACATCATTTTTTTTTCTTGCTTTGGTTTTTATTAGTTTTTTTGTGTCGTTGTTGACATGCCGTTCTCTCCGCGGCCCTTGTGCAGCGCTTTGTGACCCTCGGGTGAAAGGCGCTCTATAAAATGCTATTATTATTATTATCAAGACAGTTCAACTGAAAGTCAAACAATAGCGAGAAATTATAGGGTAAAGTCAGCAACAAAAAATAATTTCTACAACAGGTAAGGAAGGAACAAATGTTCCCATGTAGGCACATGTCGGAAGAGAGCCAACGTCCTGGCACGACAACACTGAGCCGCATCAATAGTCCTAGCCGGAGGCCTTGAAAGCTTTACAGAACAAGTGAGTCTTGAGACGAGATGTTAAGATGGCCAAGGACTTAGGTGAACGAATTTCCAGCGGAAGGGCATTCCAGAGTCTTGGAGCAGTGCGCGAGAAGGCTCTGTCACCCATCGAATGGAGGCGCGACCTGGCAACATACAGCAAGCCTGTATTGTAGGATCGAAGTTGTGTTGAGGAGGGTGCCTGAAGTAGGTCACGGATGTATGTTGGAGCTGCGCCAGTGAGAGCGTTGTAGGTGAGAAGGAGGATCTTGAAATTAAATCCTGTATTTAACAGGTAACCAGTGGAGAGACATCAGTACTGGGGATATGTGATCGTGGATGGGTGTGCCAGTGAGGACTCTAGCAGCCGCATTCTGCGCACGTTGGAGACGATTGATCAGGTAGGCAGGGGTGCCAGGGAGCAGTGCATTGCAGTAATCGATTTGTAAGGAGATGAAGATGTGTATTAGCTTCTCAGCGTCAGCAGGTGACAGGATGTTGCGCGGTCTGGCTATATTGCTGAGATGAAAATAGGCTACCTTCGTCACCTTGTTGATGTGTGTCTCGAAGGTGAGTGAGGAATAAAGAGTCACACCTAGACTCCGGACTGCCTTAGCAACTTCAATTGTCTGGTCGCCATGCATCAATTGGATAGGTTCAGCCTTAGACAATTGCTACGGGGTTCCGACAAGCAAGACCTCTGTTTTGTCCCCATTTAGTTTTAGAAAATTAGAATTGAGCCATGCCTTCACAGTTGACAGTGAGGATGACATGCAAAGACCAGCCGCATTGATGGATGACTTTGCGTGGATATAGATTTGGATGTCATCGGCATAGCAATGGTAGCTGAGATTGAGGCTGCGCAGGATATGGCCAAGAGGTTGTAGGTTGATTCTGAAGAGGAGTGGGCCGAGAACTGAACCCTGAGGAACTCCAGATAAAACAGGATGAATCTCTGTTTATTGTTCAAGAGCCGCACTGAGTCGTACGACTATTTCAGGAGTTTTTTGTGGCTACAATGGGTTTTTACTTTTAGATGTGTTCGGCCGAGTAATGATGAGTGAAACGTGTTGTGCGAGAGGCTAACGCTCTATCCCCATACAAACAATATAAACAGTTGAACATTATTAGTCCCCTTGCTGTACTGCCTGGCAACCCAGTGTATGGCACCTGAAATTGTCAGTGCGTCAGCTCTGCCCGTCGGTGGGGCATCGATAATAATGAATGCTCGTGTATAAAGCCACGTCGCTATTCGTGACTTGCTGTCGAGTGATCTGGCCACGTCGCCCAGCACGTGGTGAAAACGCCCAGTGCTAAAAGCAGACACCTCGCCGGGACAGGTGACGATGCCGCGGTCGCGTCTGATGTCGTTTCGCGCAGCGCGGACCGGTAACGTAATCACCGCTGCCTAATCGTTTCCGAGGACAGCATCACGACGGTGGTTGGTGCGCGCTGGTTCTCGTTGTGTTTGCAGCCAAGGGGACGGACGTGGCGGAGATGGAGAGCCCGTGCAGGAGGCCGTGGAGAAGGGCCGAGCGCGCGGCGGACCCCGGTACCGCGGCCCACGCGGCGACGCCGTCTAACGGAGGTAACGGCGGCGACCGGCGACTTGAATCGGCGCCGTGACGCGTTGTTCGGAGGTCGAGCACCGAGCCAGCACCACTGACCGCTCGCCTCCGTCTCTCCCCGCCCGCAGGAGGAACGGGCGACGACGCCGACGACGACGATGACGAGGTGGTGACGCTGTGCGTGAGCGAGGAGAGCCTGAGCACGGCGCACCTGAGCGAGTACGACCTGCAGCCGAGCCGCGCGGCGCGCCGGCGGGCCTCGCGCAGGAAGAGGAGCGACGGCCCTGAGGAGCAGCGGGCGTGCGGCCCCACGGGTGAGGGGGAACTCACGCGAGCGGCCCATTGAGACGTTTTAAACAGACCGCCCGCCACGGTGGCTGTGGCACAGTGCTACCCCAGTGGTCAGCAGAGGGCAGTACAGCAAAATACATTGTTGTACTGTGCTTCGATGCTCCCACGTCTATGCTGTCCGCCGCCACAGAGCCTGCACCGAGCCCTGTGCTGGTCGCCCCACGATTCACACGGCGTGGGGGGAGCTTCTCATCGAGCAGTGGATTGATAAAGGGCTGTACACGTGCATGTGTTAAAAAACAGATTGTTATGCGATGGACCAGCCGCTGATGCTGTGAGCTTTGCAGGGTCGGAGGTGAGTCGGGCGCCGGCGCCAGAGGGCGGTGCAGTGGACCGGGCGGTGGAGCAGGTGGACGGGTCGGGGGACACGGGGAACGTCACGGCGGGAGACGAAGTGAGTCACGGGAGCCGCGAGCAGGAGGAGCGGAAGGATCGGGAGGAGCAGGGGAAGCGGCGCCCGAAGCGTCGCGAGAAGAAATCAAAACCCAGCGCCATAACGGCGCTGACGAACGCCCTTCACGCCGGTACGGGCCGCAGTGGCCGTCCTGCCACTAGCACCACACATGGGCCTCGTGGAGTCTTAACACTCCTTGTCAGGGGGTCCTGCCGAGTTCTCACAGCAGGGAGCCATGTTGTTGCTATGTGCGATTGCACTCGAGCGATGTTCTGTGTCGTTTCTCGGCAATGGGATGTTTGTTTACTACCGGTGGTGTGTTCTTTGTCGGTCAAACGCAGGCGCGGCGGACCCGGGCTACTACCGCGTGCGGGACGAGCTGTACACGGCGTGCAAGGTGGGCGACGCGGAGACGCTGCGCCGCATCCTGGGACCCCTGCTGTGTCGCCCCGCTGACCCCCACCCCCCGCCTCCGCCCGAGGGGTCGTCCCCCGGGCCCCAAGACCCCGCTTCGGGCCCGCAGCTTGCCCTGTCCGGCGCCCGGCCCCACGGCCCTGACGGAGCGAAGGAGGGAGGGAGGGCGGAGGTCAGAGGGAGGGTGGTGGCGGAGGGGGCAGCCTTCTCAGCGTGCAGTGCGGAGGCGGTGGCGGCCATGCTGGCGGAGGCGGTGGGGGTGGCCGGCTGGACGCTGCTGCATGTGGCGGCCGCCGCCGGGCAGCGGGCAGCCGCTCGCATCCTCATGGAGGCCGGCGCCGATCCCACCATCAGGTGACGCATCCTCCTCATCCAAGATCACTCCACTGCTGGATTAAGGCCTCCCCAAGCCGTCGCCCTCTGATGATCCTGCGATGTAGCAATCGCTGTGATACCAATGCACGCGTTTGTGTCGTTGCTGCGTCTCCACGATGGACGTCCTCTCTCTGGTGTGTTCCCTCTGACGTCTTCGTTTATAGCCACAATGTGATCTCCCAAAATGTGATAACTTTTCTGAAATTTGAAAGAGTTAATAATAATAATAATAATAATTAAATTTATATAGCGCCTTTCACCCGAGGGTCACAAAGCGCTGATGTGATGGTTGCTCTTCAGAGCTGTTCTTTCGGTTTAGCCGTGTCACTGAGTGCTCTCCCTCGCGACGTTTCACCTTCCATGTTGGAAGCATCATCAGTCATTCTAGTTGTATGTGGAAACTGACGGTTATAAAGGCAACCAACAAATGGGTTGGGGGGGGTGGTGAGATCTCCTGACAGTTTGTATGGCGGAGACACTTGATCATTGTTCGATGCCATGGGGTTCCTTTCCTCTGCTTGATCTCGTAATTGGTCCTTTGTAAGGGTAGACTCCTTTGCGCCTGGTGGCCGGGTGACCCACGTAACCCGGTTGGGCGCAGCCCGAAATGGATACATGGAGCAGCCTTGTGGGCCCACCACCCGCAAGGTGAAGTGTGAGGGTCGGGTGCGATGCCGTTACTGCAGCGAAAAGGACGGACTTAGACGGACTAGACCTTTGCAATGGAAACTGGCTGTTGGGACGTGGAATGTCACATCTCTGGCGGGGAAAGAGCCAGAGCTTGTGGAGGAGGTAGAAAAGCACCAGCTTCACATAGTTGGTCTCACCTCCACACACAGCATTGGCTCTGGCACCAAACTTCTCTATCGGGGGTGGTCTCTCTCCTACTCCCTGTTGAATTTTCTTTTGTCCTTTGTCTTATAATTCGTTGCTACCGCTTGACTCTCAGTTTTCTGT
>JAZEWU010000020.1:8115202-8129468 GCA_036362915.1 Geotria australis
TCAGCATCGAGAGAAGGGGGGGACGATGTCAGCCCCAGCTGCAAGCGATGGTGAAATTCTCGCTTGCAGCCTTCATCAGCTAGCCGAGACCAGGCCACCACTGTGGGTTTAAATGGGGTCCTACGTGTACGCCCAGCACCGGCGTGGAAGAATGGCAGGCGCATCCTACAGATGACAAGCCGATATCAATGCATTTGCAGCTAGGGTCTAGCTGTTAAGTCTATGAGCCCCTTTTTATCAGTGCACAGATAATGTAAAAATGTTACAAGGTTTTACCTTTTCAAGGACAATGCATATATTATCATGGCATATTGTTTGCATGTTTTTACCACAAGCATGTGTGGCTTCTTGCAAACTGGATCTTTTGCAAAAAATGTGTCCATTTGGTGTTTTTAAGATCTTAACACTTGTCTCATTGTCAGAAAAGGTAAAACCTTGTATATGTTTTACATTAAGTGTAATAATAATAATAGTAATAATAATAGCATTTATATAGCGCCTTTCACCCGAGGGTCACAAAGCGCTACTCGACTAATCGGACAGCTATAAATCAAGCTCCGGTCCCACGTGTGCCGTTGGACACTACGTAAATAGCGGGGCTTGATGACATCATCAGCCACATCACCCTGGACGTGGATTCGCGGGGACGGCCGCACAATTTCGAAAGGAGCCCGAGTAATAAACAAATCGATTATAATTGTGACAATTGGCTGACTGGATCGACTAACGACGTGGGCGTGCACGCAACGAACATGCTTACGCGCAAACGATGGCAACATCCGCGGCCGTGCGAGACGCACTCTCACCTGCTTCATCTGCTCAAACGTGAGAGGGAAGGTGCTCATCACGGGGGGAGACGTGGCCAATCTCCCCAGGAACTCGGTCACCGTGCCTGCCTTAAGCGACACACAACACCGGCGTGTACACAAAATAGGGGCTTGTCACGGCTTGCGAGTTCCGCAAGCTGCACCAAGGCACGGTGAGTGAAGAAATCATCGTTAAAGTAAACGATGCAAAGCTTTGTAAAGCTCATAGTGAAACCCTCACTTCTCCAAATGCGGGACTAATACACAGTTTAAAATAAGGAGGTGTCGCAAACACCAGAGGCACGGCCAGGGCTGGGAGGGGAAGTGGGGGAACAAGATGGCAGTTTACCATCCCCCGCCCCCAAAAATTATTAATCAGCCACTCTGTGTAATAGATCAGATGATATATTTCATGAAGGTAAAATGGAGATCAAGGTAGAAGCGTTCACGTCGCGATCCCTGTCAAGTAATACTTGGTATTACGTGCAAATTCTACCAAACACTTCCAAGCCAAGCTGAAAGACAACGATGTCCAGAAGCTCAACAGATGCCAGAAGCCCCTCAGTCTGGAGCAACAAGAGAGGCCAATGCCCGCCTTTAAGACCAGCACTGACTATTATATCTCTAAATGTTGAAGGGCTGTCTGCAACTAAAGAAGAACTTGTTGCAATGGGAGACTGTCATGTAACCATCACCCTTGGAAGAATCGAATCCGAACGTAAAATCAAGAGTAAAGAGTTAAATCCAGTCATGGGTGTTTCATCAGAAATAAAAACAGTTTGCAAAACCTATTTCTGACTTGAACTCTCAGTTGGAGAAACACCTCTGAAAAAATGTGCCCCCTCTAAAATATGTAGACGTTTGCGCCACTGGCAGTCGCCCTTCGTGCGTCCGCCTCGCAAGCCACGAGACGCGGTGACATTTTTTTACAACTCTGCAAGAGAATGAAACGTCAACGTTTAATCTGGCACGCTGCTACAAGCAACGCGTCAAAAATGGCCCCGCGACATCGTGACGACCCAACACCGCTGCCGTGGCCGCGTACCCTGACGGGAGAACGAGCCAGAGACGTCAGCAAACGAGTGAACGTGTGGGTACACGCAGGCTCACGTTACCATCGTTAGCGTCACTGCTCCGTAGGCGTACTTGGGTGTGGGTGGAGGAATGGGTCCCTCCGGAATGCGGTTATACTGAGGACGGGGCGATGACAGGCGACACGGGTTACAATAACAGGGTTTATTTATCCAAGAAAACCTCGCTAAGGCTCTGTACTTTTAAAAAACACGTTATCGCTCACACCATGAACCGTGTGTCGTGCACGCCATAGCGAGGATGCCAAGAGGGCGGCCTGTGGCAAGGCACGGCCCCCGCTCACAGCGATTGGAATTGTTGTGGTTTGGGGTTAGGATCCATTCTTTGTTAGTCTGGTTTGTACTGTCCGTCTCGTATGTTCTGTCTTGTTGTTGCAGAAAAAATGTAAGGTGAGCAAGTTATTCTCAGATAATTTACCTAAAGCACTGAATGTGTATTTTGGCACGCAAGATTTGATGCGCGAGTGTAAGAGTTGATCTTAATCTGTAAAGTAATTGCTACGTGTCCATCAATCACTACCTGCCTACTCACACGCTTCCTTTCTTTCTCTGCCTTTTAAAAGCTAAATAGGCAATAAAAATGCCATTCCAACAAACATTTTCACTTCAATAATATTGGGGAGTGGCGGCACAGCAGGTTTGTGCACTGCTATGAACCTAGCGACCTGAGTTTGAATCCTAATCACGGCTAGTCATATCTGAACCTCTGCCCAGCATAGGGTTGACAAATTATCGTATATTATTATTACTATATAAAAAAAAGGCTAAACAACGACTTATAAAGACTCACATTTCTATTTATTATCTATATAGGTTACGATGCAAACTCTGCATACTACCGCTGTTCTGGGCGCACACCCTTTAGAGGAAGAACATGAGTTCTCCTCCGGGTGAGCTGGGGCCGGGCGGTACCTTGCTCACGACGCTGCGGATTAGATGGTACTTGTCTGTGGGGTCGCCGGCCTCCGTGAGCGGAGCGTCATAGTCGTAGCTCGTGGGCTGCGGCAGGTACGGCTCGTTTGCGCCTGGGACACCCACAGATGCGTCGCTCTCGTCAAGTGGCCCGTCTTCCGTAAGCTCCGCACCGTCGTATCGACGCGGGTTTTCTTGGCTCAATGCGTGAGAAATGCTCTGAAAAGCTGCCCTGTCAGGATAGCCGCGTCGAGCGTTACTCCTCCCATTTCCTTCACGACGTTTAGCCCGCCACGTTGGAGGCACCCTCAGACGTCCTGAGTTCTGAGTGTGTGGCTGAAGACGAGTATACTACGCCATTCATATAGCCCTCTGTGTTGTTCTGATGTCAAATTAGAAGTCCACCTCCCTGCTCGCACTGCCATGATTCCCCTTACACTTCCTTTTCTCCCAGGTCCCCCACCCACGCTCCTGTGCAGGTTATGCTCATCCCTCCTGGGGTCAACCGTCCCCGCCACCCCCTGTGGTCTTTATAATGCAAAAGTTGTTTATAAGGGGTGGGTTTTTGGCTGCGTCTTAAAGTTTTAGAATGTTGTATAAATATAAATCAATTTAAACAAAATCTAAGTTAAATAATAAAGTATTTTCAGTAAAAGTCCGCTCGGCCATATTATTGAATGACCGATCATAACTGCAGTGGCTGCGCTGTACGTGTGCGTACGTGTGTTAGGCTGTCTTAACGGCTCACCATTCCAGTACGCAAAGTTGGTGCCGCCTTCAAACATATACCTGGAAAACACCAGCACACACGTGTTAATTCCGTGTCTCACCAACAGGTATCCCCGGCAAGGTCCAAATCCACACGGGCGCAAGCACTCGGGGAATATGTGCGCGTTAACATTTTAATATATAATTATTATTATTGTTATTATGTTTGGGTCGAGACCCAGAAACATTTCCATATTCGACACACCGCATCCAGTATTACACCCACTTCAGTGTATTCGCGGCTCCTACGGGGGGCGGGGCAGGAGGGGGACTCACATGTTCACGTTGGCGCCCATGGCCAGCATCGCGTCCAGCGTGTTGGCCACGGCCTCCTTGGAGACGGTGGAGTGAGGGTGCCCCCACTGGTCCAGCCAGCCCGTGTAAAACTCCGAGTTCACCTTGCATTCGCACGACCAAGCGGATGCCATTATTACTACGATCATCAACAACACAGAACCACGTGTTACGATGCTGTGACACTGCACAAGGGGATCTCGAAAGGAGGCGGGGGCAAACGGTTTAGATTCATTCCAAAATATATATTTTCAACAGCATGGAAGCTTGAAAGAACACGTGTGTTGTTTTGCGTTTTCACGGTGTTGCGTGTTGTCTGGAGTGCCACGCGGAGACTGAAAGTGCCAGGTAAATTACCAGGGGCCCCGTCTTCTCGTACGTCCTCTGGGCTCCAAAAGCATTCGTCAGGTTCGCTCCTGTCCCCACCACGAAGCACAGGCGTCAGCAAGGCACACCCACTCTTATCTGTTACAACTCTGAAGGTGCTGTTTGTTACTAACCGCTTTTTGCCCTCTGGGTCTGTGCTCAGAAACTATGCTTTTTTTAAATACACTGCAGTTTTCTTTACAACTGTGTGGCGGCCTGCCGGCTCGGAGGTCGGAGCGCTGAGCTGTCACTGCTGCACATCCTGGCTAGCCATGTGGCTGCCTGTGGTTAAAGTGGGTTATCGGGTGGAGTGAGCTGACTGTCTCAAAACAGACGTCATAAAACAACCGTCACATTTTATTTGGTTTAACACTAAAGTTGGCACAATTCCAGGCATGGGACTTAAAATCTTGGTTTGATCGTCATACGGTGGACATTACTCTCATACGCAGTGAGTGGGAAAGTGTTGCCTTCTCCTGTGTTGACCAGAGGTCATTTCAAGCAATCACAGTGGCAGCCCTCTGAAGAGTAACACTGCTCTAACCGAGAGATGCACTCTGCTGAGAACCAAATTATTACAGACTCTTGTAACAAGACACTGACAGCATAATTGGGATAAAAGAATTACAATATATATTTTAGGTAGAGATTGCACAAATCACATTATCGACCATTTGGAAAATCGTCACCAGGCTTTTAAAGTGTACACCCAGGACCTCAGCAGTGGGAGCACTGCGCTCCAACCTCTGACCCACGCGGCGGTCACCTGCGCTCACTCCCTACGTGACGTCCTAAACAAGGGGCCCCAGAGTTGGGGAGCGGGTCACGCACGACCATCCCGCATGTTACCGGGGCCAAAGTCGACGGTGGCGTAGAGGTTTTGCAGAGTCCCGCACTTGAGGTAGGAGGTGCCGGCGCCGTCCGTGGTGAACAGCACCGTCTCGTCGCCCAGGTGACCCGAGAACAGCTTCGCGAGCGCGCGCAGGTAGTTGTAGTCGCACGCGTAGTAGCTGCCGTACTCGTTCTCCACCTTCAAGCGGGCGCAGACAAGCGTGGGCGCAAACAAGTGTGGGCGCGCGGCGCGCCACAGGGAGGTAGGCGCCGGGAAACGAGGCTCGCGATGGAGCGGCAGCCACGGGAGTCCGCCGCGGAGATACAGCGATGAGATTGCCTCGTCATGCACGAGCGAGACAGATCAGGGGTTCTCAACCTTTCGCACCTCAACGCCTACTTGGCCCACTTGGGCATGGTCTCCACGGACCACTAGGTGGTGCTCGCGGCCCACTGATGGGTCGCGACCCACCGGTTGAGAATGGTGGGGAGATAGATGGTAGCAACATCGGACCTTGAAGGATGGTGATGTGTGGGGAGGCCTTCATCCAGCAGGGGATAGACAAAGGCTCATAATAAATGTGTGATGCGCAGCCTACGATCAAGTCACCCAAAAGTCGGTCGTTCTTGTCAGATCTCAGAAGCTAAGCAGGTGTAAGCCTGGATAGTACTTGGATGGGTGACCAACATGTATAAAACTCGCTGTCCAGGCTGCGGGGCCATGTGATGGTCAGCGGGCACACGAGGCAGAAATAAGGAAGACAGCTGGCACGAGTTCCCCAGAACAAGGCATACCTGCACGGTGATGATGGGCCCGCCATTCTGGTACAGGAAGGGTTTGAGTTTTGGAAGCAGAACGCCCATCCACCGCTCCACCGCCGCCATGTAGTCTGCAACGCGGCACGCGGCACAGTCAAGGGCACAAGCAGCGCGACAAGTTCACAGTACTTAGCCTCTGCAAACAAACGTAATACTAATAAGTCTTAAAAGAATACCGTGTCCCGTGTAAGTACTATATAAATTGATGTTATTATTATTATTACTAAGCAAACGCTCACCGGGATCAGAGGTCCGCAAAGCGATATTCGGTTTCCGAAGCAGCCACGACGGCAGGCCACCCTGGAAAGACACCACGGAAAGATCCCCCGAATACCCTGACCAGACTGTAGGGTTAAGTGCTGTTAGCGAGTACCTACAAAAGCCAGAATAGCACATGCGAAGGTGGGTGGCCAGCACTACGCCAGGCAGCCTTTGTCTCCGCAGTGGCAATTTTACACACCGCATGAGTTACTCATTTGAAGCTAAGCCGACCTAGTAGAGGCCCAGGACGGTTCATAAAATCGTCAACTGGTGTTGGCTGTGAGCCGGAATCGAACTCAGGTTCGTAGCTCAGCCCTCTAACCGCTACTCCATACGCTCTCCCCTACTGTGCCATGCAAAGACAAAGATCCCCCGTATAGCCTTAACAGACTGTAGAGTCAAGTGCTGGTAGCGAGCACCTACGAAAGCCAGCACGGCATTCAAAAGAGAGTGGGTGGCCAGTACCACGCCCGGTTGCCATAACAACAACAACCGCCATTCGCCACTAAGTGGTGGTGACGTCACCACGTCGCCTGTGCCAGGCCATATGCACCTTGAGGCCACGTGAAGTGTCAAAGGTCCGTCGACAGGAGGTCACAGGACAGACCCAGGTGTCATGGGCTGCCTGACTGAGATGTCTGGCAGATGCACCCCCTGAGCTCCCTATCGTGCCAACTTGCTGTGCTTTGGCCGCTCGGCGCTTGGCTCGCTGTTGTGAGCGTCGCTCCTCCGCCCTCCGTTGTTGCTGGAGGGCGACTGCCTCCAACTGCCCAGTAGCGTCCTTCACGAACCTCCTCCACAGAGGTCGATCTTGACACCGCTGGTACCAGTTTTCAGCAAGTCCACCCAGCTCCAGATCCTCCTGTGCCGCATCAATCCATCTCCTCTCTAGCCTGTGCCGCGCCCGTTTAGCCCCCTCTATCCGGCCAAACAGCAGTTGCTTGGGCATGCGATGGCAGGGCATGCGGGCTACATGGCCCAGCCACCTGAGCCTCGCCTGCCGGAGGAGCTCACAAATGGACTTTCTAATATTTGTGCACTCCTCACACAACCCAGCCTGGTTAAACCCAGGATGGACCGTAGGCAGGCGAGCCGGAAAGTTTCCAAACGGCGTAGATGTTCCACCAGGGGTGTCCACGTTTCGCTGGCATAGAGGAGAGACGGCATTACCACGACTGAGAAAACCTGGAGCTTCGTGCGGAGCGACAGGCCGGGCAGCTTCCACACAGCGTTACGCAGCCGATGGAATGATAATGCTGCTCGACTGATCCGGAGTGAGACCTCCGCTGCTAAACTGGAGCCAGCCGTAAGCACACTGCCTAGATATGGGAACTTCTCCACTCTCTCCACAACTACCCCATCACTCATGGAGAGCAGGGATGGTCGAGTGTCTGATGTTTTAAAATCCCAGGCAGGTGCTTAGTCTTGGAGGGGCTGATGGTAAGGCCCCACCGCGTTGTGGCACACTCAAGGTTCAGCAGCAGAGCCCCCAACTCCTCCTCGGAGTGAGCAGCAATTACCAAATCATCGGCATACATAACATGGTTGGCCAATAGAGAGCCATCCCTCGACCGTACCCGGGCATCGATCTATACCAGATGGAGATTCCACCAATACAGCCATGGAAAGCTGCTCGAACTACGTGGTCAAAAAAGATGTTAAATAACGTGGGAGCCAGAGGACATCCCTGTCGCACCCTAAGGTGAACAGGGAATGGCTCAGACTCCCGACCTCGTAGCTTTACCCGGGCTCGCCCACCATCATGAAGGTCCTTAATGATTGTGAGCAAAGAGTCAGGGACTCCGAAAGCACGTAGAACAACCCTACAGATGGTATCATAGGCCTTGACCAGGTCAATGACGCAGAGATGCAGGTCCTGTTGGATTTCCCTGCACCTCTGCTGTAGCATCCGGACAGCGACTATGGCATCTGTGCAGGACCGCCCTTGTCTGAAACCACATTGGGGTTCCGCAAGTCTCTCCTCAGCGTGCCTGGCAAGGCGATAATAATAATAATAATAGCATTTATATAGCGCCTTTCACCCGAGGGTCACAAAGCCTTGCCAGGACCTTACCCGGAAACACTGAGGAGGGAGATGCCCCTGTAATTGTTACAGTCAGTGCGGTCCCCTTTCTTGAAGAGGGGGACCACCAAGGGATCCTTCCAATCTTGCAGAACCCGTCCTGTGGTCCAGACAGTTGTAATGATGATGTTATATAGGGCAATCTCTGCACAGACTCCACCCTCCTTCAGCATTTCGCTTAGGAAGTCATCTCTGCCTGGCGCTTTTCCTGGTCATAGCCTCTGGATTGCCCTACGCACCTCCTCTACAGATGGCACCTCTGCTAGCCACTCGCAGGGGGTGGCTACTTCCTCCAATTTTTGGGGCACCACAGCCTCCGCAGGATCGTCCCCATGTTGCCCCAAGATGTTAACTCGGCTGACGGGGTTTCCCTCCCCCAGGACCTCACAGAAATGCTCTGCAAACCTGTGCACTTGTTCCTGGGGGTCGGAGATCGGATCGCCATTCCTTGCTTTAAGGAAGGTGCTGGGTGCGGCGCTGCAAGTCACTCCCCTGATGGTATTGAAGAGTGATCTGTGATCGCAGTCTGCTGAGGCAGACTCCATCGCCTCAGCAGCCCGTGCACACAAACACACACTCACACATATCTCCTCCGTACCATCTCCCACTCCCCACAGATGTAGGGCCCCGGGCGCAGCACGACCAGCAGGCCAATGTCGTTGGCCAGCCGCAGGAAGTGGAACACGTCGCGGTCGCCGGAGAAGTCGTACACACCCAGAGTCGGCTCGTGGAAGTTCCAGGGGATGTAGCTGCGATACACAGAGACAAATACACACTATGTAGCTTTCCAGTGCTGTTAGCAGGAACCTATTAAGGGCACACACGCGGGTCATGTGCATTCAGAACCAGGCCCGGCTGCTTGTCTCCCCAGAGCTGATGTTTACTCAACGTACTAGGAACTCGTTTAAGGCTGAGTCTATTGAGCGGAGACCCAGAAGGTGTTCGGATATCACTTGCCACTGATGTTAAATGGTGACCGGGAATCAAACCCAAATGGCCGGTTTTAGAACGCACACACAGAGTTGTATGAAGACAACACACTCCACTTGATGAAGCTCTCGATGTCAAAACTGAACACAATTAATCATGCAAAGACAAATTTCAATTGATCCAAAAGCGTATCCCCACGATTTATTGTGGCAAGGCGTTTGGCACGCTGCAAACTCTCCAGCATGCCGTGGGAGGAAGCAGTGGCGATGTGGTTAGCACAATGTGCCACGAACCCCATGATCTAAGTTCAATTCTCCACCACAGGCAATGTCAGCAGTGAATACTAACTGAAATGGTGGAGGCCACCCTCACTACCCCACCACCCCCTACTTGGCAAGCCACACTGACTAGCACGGTGAGGTACGGTCAAGCAGCATTTCTGACATAATGGGAGTCAAGGTAGAAACGTTCACGTCGCGATCCCTGTCAAGTAATACTTGGTATTACCTGCAAATTCTACCAAACACTTCAAAGACGAGCTGAAAGACAACGATGTCCAGAAGCTCAACAGATGCCAGAAGCCCCTCAGTCAGGAGCAAGAAGAGTGGCCAATGCCCGCCTTTAAGGCTAGCACTGACTATTATATCTATTTTAAAAAAATTGTTGCTGATTTACCGTTCACAGTCGTTGTTGACATGTCGTTCTCTCCACAGCCCTGTGCAGCGCTTTGTGACCCTTGGGTGAAAGGCGCTCTATAAATGCTATTATTATTATTATAAATGTTGAAGGGCTGTCTGCAACTAAAGAAGAACTTGTTGCAATGGGAAACTGTCATATAATCATCAAGCTTCGAAGAATCGAATCGAATTCGAACTGACACAATGTGGGTGGCCCTCATCGAGCAGTGGATTGCGACATGGCTGCATGCATGATTAACTCATGTGGAAACAATAACCAGACTAACCGTTATTGCTGAATGACGTGCTTTAAATTACATGTTATTGCTATTTTACACGGTGTATCTTGGTTAATCTTGACATCCTAGGACCTAGATAATGAATACATGACCATAATATTTTTCAATTCTGAATACAAGCCACATACTATCTTGAAGCTGTGTAATAAGTTAACTTCGTTTAAACATTGCTATATACAAGGAATTGCAAATCCTGCATTCTCCATGTCACAATAACAATGATAAACACGCCCACTGTTTCGTAAGTCTAAGCGGCACCGCATGACCAAACGGTTCAATGCAAAACACACGGAGACAATACGCAAACCGCAGTCACTTTGAGAACAATATCCGTCACATATTCCGCACCGTAAACACCTTTGCCACCATAGTCCAACATTTGCATGTGATGCGCAATAAGCGTCACCAGGTTTGTGATTAAATATAACAACCAGGCGGGTATTTCTTTCTCACCTTCTAGAAAGCGTTTGAAGAACTGAACTTTAAAGTTAAAACACAACTCAGATTTGCCTCAAAAAAATAAACGACGGTCCCTGTGCGTGAACCTCTGCAATAAGCAGCGACCGCTGGGCCCTGTCAGCTAGCGATAACAAAAATAACGCAGTGCGCAGCAAAATGTTAGCGCCAGAAAACCACCTGGCTGCCTCCTCCACCTCTCTGCAATTTCCTCGCGCCTCTGAGTCGTTCCCTCTTCGAATGAATAGCATTTATTATCACTATTATTTATATTCCCGCAGGGAACCGCCACGGAGGGTCTGCATTCAAAATTGTTGTCATTTTGCGTGTTCGTTGTTTGTGTCAATCCAGGAATCCCGTAAAGAGCTTGCAAGCTCACTGGGTACTTTTGTGCTGTAATAATAGACATCTATCTATAACTCACGTCTGCACAGCGTTCAGCCCGGCCATGTACATCTTGAGCAGCCGGTCCTTCCAGTATGCGAGCGGCACGCGGGAGTAGTGCAAGCTGCCCGAGATGTAGCGGAACGGTGCTCCGTCCAGAAGGAAGGTGTCCCGCTCCCGGTCGATGGAGAACGAGCGGCTGCCTGCGCCGCTGCCCTGCGGAGACACGTCCCGAAACATACGGCGACTCCTCAACACCACGGGTTCGAATCCCGGCTAGGGTGCCTTTCTGGGTGGAGTTTGCATGTTCTCCCCGTGTCCGCATGGGTTTTTTGCCGGGCACTCCGGTTTCCTCCCACAGTCCAAAGGTACGCTGCCTAGGTTAATTGGCCTGTGGACTAAATTGCCCCAGGTGCCATGTGATGAACTGGCGTCCCATCCTGGGTATAGCCCTGCCTTGTGCCCTGTGTCTGCTGGGATAGGCTGCGGCACACCGCAAGCCTGTCGAGGATTAAGAGATTTCTGACAATGACGATGATTATACAGATATTTAAAATCACATTTCTGGAGAGCACAGTCCCACGCCACAGTAGCCAAGGCAGCAGTGCTCCTACTTCTGAACAAGTCAGAAGAAGCACTTCCCCGAAACGTCGGCTATTACAAAAAAATTTTAGAGTAGCGTGTGGTTTTATTGCGCTACAATTACACCAACCCGCAATGTGGTGAAGTATGGTCAGATAACCCCCCCAAAACCCTCAATGTTTTTGAGACGTGCGTGTCAATAAACACAATCTGCCCCAGCGTCAGTCGGTCACGACATGGCGGAAATACACGGCGCCTGACGATGCCTGCAACGTGGGAGGCGACGAAAGGTCGCCAAGGAGAGAGATGGGACACTCGACACGGCTATCCTGAAAGAGCAGCGATGGAGAGCAATTCATTCTCATAAACGGCGATTTTTGTTTCCTTATCAGGAAAGGTAGACGGACGATGTGCAAGCCAGCTCCTAATATAGCCATTACATATTTGAGTGTGGATAGTTGACCATACTTCACCACATTGGTCAGTGCCGGTCATGAAGCGGGGTGATGACCCAGGGACCGGTTCATCTGTCACCATGGCCGCGAATCGGATTCATGTGACCGGGGCTCCATAGCGAAGCACTGCGCCACCGCTCCCCTCACAGAACCAAACGCATGGCCACGACATTCCCGCGACAACCACCGGGCCACCGCTCCCCCTGGCACACAACACAATACTTTACCGCATTGACGGGGTTAGAGGCGAGCAGGGCCACTAGGGCGAGCGCAGCTGTCATGAGGCCGCTCGCTCGCTTCCTCCTCAGGGCGACACACGCAGCCGCCGCCATCTCGTCCCTCCGTCTCCTCCACCGAGTCACGCGGTGCGGGGAGCCTGCGATTCCTCGGTCACAATCCATTCACGAATCGATTACCACGTGGAGCAAACACATCAAACGCATTTGTACCAATGTTTTATTAATTGTTTAATAATATACACAGTCGGCGTTCCGCGAGATGGGATTGCATCGTGTAAAGCCTACACAGTCTACATACAATATACGTTAAAGTCTTAAAGGTCAACGGTGCAATAAAATAATCGATTCTATTGAAATCACTTCAACGCTATTTGTAAATCGATGTTATTGTCACAAGACTTTGTCCGGGTTCCGGGTTCCCGCCAGTAACGCGACAGACGCCACGTGACTCGGTGACGTAAAACAAAGGCGTCCATTTGGTGTTTTAAGATCTTAACACTTGGCTCATTTCCAGAAAAGGTTAAACCTTGTACTGTATATATATATTTTTACATGTGTGCAATTCTGTGTAATTTTACATGTGTAGAAAAATGTGTGCAATGCTATTTGTAAATGTATTTTGTTGATTTAATTATTATTTTTATACATCTGTTCCCTCCTTGCTTGTAGAATTATTATTATTTTCCTGTACTTGTTATGTCCTATAATTTATCGCTATTGCTTGACTCTCAGTTATTCTGTCTCCCCGTTGTTGACATGCCGTTCTCTCCACAGCTCGGATAAAAAAAAAACCAAAAAAATTGTTGCTGATTTTCCATTCTCTGTCGTTGTTGACATGTCGTTCTCTCCGCAGCCCTGTGCAGCGCTTTGTGACAATGGGGGAAGAGCGCTTTATAAATGCTATTACTATTATATATTTTTATTTAGTTTAAATTATTTTCGTCAATTCGCGTGTTTGTTGTGTCGCAGGAATCCCGTAAAGAGCTTGAGAGCTCACTGGGTATTTTTCTGCTGTAATAATAAACATCTATCTATCCTAATAAACATTATCTGTACACTGGCAAAAAGTTGCTCACGCGTCTCTTCAGAGCTGTTCTTTGGCCTGATGCTTCAAACGTGGGAGGTGTAACGTCGCGAGAGAGAGGGAGATCGCTAGACACGGCTATCTGAAGAGCAAACATCATGAATCGAGCCGTGAAAACCTACATCAGTAGACACGCGTCTTTCCAGTTCTGTACCCCGATCCACTGCTGGATGGAGAGGGCCTCTCCTAACGCCGTCGAGATTAAATTACCATACTTCACCACGTTGGTCAGTGCGGCTTGGTGAAGGCGGGGAGCAGAGACATACATGGGAGCACAGAAGTTCACGTTTCAAGAATCTCACTGCATGTATCTTACGTATATGTGATCAATAAACATGACTCCTCGTCGCTGCTGATGAAGGCTTGCCAAGTATTCTTATCCTCCCGGACCTGAGTGCTGCCTTTGATACCGTTGATCATCAGATCCTACTTGAACGTCTTGAAAGAATGGGGATCTTTGGATCTGCCCTGAATTGGCTGTGATCCTATCTTTCCGACCGGAAGCAGTTTGTCAGCCTTGAAGGACAAAACTCGGAGATTCTTCCTGTTTTGTCTGGAGTTCCTCAGGGTTCAGTTCTCAGCCCACTCCTCTTCAGCATCTACCTACAACCTCTTGGCCATATCCTGCGCAGCCTCAATCTTAGCTACCATTGCTATGCCGATGACATCCAGATATATATATCCATGCAAAGTCATCCATCAATGCGTCTGGTCTTTGCATGTCTTCTTCACTGTCTACTGTGAAGGCTTGGCTCAATTCAAATTTTCTAAATCTAAATGGCGACAAAACTGAGGTCTTGCTTGTCAGAACCCCGTAGCAATTGTCTAATACTGAACCTATCCAATTGATGCTTGGCGACCAGACAACTGAAGTTGCTAATGCAGTCCGAAGCTTAGGTGTGACTCTTGATTCCTCACTCACTTTCGAG